>CM055869.1:5595862-6195862 GCA_029582165.1 Portulaca oleracea | reverse complement strand
AATATAATTAAATAAACAGAAATGATAAATGTCTTAGACAAGACACTTGTTAAGTGTATGCTACAAAACTTATATATTTGTAAATTAAATTGCAAAAAAATGATATGATTGACTTCTACAACTATAATTATATATATATATATATATGTTATAAAATCACATTTTTATCTATATTTTTTAAAATTTATGAAAATGCGTCCAAAATATGCCCAACGGATGGGGTTCATTCGTTAGGGTGTCAATTTTAATTGTTGACGTAGCCAACATATTCCAAGCTTCTTATAATTGATAATTAATAGTATTTGTCAAAAAATTGAGGTTAAAAATGATAATAAATATTGATTTTATAAGAAAGAAGACATTTAAGCAATGTCTTAGGGCAAGACACTTATCATCACCCCTTAAATAAAACACATTCATTAATGAAGGGTAATATAGACATTTTAATAGTTGAAACTTTAAAATTGACAAATAAAAAAGAGATAACTAAGTTAGGTACTCCCTACGTTCTATATTAATTGTCGTAATTTTGACTTTTACGGTCTCCTATGTCACTTTTTGATTGATAGTTTCTTTCATAATATGTTAATAACGATTGCACTATAATACTTTTATCATAGTACTTTTCATCACGAATCTAATAGTGATAATTTTATATAACAACTCATTGTATGTATTAAGAAACTTATTTAAATTTGACTGCACGATTTCCAAATACGACAGTTAATATGAATCAGAGGGAGTAGTACGTATATTATTTCCACAAAAACCAGCTATCTACTCCATACCCATAACAATATCTACACACACTTATTTTTCATATATATGGGAAGCCTCATGCATCATGAAAAAGAAAAACAAAGAAGACATCAAGAGGTCAAAAACAGTATCAAATCTGATCGATCACACAATATAACAGGAACCCGATAACAAAATATACAAACCATCCAGACGAATCAAGTCATGCTAAGCAAAGAAATAACCAGCAGCAAGTCCGAAAACCCATATTAGCAATGCAACTGTCATTTTCGTTTTCAGAATCCAACAACCGAACCCCCCAAAAACCACCATCTGAACAACAAAACCCTACTAATTAACGTAACCATTGCAAAATGCGTCTGGAAAACACAGACACACAACTCATTTCCCATCAGGGTTCGCAAAGACCATTATCAATCTTCAATACCCAGAAGAGTGTGCAATAATAAGAATAAGATAGATGGACCTGCAAACGTAACAACCAAAACCCAGAAAATTTACAGAACCATATTTAGGAACAACAAATTACAGAACCATATTACAGAAAAAGTATAGATGGGCCTGCAAACGTACACAAACGTAACCATTGCACAAGAGTGTGTACAGAACCATATTTAGGAAGTACGAAGGCACGTAGCTAGGTAGCAGAAGAAACAACCAAAACCCAGAAAACCATCAACCATTTTCTCACATCTACGTCGTTAGCAAACAAGAAAACACTACTAAAAAAACTCCAAACAACAATAAGAATAAGATAGATGGACCTGTAACCAGAGAGAATTCTTGGGTTGCAAGAGAGGAATAGCAGCATACTGAGCAATCCAAGCTTGAACAGTGTAGCGAACGAGGTTCCTCATAATACCATCCATACACTTTCCGAAGGCGGGGGTGTCGAGTACGTTCCGCCTGAGATCTCCGAACCATTCTTCAGGGGGAAGTTCCACGCAGGGGGCGCCCTCTGCAAGAGCACCGGCACCTTGAATTGCCACCCACGGAGCAGACTCCGACGACGACGACGACGTTTTTCCGGCGGCCTTCTTCTGGCGGCGCTGCTCCTTCTTCTTCCCCGTCATTGCCGGAGAAATGTAGTAAGTAAAGTAAGAGAGTGATCAAGCGAGTGAGTGTGTAAATGCGAGTGTGCCGCCACTTGTTTGTTGTTGATTTTGGAGTCCCCACTGCTCCTTCCTTTTTATATAGTAACCTCGTCCCAAAAGGGAATGTCGCGTCGCTTTAGGGTTTCGTTGATCCAAATGTAATAAATTATTCTTATTCTTATCCTATCTGGTGGATAGGCGACTAGCAAGCAGCAACAATTATGCAAACATCTTTTTAACTGGATCAAACTTTTCATTACATAACTAGGGAAGGCTACCATTATGTAATACGGGTTAAAATTATGGCTTTCTTATATATACCAGTAAAGAATGTCCGGGCTAGAAATTATAATTTTGTAATATAAGAGTGGTGAGTAATGTATATTAAATTTATTATATCATGTAGATATTGTCTTACATTGTAATAAGGATTTTTGAATGTTAATAATATCAACTTTGTGGGTATTGGATGTTAATAATACAAACTATTTTCTTAGACACTAGCACAACCAACTATCGACCTATTTTCTTCCAATAGTACACCCCGAGTTGTTATGGTTTTAACTCATCGGAAAGATGACGTGGCTCCATAATGTGTGACATGGAAGGCATGTTAGTGTCCACGTCAACATTTTCTACCCAAGTTTTGTCTTCCATGTCACACATTATGAAGTTACGTCATCTTTCCGATGAGTTAAAACCATAATAACTCGAAGGTGTACTATTGGAGGGAAATAGGTCGATAGTTGGTATTGCGAGTGTCCAAGAAAATAGTTTGTATTATTAGTCTCAAATACCCCAAAAATTGATATTATTGACGTCCAATAATATAATCTTTCATAAAACATGGGTATGGACAGTGTCCATCCATACTCACCCAATTCCCACACCTATTTGATTTATACCCTAAAAATAATAGAAAATAAAATGAATAAGCACGGACTACTACCACAATTACATAAAAAAAAATCATTATTATAACTCAATATCATTGATAGTCCTAAAATTATAGTCTCGTCACATATTAGGCAAAACAATTACATCATATTAGGCAAAACTTCCGAGTCAAACAAATAAAAATTTAGACATACAGATCGTCCATGTTAGTATAAATCAATAACTATAATGGCTTCATCCAAAAAAAAATTATAATGATAAGTCAATATTGGGCCGAATGAGACTGAAAAGGCCTATTCCCCCCCCCCCCCCCCCCCACTTAGGATTTGATTCCTAAAGTTTATTGTAATTACCATTTCATCCTTATTCATTTTCCTTATAAATACCTTACCAATTTGCACACTTTTAAAGACATCCTTGTTAGGTTGTTAAATGATTATATTCTTTTACTAAAGGAAAATATTCTTATCATCTACAAAGGTCTAACGCTCGCCAACATTTATCACCTAAATTAGTCTTCGATTAAGTCACTTGTCGAAAACTAACGGATGTTCCCTTTGACATACCCCTGGGTCTTGATCTTTGTCTAAGAACATCAAAGGGAGAAATGTCACGATTAATACTGATTGTTGGACTCGACATCTAGGAATATAGTCCTTCCCATATTATCATCTTCACGGTCTGTTTCAGAAACAATTAGTGCCTTATATGGGGAGAGCGCTATACAATATACTTCAACAATTCACACACATTTAATAGTAGCACCCAACTCATTTTTTCATTGAATATCAAACTTTGATGGAAGTAAAAAGAATGGGAGATTATATTTTAATAATATGAACTTTTAGTCATATAAGACTAAAAATTATGAACTTTCGATTTGGTGATAAATAATACGAATTTTTACCCCATGTTGCTCTGAACAGTACGCAACCGAGTTAAGTTAAACTTAAATCGGTGGCGGTCGGATGTGGCGGTGGAGGGATGTCCCAGTCAGCATTATTTGTCCACATAAACCTCATCTCTCTCTTTCTCTCTCTCCCCCTCCTTTTTCCAAATTTCCAGCCCCCTTCATGTTTATTAGCTTTGTGTTTGTATTTGAAGCAACCCCATTAAATTTTTGAAACATATGAAAGAGGAGTGACGAGTTGGTGACCCTCTACCTTAGACTATTGTGAGGGGATTTGAAAACCGTCAATTTGGGGTTTGAAGGTAGAGAGAGAAGACTCTTTGTTTGTAGAATAATCTTCATCTCTCTTCCCTTCAACAATGAATCTGAAGAATATAAAATATCAAAGGTTATATATTTCAATGAGACAGCCTAGAACTAACCAAACAATCCCCCAAGATATAAGAACTTTAGAAGGACATAAACAAAAATTGGGAAAACCAATGAAACCCTAAATCAAATATCCAAGATAAGGCTACGAAAATGTAAGAAAAGAATTGAGGGGGAAAGATGAAGATATGGAGATTAGGTGTCTGAGGAGATTTTCGCCTTTTCAGAAGAATATGGGTTTTGCATAATTAGGTGAATGTTTATATAGGGATTAGCAAAATGTCACTTCTGCAAAACGCCGCAAAACCCTCCCAGCTGGAACAAATACAAGAAGAAGAGGGCCAACCCAGGTACGTACTGACATTGACATTGACTTATGCAGTGAGTAGATTTGGCATTGACATCGAACATAAAAGAGTTGATGAAATTAATTACTGCAGGGGAGCAAGTAGAGGAGGGTAATAATAATGGGGATGATAGTCCAATTGGAATGAGCATGAGGAAGGTGGAAGTAGGAGTGCCATGGCTTCGATGGTTGGTGTGGACAGAATGGGCGATGGGCAGGGAAGGGCAGGGCAACGGAAATCTGGAAAAAAGAGGGGGAGAGAGAGAGGGGGGGAGAGAAAGAGAGAGAGAGAGAGAGGGACTTATGTGGACAAATAATGCTGACTGGGACATCCCTCCGTCGCCACGTCATACCGCCACTGAGTGAAGTTCAGAACAATATGGGGTAAAAGTTCGTATTATTTATCACCAAATCGAAAAGTCTTATTATTTAGTCTTATATGGCCAAAAGTTTATATTATTAGAATCCAATTTCCCAAAAATAATTATCTATAAAAATAAAAAGATTGATGACTCATATTTATCATATCCACATTACCTCCCTTTTAAATTTTATTGATAAATACTTTTATGTAATAAAGAGTTTTTGGACATCAATAATACCAACTTTGGGGTATTGGATATTAATAATACAAACTATTTTCTTGGACACTAGCAGCACCAACTATCGACCTATTTTCCTCCAACTGTACACCCCGAGTTGTTATGGTTTTAACTCATCGGAAATATGACATAGCTCCATAATGTGTGACATGGAAGGCGTATTAGTGTCCATGCCTAGGACCCCTCTGCCATCTTTCTCTTTACAGCCCACAACCTCTGTTGGCCCCCAGAACTGGCAAACACTTTACTGTAGCACCTCAGCCCCACCACCATCAATCTACCATAGCTAGATGCCCAAGCCCCCTCCAAATCCCCTACATTATCTTCCCCTCTCTCTTCACAGTCCACAACCCCCCCACCCAACTCTTCCTTTCTCTCCACCCCACCCCTACTACCTCTTCCCTAGCATTGGCGAACGCCCTTAGCACCCTTGTGGGTAGGCGCCTTAAACCCCCTCCAAACCACCTTTACTCTCTTTCTCTTCACTGCCTACAACACCCCACCCCCAACCAACTCTTCCCCTGACTCCACCGCGACCGACCACCACTACCACCCCTAGTTGTATCTCATTGTCAGCGGTCATCATTCATCAATGGGCCTTTCTGAGGCAGGGGAGGCAAGGGGGATGAAGTTGGGCAGTAAGGGGGACAAAGTATGAGGGTGGGAGTTGGGGTTCGAAGAGAGAGAAAGTGTGAACAGGGGGTGTTTAGGCGAATTATGATTCGCCTTTGTAGATATCTATGAATATCTTTAACGGTAAATCATGATTCGCTTTGTAAATATCTTTTGCGTGAATCAAAGAGAGAGAGGGTAGGACAATTGAGACATTAAAAAAAAATTGGCTGTTTATTTGACATGCCACATAAGCAATGCTAAATCCCCTTTTCTCATCTAAATTAGGACCTGATGATCCTCATTAGGGGTGGAAACGGTGCGGTGCGGTGCAGTTTCGACGTCTCGGAGCGATGCACCGGAAGAAACGGTGCGCTAAAACCTTAAACCAGAACCAAAACCAAATCACCCGGTTTTTAAAAACCGGTGCACCGGATTTAACGGCGCGGTTTCACCAATGATCCGGAACCACATTAATTTTTGTCAACATCAAAAAATCTCTATTCAATAAAAAAAGAATTATATATATATATATATATATATATATATATATATATATATATATGTTTTTTAAAAACCTGGAGAAAATTATACGGTTTTGCTAAACGTCGCCCTAGGGGCGATAAATAAGAAGAAATCTTATCTATTAAAGATTATGAATTTTGTTTATCGGTTTTGCTAAACGTCGCCCTAAGGGCGATAAATAAGAAGGAATCTTATCTATTAAAGATTATGAATTTTATTTATATATGGTAAAAAAAATATCTATATTATCTCTTTTAGATTCAATATAATTAATTACTTAATCAAATCGGTAAAGATCTTATATATTTATATTTAATAATTATGAATACTTTCTTTAACTAAAACATGACATAGAAAATGTTTATGGAAAGTATATTTTGATTATTTTCTTAATTTCTTTGAATTTTTTTTTTGAGAAATTTATTTTGAATATTTTCATTCCTTTTTACTCAAAAACAAGAGTCCAACTAGATTTCTACTGTGAAATAATCAGTTCAAGTGGTGAATGATTTTGTAAACATTAAATACCATGAAAAATTAATGCAAGAGGTTTAGAGAACCTCACTTTACTTGTGAAGTATTTTATTAATCATTTGATGAATTTTTGAATTAATGTCATTGAGTTCTTCTTGTGTTGTATGTAATTTGCCGAGTCAGAAAGGTCATGTTCTTTTATGCGGTAGATAGCGGTGCGGTACTACACCATACCGCAACTCTTTAATTTCTACCACACTTTACCACAATCATTTCTAATATATCTCTTCACTCTTCTCCTCTACTTTTCATATTGTCTCTCCTCACCTACCCCATTTACCATAATCCTCTCCACAATTCACCATACAACTCACCACAATTCACCACAATTCACAACACTTTTTGCAAATTTCACCTCATCGCACTATTATCACACCACAACCAACCGTATCAAAGAACGGGGCCTAAAAGGAGTATAATATTGAGGTGTTAAATGTTATATATGTTCAGGCCATGCATGTTCTTTGATTTTGAATATGTCGATGGAGGATGGACTATATATGTTGTCGAACTCAAGCATTGAAAAATTTAAGCAGCAAAACACCAATTTGTTTAGATATGTATGCTCTTTTTTGAAACTTTGATCTAGGAAGCATATTGTGTGATTATATAATGTGATTAGAAAGTAGGAATGGAACTCTAATGCCATAATTGATAATAACATTCACGTTGGAGTTTTTTCATTCATATCCTACCGCGATATCAACCATTTCTAATATATAAAAAAGATTTAATTGTAGTGATAAGAATATAGAGGTTTTTATTTTTTCCATAACAAAAAGAACATAAGATTTTATGGATTTGATAAAATAGTTAGAATCTAAAAAAGAGATAATATAATTATATTTTTATCATATTTAGGTAAAGTTCCTATTATTTAATGGATAAGATTCATTCTTATTTATCGCCCCCAAGGCGATGTTTAGCAAAACCGAAAATTATATTAAGTGCTGATCCATTTGTACAAACAGTTCAATCTGATTAGGGCACACTCCCAACCAGATCTGCTATCCTCCTTGCGGGTTAACCTTAGCCATTTGATGAGCAGCTTGGTTTCCCCCTCTTTTTACATGACTCCATGTAATTTTGCTAAAAGATCTACCTACTTCTACCAAATCTTCTAGAACTAAGTCACAATCACTCATAAGCATTAGAGGATTGTGCATCCGTTGAACAATGACAAGGCAATCTGATTCAAGAATCACATCATTGTACGCCAATCTACTCGTCAAGTTAATTTACACTTTTTTTTAACAAGTTAATGTTTCAGTATTAATTTTTGGGTAGAATTTACTCTTTTTTTTAACAAGTTAATTTACACCGTTTCTGTATTAATTTCTGGGTAGAATTTTTTTTAAAACCAAAATTTATATATATATATTTATTTATATTAATGATTCGGTGTCGGTTCCCCGTCGGTTTGAAAATCCCAAACCGAAACCGCCAGCATCCAATTTTTCCGGTACGGTGCACCGAAATTTTAAGTCGATTCGGTGTTGCCCATTTCTGATTTTTTTTTATCCGATTTCCGGCTCGTTGCGCCGGTTCCGGATTTTTTTCCACCCCTAATCCTCATATCTTCATGATCAATTTGCATTTGGGTCATCCTCCATGGTCAATAACCTTTTATTTTTCTTTGTATTGGGCTCTTCTCCTCCGTCGTGAAACTTTGGGTTATACATCATAATCGGGTCGGACTTCGGGTCAGGTTCCCGGGTTGGCTCTCTGTTTTTCTGCTCTTTCTCAGTTTCTCGCGGTCTCTCTGAGACAGGGTTGGAGGAGGAAGAAGAAGGCGATGAAGAAGCTGACTCCAATTAGGGCATTTTCACTCTCCTCATCAACCCTAATTCGAACCCTAACCACCTTTTCTTCTCCTTCTTCTTCGTCGCCATCACCAAGCTTCTCTTTGAAGAACGTCACCAAGTCCAACTTCGCAGAAACCCTAGCCGACCTCGTCCACCATGTCAGGGCCGCCGATTTTGTCGCCGTCGACCTCGAAATGACCGGCGTCACCAGCTCACCATGGCGAGAAGCATTTGAATTCGATCGCTACGATGTGCGATACCTTAAAGTCAAGGACTCTGCCGAGAAATTCGCCGTCGTTCAGTTTGGTGTTTGCCCCTTTCGCTGGGATGCCTCTAAGCTGTCCTTCGTCGCTCACCCGTTAGTCTTCTCTCACTGTTTCTTTATCTACAGCTTGTTTAATCTCTGTTCGAAGGAGAATTGGGATTTGTTCTTTGATTTGAGAGTGGTAACTTGTATGCGTATGAAGTTTTGCATAGAGTTTAAAGTTTTGCGGGCATGTTATTGAGTTGTTGTTCGTTCAATGCTCGAGCTAAAAGATGAAGAAAACTTGGCATATATCAATATTTGAAAAGGGGTTTGAGATGAAGTGTTTTGAGAGTGGTAACTTGTATACGTATGAAGTTTTGCATAAGGTTTGAATTTTTGCGGGTGTGTTATTGAGTTGTTCGTTCAATGCTGGAGCGATAAGATGAAGGAAACTTGGCATATATCAATATTTGGTTCTGTTGGATGGGCCAATACTTCACTCACTACTGAAGCTTCTCAAACATTTTTGTTGGATGTTTGAAGAGGATCACTCTTCTACAGTTATAGCTACTTATTAGGGCTTGCTAAGTATCCTGTAGTGACCTCTATTTTTGGGGCTCAAGATGCTCTTCAGTTTAATGCTGAAACCACGAGGCACTTTGTCCCTGTGTTTCTGAACCGCTTCAATCATTATATAGTCGGGGTGTTGGATTCGTCATGTAGTTTCTCAGGAACCTACTAATACTCTTCTAGATTTCCTTGAAGAGTTACCCGTAAAGGTTTGGCTTATAATTGGAGCATCTAGTCGCCATCAAAAAAATTCTCGAAGAGTGTTGGAAAACCTGTTAATTGTGTATAATGGTAACACCATTGTGAGCATTGTATGAGCCATTCTAACTCTAGCATTGAAACCTTTGAGGCCGTACTATTTGTCTGCCTAAACAATGGACTTATTGGCACCCTCTTATTGTTTTGACGCGTGCTTCCAGATAGCCATTAAAATGGGTGGTGTTGTATGCTTCGGTAAGAGGTGGGTGGTGTTGTATTGTCCAGAACAAACTTAAAGTTGAGCAATGTGGAAGTTAAAGAATGATCACAAAACACTAAAAACCGGTTTATCATGTAGGCATTGACAACACCTCTTACTGTTGTATAGCAACTCAGCAGTCGGCCCCTTCACTCTCCCTAAAAAGCCCCTTTATTTTTCCTTCTTCAGGAGTCAAGTGTAGGAAACCCAGAAGATGTACGTTATGTATTCACTTTCTACTAGGAAGTTCTTCTGAAGGTCATGTGGAGGCCTATTTAGATACATTTGCTATGCTCTGATTGTCTCTGATATTTTGATGTTGTAAACTAAGTGTTAATTATACTCCTGGTGTGTAAAAGGATGAATATGTAAGCTGCTGGATATAATAAGATTGGGAGACGGAATATTCACATCATGATAATGGGATGGTTGACAAAACTAGATTTCTGCCGTGGTCTGTAGAAACAGAAAGCAACATGTTTTAATTACATCATGGCTTTCATTGTCACTTTCAGGCACAATTTTTATATATTTCCCCGCCAAGAGCTTGCTGCTGATGGCCCCTCTTATGAGTTTTTGTGCCAAACAACTTCCATCGACTTCTTAGCAAGATACCAGTTCGATTTCAATGCTTGCATACGTGAAGGTATCATGTCACTTTACTGTACTACAAATTGATTTGGGAATTCATGTGTCACCTATGAAATTTTAGACAGAAGTCAGAAGTGTACTTGTTATTTTCTCCCACTTCCAATTCATCAAAGAATGAGTTTACACAGATTTTTAAAGCTGCATTCTGTCCAGTTTCATATGTTTTCTGTTTCCATACATTTTTGAAAATTCACACTTTGGATAATCTCAGGAGTGTCTTATTTATCCAGAGGACAGGAAGATGAGGCCTTGAGACGCCTGGCTTCAGTGTATAGAATAAAGCAGAATAATGAGGAGGAAGTTAGAGATTTGCCATTGATCAACATATCTGATGTTCTCTTCTCTGAACGAATGAAAATATGTCTCAATGATTGGCGTGATAGTTTACTCCAAAACAGAAATGCGGAACTTCAATTGTCTGGAAAGGCTGCTGTATCCAAACAGCAATTTGAAACTATATTTTTTAAAATGCGTCCAGCACTTAAATTGAGTGGATTCACTTCTCACCAGCTAAGGATGATTGAATTGGTAATGCTTCTGTTTCTTGTATTTCTTATTTTTATACATTCTTAAGATGAGTTACATGTAGTTGTTCTTACATATTACTAGTTCATTTCACTTCTTTAGTCTTTGGTTAAAATTTTTGTGCAGCTTTTTCTGTTATATTATTTAGCGAACATGTGGCTCAGTAATATTTCAAATTTTTATATCCGATGCTTCATTTGGTTGGAATTTTCAGGATGGCAATGCCACAAATGTTAACAATATTTTTCTCACATCATTGTCATGTTGATCTGTTATTTGTCTAAGAATTAGGATTGAAGTATCATTGCTAACATCTCTATAGATTATTAAGACAATTGTTTTCTGAAGTGTCTTTCAGCTATATTGAAGTGTGATCATGAGAAAAAGTATTTATCAGTTTCAATTGTTTCTTTGAACTGCTTTGCTTTGTTCATAGCACTGTACAATTTTGCTGATTGAGAATTCCTGGTGCAGGTCACGAGGAAACAATTTAAAGATCTTGTATATGTTCGTGCTTTCGATGAAGGGTCCGGTTTGCAGAAGCTTATTGTATATACAGAATCTGAAAATGACAAGAACAACCTAATGGTGAGATAAAACCTGTTAGGAAACCATTCCTATTTCATTTATACTTGTTCTAGCTTGTTGTAATGTCAGTAATCAGTTCCACTGGAAAAGTCTCACATGATAGGCAGTTGTTTCATATCTTCTGCAGGAGGAAGTGAAAGATGGGCTTCACCAACAAGAAAGGAGAAAGATAACGGATGCTGTGGGATTCCGCCATGTTATTGATCTCCTATGGGCAGAGAAGAAGCTAATTGTAGGTCACAATTGCTTCTTGGGTATGCATTTCTTCTTCATCTCTCAAATTCCTATGTTTTCTCTTGTCATGTGACACATCATTACACCATGGCAGATATGGCTCATATGTACCACAAATTCTTTGGTCCTCTTCCTTCTACCGCGGAGAAGTTTGTCTCAAATATTCACGACTCTTTTCCGCATGTTGTTGACACAAAAATACTGTTAAATGCTGATCTGGGGCTCCAAAGGCATATGAAGAACGGCAGCACGTCACTAGCCTCTGCATTTTCTCTTTTGTGTCCAGAGATCTCCTCAAGAAGATCATCTAATTTGGGTATAGATCAAAGTGTGAAGGTGGAGGTTCAGGTTGATGACATGAGGTTTGTATCTCAACTAGGACTCGCAGCAATGGCTTAATCCAAAGTCCAAACTAGTTCTGTGGGGATTTTTAAACTAACTTTTCTCATTTCAATATTATCACATTACAGTTCCAGTGACATATTAATAACTATTTTTCCTGTTTTACCCTTAACAATTAGTATCTTTTACTAGGGTGGAGAGGGAAAGCCAAAAGTTGGTTTTAAGGGTATTTATTGTAAATTTCGTAGTAACTACCCCATATTTTTTGTGATATTTATTTTCCCTTACCCCTTGTAAAAGACACATAAAAAAGAAAGGAGAGAGTACAATTGTATACTCATTGAAAACACATCTTGCAGGTCATCCAACTGGAACTCCGGAGCCAAGCATGAAGCTGGGTACGATGCGTTCATGACTGGCTGTGTCTTTGCCGAAGCTTGCCGTCACCTTGGGGTTGAATTTCCAGCTGATACCTTAGCCCACAACGAGAAGCTTCAAAAGTATGTCAATCTCCTGTACCTCAGCTGGAACAGCGGAGATGTCATCAACATGAGCACGGGTGATATCAGTGAACTTCCATGCAACAATTCCCGCAAGAAGAGGTTTATCAAGATCTCGTACTCTAAAGTCGTCGTGATTTGGGGATTCCCTTCGTATCTCAAAGTGAGTGAGATCAGAGAATCCCTGTGTAAGACGTTTGGTCCGATCTCAGTTGCTAGCATCTGTAACTTGGATGAAACTGCCGTCTTTGTTCAGTTCAGCAAGACAGAGCTTGTTTCTCAGTTTCTTGAGTTGAAGATAACATTAGAGACGAACAACAACTCGATCACAGTCCTGCATCCTTTGTCGAAGTTGTTGGAAGGCGGGAAAACGTGTGCTGCTGGATACGAAGTCTACAAGGACATCTGCAGTTCGTCGATCTCAAAGGTGTCATTCGCAGAGCAAGCAGAGGCTGTCGGAATCACTTGGAAGACCAAGTTACCAGAATCAGAGAGCGAGAACCGAAGTGAAGAACAACTGACTGACAAAATCTCGAGTTTGGGATCGATGTCAGAGAGCAGCGAAATGGACAGATGGAAGAAGAATGTTCGAAAGAGCACATCAAAGCGGAGTATTTTTGATGATTTGTTGTATGCTTCAAATTCTTGACTTGGTAGATATGAAATCAAAGTAACTATTTTGATGATTCACATTCAAAAGCTTTAGGTCATTTTTTCTAGAGTAGTCTGGCAGCCGTGTAATTCGACAATTATAGATATAAATTTTAATATTATGTTTTCTAAATATGACTTCATGCACAACCTGAAAAATTAATTTCAAGTCTACGATTAGTTGATTATTTATTTATGAAAGAATTAAGTACTATATATATATATATATATATATATATATATAGGGAACGGATCCAGTAGGAAGGGAGTTTAGGTAGGAAGGTGAGAAGAACAAATCACTGTGGTCATGGATTTCGTGACCACAATCCCTTAAATCCATGACCACACTTCCTTATATCCATGACCATACATTGTCAGATATAAAATCAAGGACTGTGATTTGCTCTTCTCGCCATCCTACCTAAACTCTCCTCTTACTAGATCCATATATATATATATATATATATATATATATATAGTTAATTGGTCACCTGTACAACTTAAGTATTGTCCGGACTTGTCATTGAATAATATTATACTACCTCCTAGGTTATTTAAGTATATATCCTATGAAAGAATTTAAGTATATATCCTATGAAAGAATTAAGTAGTATTTTTTAAAGCTCATTTTATGAATCTAAATACTATCTCCTAGGTTATTTATTCTTTTACCGAATTTTACAAGATCAATGCACATTGATAGTGGTGTGAAAAGTTTGTAAAATACCAAAATTATCCCTCAAAATTCTTTATACAAAAAAATTAAAAATTATTGAAATTCTAAATAAATTCATTTATTAGAGGTAAAATAAGAATGACAACTATTGAATTGCAAAAGAGACAAATAAAAAGAAACGAAAAAATTAATTACCGAGACAAATAAACTGGGATGGATGTAATACTACCTCTGTCCCATTATATTTGTCCATTTACATAATTTGGGAGGACCAATACATATTGAGAATTGAAGTAAAAAGTTTGTAATTTAGCCAAATTACCCCTATTTTAATTGAAGGTAATAGTTGTTGGAATTGTAAAAAGTGATAAATGGATTTATTAATTAAAGTTAGAAAAGGAATTACAATTATTGAAATTGTAAATAGGACAAATATTTTGGAACAAATAAATTATATAAATGGACAAATATTTTGGGATGGAGTTAGTATGAAAAGTTATTTATCAATTTCGTTTCTATCACATTGTGTTCCATAAAAAAATGTCACGTGACTAAAAAAAATCACCACTTGCAGGTAGATTCTTTTAATGAATTTGGTAGTAATCACGTGAGATCAAATTGTCTTACTGTGAGCCACTTGGACATTTATATTCGTTATAAAAGACCTCTTTTTTTTTTTTTAATCAAATTATAAAAACATATTGTATAGTATAAATAAGCAGTATGAGAACCTCGGATTCTAAGAGTTGTAAGATTTTTGGTCAGTTTGATTTATCATCGACCATAATTACCATTTACCGCCAGGGCAACTTCTTCTTCTTCTTCTTGGTTGAGTTTTTCTAAATTTGTTCTTGTTGCCCTTCTCTTGCTTGCCATTGCAGGTAATTATTTATCCATCTTTTATAGATAAACATGTAACTTTTTTTTTTTCTATCCCAAAACACATTTTTTTTGGGGGTAAGATAAGTTAAACATAGGGTAAATAATCTAGGTTCCTAAATAGAAGTTGATATTGATTTCCGGTTAGTTCATTAGGTCCCTATATGAGGAACTTTATTCTAAATTTGTTTGTGACTAAATGTTTTCTCGATTCAAGTTATATAAATTTATTCTAAATCCATCGGGTTTTTTGTATTTGGACCTCGAAATTTAAGGGTATTTATTTTCTGGACCCTTTGGTTTCAACTTTAATTTTTTGGACCTTAAAGTTTGTAGGTTGAAAAAAAGGACCCTAAAGTTTGTGGGTTGAAAATAAAGCTCGTTTCTCGTTTTTCTTTTTCTTTCCATGTTTGAATTTCTCTTCCGATTGGCGTCAAATTTCAAGACTATGGTTAAAATTGATATTAAAGTTATAATAAACCTCTCTTATTCATGTTGGAGTTACTTAAACCCCTGTACTCAGGGGTCTAAATAGCCCTAACATGAATAAGAGATGTGTATTATAGCTTCAATATCAATTTTAACGTCCTGAAGTTTGACATCAATCGGGAGATGAATTCAAACATGGGAAAAAAACAAAGAAAGAGACGGGAGCCTTTTTTTTCAGCCCACAAACTTCAGGATCCTTTTTTTCAACCTACAAACTTTAGGGTCCAAAAAATTAAAGTTGAAAACAAAAGGTTTAGAAAATAAATACCCCTAAAGTTCATGGTCTAAAATGCAAAAAACCCAATTCATCTCCAAGCGACCCATTATTAATTGAAATTTATTAGGTGCACCTCCAAATAATATGATAGTTCACCCACATATATTAAATTATTCACCGCAGATATTAGATTATTCACTCATATTACAACAATTGTTCACTTGTAAATATCTGGAGCACGTGCTCCGTACACATGTTATTAAGTTTTGTGAACTAATAACACGGTACAGGTCCGGTATATTCCAGGGCACTTACATATGAAGAAGGGGGAGAAATAGTGGTGATAGAAGAAGTGATAGGGGCACAAGATATTCAGGTAGTAAGGCCATTTTGTGCTCCAAATGGTGCCCCTTGCAGCCGCTGGTTCGATTGTTGCAGTCGATTCTGTGAGTCTATGGAGAGATGTGCTACTCTGTAGTAATATATGCATGTAACCCTTTAATTAATTAGTGAAACAAATATAATTAAGACATCTTCTTGTATGAGATAATTTTACGGTAAGTTTCAGATGAATTGGGTTTGTAGGAAACTACATCATGTCTATCTATGATTGTGCAAAGTTGTACCAATTTCATGACAGCAATGGAAGAAAATTTTACCTGGATATATAAAGTAAACTCACTTCAGCTGTGTTGAATTAGGAACCTCATGGTTTGGCTCACTCTTTTCTATTGAAAATGACCTTTGAATTTTGTGACCTTAGCACCAATCCATCCCGTTCTTTTGTGTGTTTATTTCGCGTTGCATTTTGGTAAGTTGCGGTTGATTGCGTTAACTTGCGGTAGAAACAGTAAAAAGGTAATGGTAATTTGTGGTGAGTTGCGGTAAGTTGCGTTGCGGTTAATTTGCGTTAACGCACAAAAGGAAATATTGGTTTCATCAAAAAGAAAGTAGTAAACTAAGGCCCTGTTCTTTTCTTCGGTATTTTGCAGTGTGGTGTGGTGGGGTGTGGTGGAATTGTGGTAGGGTGTTGTGGAATTGTGGTAGGTTATTGATATGTGGGGTAGGTAAGGAGAAAGAATGTAAAAAGTAGAAGAGAAAAGTGAAGAGAGAGAAGAGTGAGGAGAGAGAAAAGTAATGATTTGTGCCAAACTGCGGTGAGTTGTGGCAAACTGCGGTGAGGTGTGGTACCGCAGTTTGCCAACCGCAGTATAGAACAGGAAGATGTTTCTAATATTGCAATAGATAACAAATTAGCTAGCACTAGCACTAGTTTTTATTGTACAGGTTACAATTAAATTCTTATATCTAGCGTTTTAAAAGCTACTTAACTTCAGTTTCTTTAATTTGTTGAAACAAAACCATGCAATTAGATTTTTCAGTGCTCATTTAATTAGCAAATCCCATTCCCAATGAAACTTTCCTGCCATTGTACACTGACACCCTTTTTTGCAATTAATAATAGAACAGACTATAGACATAAGAATTGAAATTCTACATTGATTAAAAGGAAACTGGTATTTCAAAATGATGATAAAGGGACTACAATTTGCCCAAACTCAAAACAAATGATCTCAACTAAAACTAAAAAGGCAAAACAGAATAGAATCAAACTAAAACAGAAAATGACAGTATCATAAAAGCAATCAGAAAACCAAACCTAGACCCTTACTTAAAAACTACTGACAGTAAATACTATTATCCTACTCCATGAACAGATAGAGAACAATGACAACCCCCATGAACAGGTTCATCAGAACAGAAGTTACTGAGATTGTATCGGTCGAGTTTGTCTGAGATGGGCCCCACGACTCGGTATTCCGTCCATCGCCACCTCGGCTTGCAGTAGGGCCCTCAGGTGAGGGTGTGGGGGCCCTGGTAGCGGAGTGGTGGTGGGCCCCCATGACCCATATGATCATCTTCTGACCCGCCTCGCAGTGACCCGGTTCCCCACTGATGAAGTAGTAGAAACCCGAATGATCAAACTCAAAACCCGTTTTCCCATCCTCGAATTTCGAGATGGGGTTGTTGGAAGCGCAATTTGCATAGTCATCACTGTTTACTAGGAGCACTGAGTCATTGGTGTACTTAAAATCTGTCACAACAAACCAACCAACATATATATGCATTTCAGAATCAAAGACAAACCCAAATGAAAATCGAACTCGAAATACAAATTCACCATGTATATGGTAAAAAAAAAAAAAAAAAAAAAAAAAAAAAAAACTTACAGAGGGTATCTCCAATGTGAAACCTGTGTTGCTGTGCCCACTCATTGTAACTCTCAATTTCGCTCCCATCGGGTTTGATCCACCCCTTTTCCCCTCCGACTTCAAACTGAAAGCAGGAGACTTCAATGGTGGCCGAAATTATGAAAACCAGGGAGAAAATTAGGGCAAATTTGCAGGATTTTCTTGCTGGTGAGAACATGGCAGCCATTTTCTTGTGCTTTGGGATCAAATGGGAGTATTCTGAGATGATCAGATGAATGCAAATGTAGAAATTGAAAATTAGGGAAGCAGAGAGATTTTGCGTTTGTGGGTTTGGATAGAGATTAGGTGGTTATATATAGTGAGGAAGAAAGGGGGATTGGCGGTTAAGTTAGGTATTATTCATGGGGTTGTGGTCAAAATAAAGAAACAAAGTGGAGGGAAGTTATTGAAGCTCATTCTCACGTTTTGACTCATGCTTCTTGAACGTGCTCTTTGGTCAACAGTTTTCATTTTTGGGGATTTCTTTTTTTTTCTTTTCTTTTCTTTTTTGGGTGAATATCTTAGGATTAATTTAGCCTTTAGCAGATTATTATTAAATATTGATATTTTCGCTCCAAAAAGTTTGTGATATTTCGTTTCATGTTACTATACTATGTTAAGTAGGGTTTTAAAATATGTAATTGTTGCTAAATCTCTCTATCTTTGAATTGGGAAAAAAACACTTGAAACTAAACCAATTTACTAGTAATATACCAAATCTATCATCCTTTTAAAAAATAGAAGTCTATCATTGATGATTTAGCTACAAAATAAATGTGTTGTGTAACTTTTCATTAGTTTCAACTTTAAAATGTACGTTTAGTCAATTTCTATATTTTGGGAATTATGAAAATTACTATGGCTTGATTTAATCGTAGCCATTGGAATTTTAAACTTTGGTTGAGGTTATATTGATTAAATGAACAAATTTCAATAAAATGCAAAAACAGAAACTTTTCCCTATCATGCTTGGTTCTTACAATTTCTTATTCATCTCTTATCAAGAAAACTAAATTTTTTTTAAAAAAAACAACTAAACTAAAGAAATAAAAACAGGTGAATTTTCCGATTAACTCCATTACCAACACTTGTCCCCAACGGCAAGGTAAATGTTCTGGTGAACACTTCCAGCGTGAATGATCATTATGAAGTCATATTCATCTATGTTTAATGGTTATTTGTACGGACCTTTACTTCAATTTGAATTTTTTTTTCTTCATTTATGGTGTTTGTTAGAATATAATGGTTTTATTGGACTCGCAACCATCAGCTAAAGTTTTTGGTTAAAATAGTTTCACATTGTTTACTTAATTTTGACAAGCTATATCAATGCAAGTATGCAACTAATGATTAGAATTAAAAGCTCATTTTATTCGCAAAAGAAAAGGGTTGTTGACGTAAAAGGGTTCTCATTGGTTTTGACAGCAAATACAAGGCTCCAATCTTTGTACATGCACAAGTACAACCAACATATGAGTAGTGTTATTCCAACAAGACAGAACTAAGCATTAACTCAAATATCCTTCATGCTTGCCAAAGCTGATGGCTTACTTCAAAAGCATTGAAGCTTTCCCTCAACTCATCACTGAACCAGCCGAGACTCCGGCTATTTCTCAGCTGCTAATGTTGGTTAAAACAATAAGCAATTGTAGGATCCTTCGGGGGAGAAAAAAAAATAACTCCGGAAGTTAGGAATAATATATACACTAATTGATCAAGGCTCTTCAACTACATCTATGTTGGTGGAAATTAATCATGTTTGAGCTGACTAGAAGCCGAGTCCTTCTACTTGTCCAGAAAACATACTCTTCAAAGATCTGTCAAAAACCGAACAGGTTAATTTGAGTAAGCGGAAGAACTAGCAGATGGAATGAGGGAAAGATCAATATACGACCAAAAGTAAAACAGAGATTTTTTTTTTTCAAATCGATAAACTTTCATCGCATTTTTCCAAAGAGAGTCCAACAAATGTAGACCAAAACTAGCTTTACCAATCCAAACTTTATCCTTGCATATGTGTAGGGCTGTGAAAAGATTTGCCGGATCCTGATATCCGGTTCAGTCCAGCCGGGGAAAAAACTGGGTATAGTCAACCAGACATGTCCAAACTGAAAGCCAGGTGGGTCAGGGTTGTCCAAATTTTTAGGACAAATTCATGCATTTTAGACGAGGGGAAGAAAAGTCATGGCTGGGTTGTCTGAATTCTAAGACAAATATGGATCTGGACAGATTTGGAAAACGGACACTGTCCAGACCGAATTATATCAGGCTTTTGGGCTTGGGGGGGGGGGGGGGGGAACCCAATACCGACTTGAAGGTCTAGGTCAGGATATCGCCCATATCGGTACGGTGTATTTATTGAAAAACAACTCAAATGACACAAAAATGTAAAACTAGAAATTGAGACATATGGACATCAGTTCGAGTCTAGTATGGTGTAGATGCCAAATCAAAATCCGAATATGGTTCAATTATAGCATCTTTTTGTTCGAAGCCTGATTGTCTGGACCCCAATTTGACCCAAACCTGAATTTTTGATAGCTTTGACATATGGAAAGGTAGATGAGGAAAAACAGATAAATGAGTAAGAATAGACAAGAATCAAGAAATAGGGGACTGAAGGACAGACCTGCTACCAAACCCAAAAGAAATTCCTTGGCCAGTAAAACATTGATCTCACATAAAGAAGAAAGTCAGAAAATTGAAGCAGTACTCCTTTCCTTGTACTCTGGCTCAGTTACTTTTGTGCCAATCTTCTGGGCAGAAGGACTAGTCAAGAAAAAACATGTTTTTAACCATATATACTAGTAGGTGAAATCATCAGAGTATGTAAAAAAGATTACCTTCCTCCAAACAGCAAAAGCTTCCAGGAGGAAATATCGTGTCTGGATCTAAATGTTTCAGTGAGGTTAAAGCCGCTGCCACATTACTTTTGCTGCAGAAAACAAGCAATTCCAAATGATTAACATGACTCTATGAAATATTAACTGCTCAACATGTTGATGCAGTGCATGACATGAATCAGAGGTCGATAATACAGCAAGGGTAACATCTTATACATAGAGCCCATATCTGCAGACATTGCAGCAAAAGTTTTTTCCAATTTACAGAACCGATTCCAAGAATACTTAATATGAGATATATAGAGTAAATACCTGGCCCATGATGGAATAAACTTTCTGTTGGGTATCTCGTCCTCTTCCTCGTCTTCATCATCTGAACACTGGTATGGTGATATGTCATATGATTGTTCTCGGCAGATCATGCTAATCTGCTTGTCCGATTTATCACAATTAGGTGTTGAAACATCAGCCATTTCAGTGTTTCCCGCCTGAAATAACAATATAATCATTTCTTCCGTGTGCCCGAACAGAAACAAAACCAACACTAAGAAGCTCTCTTTACATCTGTCCTAAAGCCTCGTAGACTGCTATCCCTATTCCATTCCTTAATTTATTATCTGTTTCTCTGTTTGCTGTTTTAAGGGAAGGTTGTGGCTGAATGGCGACTTCTAAACAAGAACGAGCCAAGAGGACATCCTCGTCATTTTCATGGACCACTATCGGGGTCTTACAGCTACATACAAACCAACTGAAACCTGTATAGAATCATAGATTGAGAAAATAAGCCCTGATTTACCTTCCCAGTGTCGGAAGAGCCGGTAGAAGACTTGTTATCATGTGTAGATGTCATTGCATTCACAGATTTTATTCCGTCACTTGCAACAAGCTCGACAGGATTTCTTGATATATTCTCTTTCTCTGCCGCTTTGTCAGCTCTGTCATTGGGATTCTTCCTCTCATTTGTTCTCCCATCCTGAAAAAATGCGACACTTAGATTTCAAAAAAGAAGCAAAATACAAAATCACTGTTTTGCAAAGTACAATGCTCACCTTGGTTTCACATCTTAACTCCTCTCTCCATGCAGAAATTTTCTCCTCTGCTTGTTTTTGCTGACACCGTGCCTCTTCAATGCGCTTTCTTTTCTTTTCCTTTTCTTTCCTATCTTCTTCTTCTCTCTGTCTTTTTCTTGCTGCATTTTCGGCATCTTTTTTCTTCTTTTCTTCTTCTTTCAGTTTTTTCTTCAATTCTATTTGTTTCAGATTCTCTTGCTCTAATCTTGCCCGCTCAAGCTTCAGAGCTTCTTTCTTCTGCTTACGTTCATTTTCTCTCTTCTCTGCCAAACGCTTGGCAGCTTCTGCAGCTTCCAAAGCCTTGACTTTGACATCTCTTTTTGCTGTACAAAGGGAGTATTATTAGTCCTAACTTAGCACAGTAATAGGTTTGCAATTGAAGTAATAATTCTAATTTTCCAACAAATTGCTTTTTCAGCCACCGGGTGAAAATTCTTTTAAATGTAATTGAAACAGTAATCACTAAATAAGCACCGAAACCTGAAGGAAAATTGGCTGCATGAGCCTATAGCTTGAAAACTTTTGAATCACAGCCTAAGAATTAAAATAAGAAGACAACTGAGACAATGTAATGCATGCAAGAAAGTGGAGCCATTTAGGATGTTCATGCTAGCATTGCCCTACGAATAGTTTCAGCACGAAAGCATAGAAAAAAATAAATAAATAAATTCAGCAGTACTATAGAACTGAAGAAACTTAATTACCTGGGACAACAGACGCTGCTTGTTTCTGTTGAACAAGTGGAAGAAACGATTTCACATTGGACACTATATTGTTGCGCTTTGATTCCTTCTCTGACAAACTTTGTCCTCTGCTTCTTAAACTTGATTTTCCAGACAATTTTGGTTTACTGTATCTGCTGCTAAGTGATTCAGACTGCTTCTTCATGCTATTAGCACCAATGGACAAACTGTGGTTCTCTTTCCCTTGCCTTGTCTGTCTACTTCTCAAATGCATTTCATTCTTATTGTCTTCCTTATGCTTCTCACTAATGCTGACTTCTGTTGTTAGAGATTCTACACTATCTCTCACAACTTCATGGCTGGAAGCCGGAATGCTTGCATTCATTGCAGTAATATCACGCAATGGTTCTCTAATGGAACTATTTCTAACATTTGGAGCCAATCTATTCATCTCTGTGTCGAACGTGTCATTCACGTGCTCATCTTCATCACTGGTCTCAGGATCTTCCTGAATGGGGAAGCAAATGAGTTCCGGATTACTGCTAAGTCGCTTACCTGAAGAACCAGATTTAGACATTATGCTTTCGAACACTTGTCCCACAGGGGAAACAAAAGGAATAGTAATATCCCTCCCAAGTTGTTTGCCAGGAAACGAGCAGTAGTCAGAATAGGATTTCCCCAGTAAAGCATTATCTCTGGCCTGCAGGTTGCTTGTCAAGTCAATGTTCTCAATAAGTCCATTGGGAACTGATCGGTACACGCTTGGAGTCAAGTTCAGTTTGTAACCAGTAGGAAAGGGGGAAGCTGGAGTACTGAAGCTCAACGATCTGGGTATTTGTGAATTGGCACATTCTGCTGCTTCATTTAGAAATGGGATCTTGCCGTTAAGGAATTCTCCTTCAGTGTTATGTACACTCTCCCTATTCTCAGCTATGAAGAATCCCTCATACTCTGGCACAATTTCATCAGTATTACCACCATCCACATCCATGCGCTCAAACAATGGAGAAGCAATTGAAAATTTTAATTTATCTGCGTCTCGTACAGATTCTCTTTCATCCAGAATTGTGTTGGCAAGGGTCAATCTGTATGTAGAATTACCTTGGCCTACCACTTCAGCAAACTCCAAACCATTAGACAACCTGGCAACGCTGTGTACAGTGCTCAATGGAGCTTCCATACCCTCTTCTGCTGGAAAACAATCTGAAGGCTCTGCGGTTGTATCTTGCTTCACATTTGAGTTTCTGGATGCTGATAGACTTTTTTGTTCAGGTGTGAAGGGCTTCACCACACTTGTCCGTAAGCCGCCTTCACCCTGGCAGGACAGCAGATGAAGAGTTCAATACCATGATGAAGCTAAAGCAATATCTTCAATAAGCTAATGCAAACTATTGGGGGGGGGGGGGGGGGAGTTGGGACCTTCTTCATAGTCTATGCAATGGTTAGGCAAACCCTAAGAAGCAGTAGCACTCTCTTAACAGGACATTGACACTCTTGAATTGGGATGCAAAAATGTCTACGAACTTTCATATACAAAAGTTGTTCATATGATCTATAATATTTTTCTGTCGTACACTACTTTGGAAAATTCAAATTGGTTTTACATCAAAACATGACCCTTTTATAAATAACAAACACAAAATGTTGGTCTTCAAGGGTCACACAAATGTTCTTCTTTATCATTTCTTTTTCTTTTTCTTTTTGGAAAGCGAGTTTCAAAGTGTTGGTGCTCTGTCATGGCAGTGCCTCCCTCAGTGTTTAGCTTCCCCATGACAAAACATTATAGAGATGCTGCACTTAGATAAAACATATTATCCTGTTTCAATAACATAGCAGCAACAGAAGAATACCTCTTCATACTGCACCTCTGGGGCCGGGTCAGGCCCTTCATTGCCAAGATATGAGACACCATCAGCAGCTTCGGCAACAAACTCAGAATTCAACAAGATAGCATCTACATCTTCAGAAATGATCAACTTCTGGGGAGGACAAGAAGAATTTTCTACCCCATCATCCATGGATCTATTTGGAATGCTCTCATTGATGATACCAGGAAAGGTATTTACCCTCACACTTGGGCTAGCTGATCTGTAATGGGTCTGATGTCCAATCTTTCTCCGTTTACAACGAGGCCAAGAGCCATTCATTGCACTGCTAACATTACAAGCTGGAAGTACAACTATTCCTGCTTGAACAACAAGTAATTTAGAACACTCCACAATTTCAACATTACAAGAAAAGCAGGATGTTTGAATACCTGAATTTCTGAAAAGGCTGCCTGATTTCAATATCCCAGGTGAATTCTCACATCCAGCTTCTTCTGGGGTTTTAACAGCAGGAAATTTAACCATTGATACAAATGATCCAACTAATTTCCTATCAGGACTGTGTGGGACCAGTTCTCTAGTCGGAGTCTCCATTACTGAATTAAAACCTTTGCACGAAGTTGGCTCGTGTCCACTTTGTTCTTGGCTTGAAGTAGCTTCCACATCATCGCTATTCAAGTTCATAATGACCTCAGAATCTACATTAGGCACGCTAAGATGGCTTGCCTCTTTGCAATTATTGTAAGAACTCAACTCATGTTTAGTTTTCTCCGAGCTCAAAGTAGCTGTAACTCCATTCCTATTCAAGTTCATAATGACCTCAGAATCTACATTAGGCACGCTAAGATGGCTTGCCTCTTTGCAATTATTGTAAGAACTCAACTCATGTTTAGTTTTCTCCGAGCTCAAAGTAGCTGTAACTCCATCTCTATGCAAGCTCGTAGTGGCTTCAGCATCTGCAGTAGGCAAGGTAAGAGAATTTGCTTCTTTGCAATCATTGCAGGAACTTGAATCATGCCTAGTTTTCTCACAGCTTAAGGTAGCTTCAACAACTCTAAGCAAGCTCACAGTGGCTTCAGTATCTGCATTAGGCAAGCTAAAAGAACCCATATCTTTGCAATCGCCGCAGGAATCCAGCTCATGTCCAGCTTTCTTCAAGCTGATAGTAGGTTCAACAGCATCTTGATGCAAGCTCGTAGCAGCTTCAGTATTTGCATCATGCAACTGACAATAACTTGTCTCTGCACGATCATTGCAGGAACTCAAATCACGTCTAGCTTCCTCTGGGCTCCGAGTAGCTTCAAAAGTATCTTCGTGCAGGTTCATAGCATGTTCGGTATCTGCATCAGATAATTTACATGTTTCACTCTCAAGCTCTTGCTCTCCTACAGGCTCAATTTTACGCTTTTGGGATAAAGATATATCCACATTTTGTTCTGACAAGCCAGGCTCTGCGACATGCTCCATTGTTACTCCTAGCATATGCTCATCAGTTGAGCAAGGTGGACAATCAAGCAATAATGAATTCTGTCCAGATGGCATGTCGGCTTTAGGCAACAAATTATCAACATCAATCTCAGGGACCCCCAGGGTTTCATGAAGCAAAGAAGTACATTTCATAGAGGTTTCTCCAGCAGATGATGAAAATGGCATAGAAGCGTGTCTCTCTTCAAGGGAGTGATCTCCACTCTTATCTTCGAAGTTACCCTTACCTTCACACAGGCTATCAGCCACAGAGATTTCATCGAACTCGTCAAAATCAAGTTGCTTAGGCCTCACAGACATCTTGTTCTTAGCCCTGCTCCTATGATCCTCAATTTCATCAGCAGCCTTGCTTCTATGATCCTTAGTTTTCGCTTCTTTAGTTCGACCACTTCTGGATTTAGCAATTCTACCAGTGCTGACCTTTACATTCCCAAAGGAATGATTTCCATCAGTGAGTTGATTTCGTTTACTGCTGAATCTTGTGACTCTTTTATTTTGAGAACCTTTATTTTCCGACACCTGTGCTTTGCCACTTCTGGATCTGGCCATTGGACCAACACAAACCCCGTGACTCTTTCTGCTATTATGGTGACCCCCAATGATGGATTGGGGGCAACAGCTACTGGATCTGTTATTTGTTCCATCACAAACACTGACCTGTGTTTCCTTCTTTCCATCATCATCTTCATTTTTTGCTAGATTTGCCTCATCACCTCTAGATTGTGATGAAGAATCGCTGCAAGCATCACTTCTCATTTCCATGTTCAAACAATCTCCTACAGCAGCTTCTTCGTTGATGCAGGTGGACAAAGCTGAAGGTCCGATTTGTTCAACAGATTTCCTGACACCTTCACTTGGTTTATCATTCCCAAATGCTTTGTTACCAGAAGCACTACCAACATTGTTTCCCTTCCCTAACCGACTTGCTTTTCCACTATTGCGAAGCTCCAGTGCTTTTTGCCGGGATCTTGACCTATGTATCCTCGCTAATGACTCTTCTAGCTTCGAGTAAGTGTTTGAGTTCTTCAAATCAGTTTGATCATCCGGAGACATAGGGACGTAATTTTCAGTCCCATCAACGTGACATTGTGGAACAACGCTAACCACATCCTCAGTCTGATTAATGTCATCTGAAGGAATAACACTAGGCTCAACTCCCTCAGAACCATTGCTAGACCCACACGTTTTGGCGCACGTTCCATCATTAACACCAGTTGCAACTGAATGATCATACAAGAAGCGAGTACCACTGGGACAAGCAATTGAAGGCCCCGGTTGCGGAAGAAGGAGCCCAGAAATAAGCTCCTCTTTGTTTATTGCTGAGTGAAAATTAAAATGCGGAAGTCAGATTAGCTGACAACATTCTATTACTTCCTTGAATTGAGCATATTCATATTTGATAGCTCGTAAAATTTATCTCATTTCTTTTACCACACTCATACGGTTGAATCAAGTACCAGAAAGATGAACAAGACGCAGAAATAGAAATTCGAAACCATACCTGAGACCTACTCTATGTAATTCATGAATCAAGCAACTTATGACATGCACCAATCTTAAATTAGTCGAAAGGAGGAATTCAATCACGTGAACTATTAAAATTTTCAGCATACACCTAAAGAAATTCAGCAGAACCCTAAAAGATTCCAAAATGCTCAACGAAATCGACAAAACTCAAGCAGGAAGTGCAATTACCAGTAAGATCGGAGGTTCCGGAAGGGAATTCAGTGTTCAGGAGCCAAGGAGGTGGAGTAATTCCTTGGATTATGAGCTTGGAAGCAAGATGTTGGTCGAAGAGTAGCTTATGCTGCTTCAAATGGTCGATAATCGACCTCTTTTTATCGAATATCTGCACAAAAAGTTTCTCCACCGTCGACATTTTCGGTGTGTTTTCACAAGAAATCCATTGAAATCGATCGAAACGACTGGGAATCGGAGGTTTAGGGCACAGAGCAATGGCGGAGGAGAGAGAAATGGGTGGGGACTGGGGAGGAGCGCGGAGTGGAATTCAAATTTCGCAATCGCCAAACGATTGGAGTAGACTTTTGAAATAAATTTTAAAAGCAATTTAAAATAAATTTTATCAATTTTTTGTTGTTCGAATTTAGATTGGATCTCTATGAATGGCTCAACGTAAATAGTTTTATTCTATTATTTTAAATATTAAATTTACTTGATTACATTATTAACACCCCGCATTAAATAATAATTGACATACCTACTTTTTTTATACAAACATATTTCATTTTAGAGTTAATTACATTTACCCTACATAACATATGCGGTAATAATTTTTGCACACCCGACATTTGGGAAATAATTTTCACCCTACCTGACATTTAATGAAAGTGATTTTTAGTGTTAGAATCTGGTAACTTGTCATCGGAAATGGAAAAATACAATAATATCCCTATATCACTATGTGAAATTATGATGATGCCCTTTAATTTGAAAATGAAAAGACTATGTTGGAGAGTAGAAGACGGACATGGCGGTTTGGGAGGGGTTAGGTTTTCATTTTCTGTATGAGAGGGGGGCCAGGGAGAGGAATCAGAGGAATCAGAGGAATCAGTGGAGTGGTTAGGTTTTAAAATGTCATAACAATTAATACTAAGGGTACAAAAGTCATTTCACATTTAATTGAAAGTCAAAGGAAATAATAATAAGGGTATAAAGGTCACTTCATATTTATTTTTTTACAGTTCACCGGAAAATTCAATAAAAAATCAATTATAACATATTTGAGAGGCTTTAAATTTATGACCACTTAAATGTCAGGTAGGGTGAAAATTATTTCTCAAATGTCGGATGTGCAAAAATTATTACCAAATAAGTCAGGTAGGGTAAATGTAACTAACTCTTTCATTTTAACTTTAGAGTCAAAATGGGCCGCTCGACGCTCGTAAGCTGACCCTTATTTTTGTTAAAAAACTCTAACCCAACCACAACTTTAAGGGCGACTTTGACCCAGTCCGACCCTACATGACCAATGGGCCGACCCACACAACCCATTGACCACCCCTAGCTGAGGGGGAATAGTTGGTCTAGTTAAGGATTTATTGTAGCATGGTTGAGTTACATGTATTAGGGTCTGTCAAATTAATGGGTATTCATTTTACGAAAAATTACCAGTTTTTGCCTAAATTTATCAAAATGTACTTAAAATTATCAAATTTAAAAAATAAAAACAAATAATAATTTTGATATATTAACATAAATTTGGCAAAAGTTACCAAAATTTAACTTTTACCCAACTGCTTTTTACCTATAAATTTTACGCACCCTTAATTGATAAATTATTAATATAGTTATTTTCCTTTATGTCTCTCAAAAAAAATCATGGTTTCAATGTTCATTTTTCATTGACAATTTTTCATATAGTATTTTATTAAAACATTACGTTATCACACCTTTTATGATAATATTTTTTTATTAATATAATGATAATACTTTTATATGACATAACATTATATATGTTGAAAAATTAACGGTCAAATGTTTCAAGGTTTCACTTATGCAAGTGACCACATAATTGTCTTGATCAGTACGAACAAGGTTGAGATCAACACGAATTGAGTTAGTAAATATAAATCAATAAAAGTTAGGTGAGGGACAACAAACCCCGTGTTGGCCCTGACACAATCTAAGTCAGTTTAACACGTGTCTTGTTCGGAAATGATCCAAATATTTATTATATAATCTTATATTAACATGTAATTGTTAACTATCGACAGTTATATTCCAATATAATATGTGATTAAAAGGTGAATTGTAGATATTGATCATCTTTTAAGACCGTCCTTAAAGGTTTTGACCAATTTTAGCCGGGAAGCTCTCATATAAACAATGATGTTCTCCATGACATGAGACAAACACTCTCACCTAATCACGTCCATTTTCTATTTTTTAGATTATAACTATTCTTAAGTAAATATACCAAATTCCATCCTTGAGAAACATGTCCTTAGTATTTCAAGAGATATTAAATTTTATTCACTTGAACACAGTAAATAGATCTTAAGGAAACTTGATCAGTCTGTCCACAACTTGTAGTCTTGTCCTAATCATTCTAATATTTCCATTTGTCTCCCTCTTCCACTTATTCATGTTTCCTCATGCCCGTTTGGAACCACAAAGTGAGACAAAGTTTATTTGTTCATCCATCCTTAACCACCTTAGCCCACGGGCATGGCCATTTGTTAGGAAAGTGTCATATAGGGCTGGCAACAAGCCGAGCCAAGCCCCAGCTTGGTAGGCTCGAAGCTCGACTCGCTGCTTGGGTCATATGCTCGAGCTCGGCTCGTGGCTCGTCGAGCCTTAGATGGTGAGGTTCGTGCTCGGCTCGTTAGGCTTATACTTTCTTTTTTTTTGTGAAGTAAATAAATATTACAAGATTGAAATAAATGAAACTAGATTGTCAATTTGATGGTACCCAACCCACTTTACTAATGTTTTTGACAAGCCTTACAATATAATTATATCATGTCACTAACACCTACTAATCTACTTTGTACCGAGCTTATTAGGCTTGCCGAACTCGGCGAGCCGAGCTTGTCGAGGCTCGACTTGGCTCGCCTTCCACACGAGCCCGAGCCCGAGCAAGCTCCAGCTCCTTCCGAGCCGAGCTTTACGAGCTTCCCGCCGAGTTGGCTCACGAGCCCTCACGAGTCGGCTCGTCTCATTGCCAGCCCTAGTGTCATAAAATCACTCAGTCTTTTGATCCCATAATTATTTATTTTTTAATTGTATTAGAATATTATTTAGGTTTTCTTATTATGTTAGATTTCCTAATTGTATTAGATTATAAATCTAATTGGAGTGGGAGTCAATTTAAGTTTATATGGAGTTTTTCCTATAAATATAAGGTTTTATTCACATATTCAAACACACAAAATTGAGAATATTCTTCACCTCTACCCATCTCTAGATTGTGAGAGTATATTTTAGAGAGTTATTATTTTGTCTTCAGATTATTCCCGTTGTGCTATTAACCGTTTGAGATCTTATCATCGGTCTCGTTATGTTATATAGCCGTTTGGGATCTATATTGTAATCTTTCCCTTATGCTAGTGGATTATTGCTCCGTTGTCGTCCATGGTTTTTTATCACTTTGGGTTTCCACGTATATCTTATGTCACTATACTCTTTATCTTTAATTACTGATATTGTCTTATATTTCTTCAGATACTGAAACTGATCAACATATATAAAACAATATCAGTAATATAAGATAACACCCACTGCTACCAATTGATCAGTAATTAAAGTAGGAAACAAATAATTGAGAAGAAATATAAGACAATTGATCCAAGCAATTACCAGCTAACACCCACCGCTACCAATTGATCGCTAAACAAACCCTTTAATTTTTTTTGGACATTGTTAACTTTTTGACCAAAATCAAAAAAATTAGTTATGATGTTTGGTAAGTAGTTGTCTTTTTTTTTCATTAATTTTTTGGATCCAATAAGTTAATTTTTTTAAAAATTACTTGAACCACCCTTTTGGACAAGTTTTTCACAAATAACTACTTTATCGAACATCTTTACCGTGAAGGTCCTATTTGGTGAACGACTTATCAAACAACTTATTGCAAAAGTTGACTTATTTTAGTGTTAAATAAATTATTCACGTTTTTGCCTCAATCAACCAATTCATAATAAATTGGTTAGCACACTCTATTAAAAATGTCTTGTTGTAGAAACTAGAAAAGACATTTCATTCTAAAAATATAATTATAGAGGATATAAATAAAATTTCAACAAATGATTTTTTAGAAATGACTAACTTTATCAAACCCACCTATTCCAAACAATAAATCCAACCAAACAATATATGTTGCCAAAACAAACATCCAATGATAAACCGACAACGCAAACAATTAAGATCATATACAATATTATTGATCCTACATTCCACATCATTTATTATTCATACTCTTTGGAATTTTATTTTATTTATCCTACAATAATAGGAACTCATTTATACTTAAAAAATACCATTTGATTGAGTAAAAGAAAAAAAAAAGAGAGAGAGACAGAAGAACGCTGCAACGTTCACATAACCAAAATCCCAAATTTTTGATATTGACTATATGAAAACGTGGGATTGGTGCACATGTTCCAAGGGTGTGATTCAATGGCTACATTTGCTATAAGAACAGTAACAATGCGGAATAAAACCTAATGAATTATGACATTCTTTCCTATTTGGAACACCCTCTCTTCTCATTTTTTTCCATTCATATTCAAAGGAATGAAAAAAAAAAGGAGGAGGAGAGAGAGTGTGCTATGTAGGAGAGAGTGTCAAAATTCATTAAATTTGACAAGTAACCCAAATAATTAAGTCAAAAACTAATTCAAACCGCTGTTGATTCAATAGTCACTGCTATCAACGAAACCGGGCAACCGGCCCTTGGTTTACTTTCCTCTTCAGGAAAAAGGAAAAAAAAAGAAGAAAAAAAAGAAGGAAATAAGACGTTTGCCCGCATTTGGGTTATTTCTCCAAACTCCGACACTCGGACTGCCGCTTCTTCAGCCTCAAGGCCAAGGGACACCCGGCTAGGGCAAACCCTCCGCCGTCAACTCCACCGCCTCTGCCTTCTCCTCCGCCTCCTCCGTCCCCTTTCTCAACCAATCTTTCGTTACTTCTCAATCTCTAATCGAATTCAACCCCGCAATATAAAAGTACTCACGAAGCCCTAGCAGACAGAAGTTCCAGTATTGAATCGAGTTCCACACCAGGTAAGCTGCTCTAAGCCTCAAACCCTCAAATTCAATCATATCATGCACGAAACTATGTGTATTTGCATTCTTGTTAGTCGTTTTTCTTTTTTATCAGTATTTTTTCTTGTTATCATCAGTTTTCTGCCATTCCTAAACTAAAACCCTAACCTAGTTAATACTCCCCGTGCGACCATTAGAACTACGACCACCGGCGCCATTGTCTCGCTTCTCCAGTCTCCGCCTTAGTTATTCCTGCTCTCTTTCCCATCTGATCTCAATCATGCTTAAATTTGTTATATTTTTGTCCTCTTCAACTTATGTGTTATGTCTTCTGAGTTTTTGCTGATTTGAGATTTCTAACCTGTTGTCAGATTTGTTTTTGGTTTTGGTTTTTGTTGTGGATATTTTTTCCTGGGTTTCTGTTGTTTTGTTTTGATTTTTGGTTGATGTTCTGCTGTGGAAACTGGGAGGCCATAGATGTAGCCAGGCACCAGGGGGGTGGTGTAATATTATGAAAGTTATAGAGTTTAAACAGTGTTGCAAGAAATTTAGGTTAAGAGTTGGGCTGAAATTGAGGAAAGATTTAGAGTCATGTTTTTGTGAAGACGAGAATATAGGGTTTGACTGTTTGTAATCATTTAATCGAGCACCTGATACCCGTTTCACTGTTTTGAGCTAATATTATTGATATTATCTTGCCTACGTAACCTTTGAATCCTGGATTAGTCACTTATTATCATGTCTAACGGACTTGTCTTGATTGTGTTCAGCAGCTGAATTGATTTGCACACGTCTAGAGGTTATATTGATATTTTTTGGCTTTGCAATGAGTAGTAAATCAAAAAACTTTCGTCGTCGAGTGGATAATGATGATGATAACAATGAGGACAATGGTGGTGGAGTCCTGTCTAAAGATAAACCTGGCCTTAATAAGTCATCATCTAAGCCTACCTCATCTGCAAAACCAAAGAAGCCCCCTCAGAAGTTGTTGAGTTTTGCTGAAGATGAGGAGGACAGTGAAAGCCCATTTTCTCAGCGTCCGAAATCTAGCTCTTCATCAAAGCTTGCAAGGCATAGTTCATCCCATAAGATATTATCTAGTAAAGATCGGCTTGGGTCGACCCCTGGTTCAGTTCCAGTTCCAGTTCCAGTTCCGTCCAATGTTCAGCCTCAAGCTGGTCAGTATACGGAAGAAACCCTTCTGGAGCTTCGAAAGAACACTCGGACTCTTGCGAGCTCAAGTTCTAAATTGAAACCACCGGCATCAGAGCTGAAGACGGCTTCTGCAGCTGAGCCAGTTATTGTTCTCAAGGGTTTGGTGAAACCCGTCCTCGGAAGTGGGAAGGATGATGAATTGAATGGTGACAAGAAGGGAGTGGGTCGAGATGCTGATTCTATTAAGAGGGACAGGGATGATGCTGAGAGGAGGTTGGGTCTGATGGGTATTGCGAAAGGAGAAGATTTGGAAGGCAAGGATATCCCTGATCAGGCGACAATTAATGCTATACGGGCTAAAAGAGAACGTCTTCGCCAGTCGAGAGCTGCAGCACCAGATTATATATCAATGGATGGGGGAAGCAATCATGGGGAAGCAGAAGGGTTAAGTGACGAGGAACCAGAGTTTCAAACCCGAATTGCTATGTTTGGGGAAGTGAGTGGTGCTAAGAAAGGCGTGTTCGAGGATGTGGATGAAAGGACAGTGCGTGCAGGGCAGTTGACTGTTGAAGATGACGATGAAGATGAGGAGGAGAGGAAATGGGAAGAGGAGCAGTTCAGGAAAGGGCTGGGGAAGAGGATGGATGAAGGAACTACTGGGGTGAGCAGGACTGTAACAACAGCTCAATCTGCTCAACCACAAAGCTACATGTATACAGCACCTGCATCTTATTCGTCTCCTGCAACTGTTCCTACTGGACCACCCAGCATTGGAGGGGTGATAGGAGGGCTTCCTGTTGGTGAAACTATGTCAATATCTCAGCAGGCTGAAGTTGCCAAGCAAGCTTTGCAAGATAATGTCAGGAGACTTAAGGTATGTAAATCTTATCCATTGAGTATGTTCATGTAAGATGTCAATCAAGTTCCGCTATGTAATTTCTGTTTTTGGTGATCCATTCGTAAAACTATGCATATGTCAACAATTAAAAATTATGTGAATGCTGTTTTTTTTCCTTTTAATTTTTTAAAAATACGGGAATCCTTTGTTATTTGGACATGTGTATGGGTGTTGAATATGGGGCATGGAGGCATGGTTGTTCGACTGGGCTATTTTAAGAATCTTTTCAGGTTTTCATTGTAATTTGAAGCGCGAGTGTCCTATACTCCTAGTCCGAACGAGTGTTAGAGACAGGCCAGGTAGGGTGAAGAGCCGGAGTACTATAGCAAGGATCCAACTGTCATAATTTCTCATGGATAGACAGAGATAGAGTTGTAATTAGAGGGATCATAGTGAGTGGAACTGATAAAACAGCACTGAGTTGGCTACTCTGAAGTGCCCTTGAGCCCTAGAATGATTAGTGCAAAGTCTGCTGTGTAATTTTGTGTGTGTGTGTTTTGGGGTGGGGGGTGGGGGTGTTGCGAGGTTGTGCTGGTTGGAAGATTTTATCTCTCGTTTGCAGAAGAGTAGGAAATCAATACCTTTCCATTTGGCATCTGATGGTAAATTAGCTTTTCTGCGTTAAAATTGATTTATAACTTTCTTAATATTGACCGATTCAACTATTTTTATGGGGAACATCCCGAATTCCAATCCCGATGCTTTGCATGATTTTCTGATGGTATATTTGCATTTTGGTGATGAGCTATCCAATACTATTGTGCGTCTACATGCATGATTTTCTAATGTTTGTAGTACTACACAGCTATCATGAAGGGATATCTTGTTGCGTCTGCTCAATTTAAAATTCTTCTATACCTGCTTGTTGCACTTTGCCAGGAAACTCATGGCAAAACCATGATGTCACTTGCTCGGGCTGATGAAAATGTATCTACATCATTGACAAATATTACAAGCCTTGAGAAGTCTTTATCTGCTGCTGGCGAGAAGTATATCTTCATGCAAAAGCTTCGTGACTATATCTCTGTTATATGCGAATTTTTACAGGTATGATTATATCAACATTCTTGATCTGCGTGACTTATTGTGTGGCTGTTTACTTTTGTCATTGCTAAAAGCTTAAAGGAAATATTCCTAGGAGTTGGAACCTGGATTTCTCATATTTGGAAAGCTTTTGGATTTTGATGGTTTAACGTATTTTCATGGATTTATTTATCAGGCACTTGAAATATATGTCTCTGCCTTAGGTTTCTATGGTATCTTTTGATGATTGAATCATTGAATACGTAGAATAGGTGTTGTTCCACCTCACCCCTCTCTGTTTTGCTGCTGTCTTTTTCTGGCCCCTGCTCTCCCCATCGAAGTTGTCCCTCTTCATTATTTCATCTCTATTACTTCTCTTTGTTCTCTTTCTTAGTTCTGTCTCTATCCCAATCCTCTGTTAATAAGGCTATAATCGTGCTAGAAGTAACTAAAACATTAAGAATTGACTATTATACAAACTTAAAAAGCTCCAAAGAGCTTCAATTAGGATCACCTCGGGTAAGCAACGTCTGTCACCTAACACCTATTCTGGTTATACCATGTGATCTTTTGGAGTATTTGCAGAGAAAGAAATTGAAGGGTTTTTGAGGGAGTTTAAACTCTTCTGCGCTTGAAAGGCACTTTCATCAAGTCTCTCTTCTTTTGTGCTAATGGGAAGATTAGCTCTTCTTTGAATGTGGTAAATTTTGTGGATAGTCTTTGTTTTGGTTGTACTTAACTTTGTAAGATACTTGCTGAGCATATGTTCTTTAGATCTTTTTATTAATATATATTTATTTGTCCTAACAAAAAAAAAAGTTTAGGTCATAAATTTTTCCATAAACAGGTTTGAGAAATTGCAACTTAATTGGCTATGACTCCTTTGTCAGATAATACTAGAAATCTGAAGGCTGAGAAATCTGGAATTTGTAGGCAATTATTCATCAGTGATCATCTACTGTATTCTTACTCTGATTAGTATCCTTGGTAAGTTGTGAATAAGTAACTCCAGAGCGGTAACTTTATCTGTAGGCTTGTTATGTCTTCCTTTTCCCCTCTTTCAGTCCCAAATGCCAATCCAACAATGCTGACTGTTGGATCTGGTGGCCTCCTCTTATACTTGTCTGAGCCTTTTGTGCCTCGCCCACACAGGACACATCTTATGTTTTAATCCAGAATTTTGTAGTTATTGTATGCTTGGATTTTCAACTATTTTCACTGGCCAATTCTGAGTTTAAGATAGAAGCGCTTTTGTCCTGGATCATTGATCTCTGTAGGCAGCAATAATATTAGGTGGGAGTACTTGGATTTTCCATTTTCAACAGCACTTATCATACAACTTCTGTCCTAATTTAGGATTGTCAGGACTTTAAATGTCCAAGATGTGGGGGTAATGAGCATTGTGATTATGAGGTGGGCATTGTCTATGCATTTGACATAATATGTGTACCCATATCCAAGTGAGAATAAATCCATCAATAATAGGTGTGGCTCTTTTTTGGGGTTTGGGGGTGGGGGATGAGGGGCTGATGGTAGAATTGGAATGTGCTTGAGGGTATTGAAATTATAATAATTAACAAGGTCACTGTAGGAAAATGTTGAGATGCTACTTCTTGATATGTAAATTTAATATTCATATGCAGTACTTTGGGTGTAGAAGATTAATCTTTTGTGGTGCAGATAAGCTGATGAAGTCTCTAACGTGATGGAATAGTATAAGTCGGGCAGCTAAATATGCTGACTGATGATAGTTTTGACCTTTGCGTTTTTGATATATGGGTGTTTCCCTAGTATTCATATTCAACTTGTTAGTTGCTACTAGTGTGTTGTGCTTGGTACTCCTGTTTTCTTCACCTTTACATCAATATGATATGAAGTGATTTGTCTTTAGCTTTTCTGTTGCTCTTCAGTTTTCTACTGATGTAATTTTGATATGGTTTAAACTGGTATTCATAAAAAATGTGTTATAGTTCAACTAATTTTGTTGCGCCATTTTCAGCACAAAGCTCCTTACATAGAGGAACTAGAGGAACATATGCAGCAGCTACATAAGAAACGTGCCTCGGCAGTCTTTGAAAGACGGGCTGCTGATATTGAAGATGAAATGCCAGAAATTCAAGCAGCTGTGAAAGCAGCAATGTCGGTGCTGGATAAAGGTGGCAGCAATGCTTCAACAATTGCTGCTGCCACCAGTGCAGCTCTGGCTGCATCTGCTGCTATCAAGCAGCAGCAGAACCTTCCTGTGGAGCTTGATGAATATGGTCGAGATATGAATCTGCAGAAACGCATGGATACGGAACGGAGGGCTGCTGCGCGGCAGCGGAGGAGAGCTCGATCAGATAGTAAGAGAATGTCGGCTGTTAAAAACAACACCTCTTATCCAAAAATGGAGGGTGAATCCAGTACTGACGACAGTGACAATGAGGGTGAAGCTTATAAATCAAACCGTGATTTATTGCTCCAGACAGCTGAAGGAATATTCAGTGATGCAGCACAAGAATACTCTCAACTTTCTTCGGTTGTGGAGAGATTTGAAAGATGGAAAAGATTATATTTGGGGACTTACCGTGATGCTTATATGTCACTAAGTATTCCAGCTATATTCTCTCCGTATGTGAGATTGGAGCTTCTAAAGTGGGACCCTCTTCATGAAGATGTGCACTTTATTCACATGAGATGGTCTGTAAGTACCTATGTTGCACTGGATGATTACTGTATTTGTGCTTGCTCTCCTGTCTTGAGGAGTCACTTTGTTAAACTCTTCATAATTATTGCTCTGCAACTCTCTTGTGATGTGTTTCTTATTGGCATATTGACTTTGTATTTGTATAGGTATTCGTTGCTGGGTAAGTATGGTGTTCCAGAAGATGGAAGCGGTGACAACCCTGATGATGCAGATGCTGATCTTGTTCCTTGCTTGGTGGAAAAGGTTGCACTTCCTATATTTCAGCATGACATAACTCATTGTTGGGATGTGTTGAGCACCAAAGAGACAATGAATGCAGTTGAAGCAATGAACGTAATTCTTGTTTTTGCTTCAAGTGAGGCCCTCAAGGAACTGGTAGCAGCTATACGCGATAGGCTAGCAAAGGCAGTCTCTGATCTTGTGGTATGTATGACACCCTATGACATGTGCACTGCGATGGAATCTCCATGAACTGAGCGCCATTAATTTGTTTTTCTGGTAATCTGATATAGGTCCCTTCATGGAGTGCGATTATAATGAAAGCTGTGCCAAATGCTGCAAGAATGGCAGCATATCAATTTGGTGTTGCCGTTAGATTGATGAGGAATATTTGCATGTGGAAAGACATACTTGCGATGCCGGTGTTGGAGAAGCTTGTTCTTGATGAACTTCTGGTTAGAAAAGTTCTTCCTCATGTCCAGAACCTTATGCCAGAGATCCACGATGCAATCACCAGAACTGAAAGAATAATTGCCGCATTGTCTGGTGTGTGGGCTGGTGCTAGTGCTACGGGTGCTAACAGGTATCATTTTAACATTGCATTTGATGCCCCTTTCATGTTCAGTTGGCACCATTTTGGGAGGAATTGAAGCAATATGTATCCTATCTCATTTCTTGGAATGTTGGATATTGCTTTTGTGGTTTTTGACTTTTGCTTATATTTTTTTGGTTAAAACTGTAAAAAACGACTCAGGGGTACCCCACATTTTGCAGAAACTATTTTTGGGCCCTATGTTTCTAGAATGTATTTTAGGTCCCCGTGTTTTAAGGTTAGCAATTGTTAGGGTACAAATCCAATTATTTGAACATGTTTCCAGCAAAAGTGCTCTTAGGAGGAGGGTGGAGGGCAAGACCATACCCCTAGTCCCCCTATTTCATACCTTTTGTGGGATATGAATTTTCAAGTCCATACTTTCATGGAAGGTAGTTCGGATTGAAATAGGAGTAGGGTTTCTGTAATTCTGTTATGTTGAAGTTTTCCAATGTCGAAAACCAAGCTTCAAAGTTCTCTTCAGCTGTCCTGTTTAGTGTAGGTCTCCATGATTTATTGGTTTCTGGTAGGCTTTGATGTAACTGCTAATCCTTTGTAATTTGTATATATAGCATATCAATAATCGTAATTTTGCCTCCTAGCTTTCAAACTACGTAGCTTTTGATTTTGGGCTGCTCAAAAATTTCGTCGCTTTCCTGTTGGAGAACATAGCTGGACTGAAATTGATACTGATGGGCAAGTTAACCTGATTCTAATTTATGATGATTATGCAGCCGTAAACTACAGCCGCTTGTGGACCATGTCAAGACACTTGGGAGGACATTGGAGAAGCGACGTGTATCGGAGACTGAAACTATCGGGCTTGCCCGTCGCCTGAAGAACATGCTAGTTGGGTTGAATGAGTACGATGAGGCAAAAGCGATATTAAAAACCTTTCATCTCAAGGAAGCACTCTGAATTCCCTTCTCGTTCTTTCGGTACTTGTAACTTTCAACTATAAATTTTAATGACCCTCTTCAGATTTTGACTTCTAAAAGGTTCGGAATGGAACATAGGTTAATAGTTGTTGATCTCTGTTGCATGGCTATGGATTTGAGAAGTTTCTTGTTCAGGCATTTGTTGTTTTTACCCTCACCAAGTTGGTAGGATGGAATTGTCATATGTTGTAGAGCAGACTATCTTTATATCGGAACAGTTGAATGAAGCCGAAGCAAGTTTTAATCCCTAATGTGTAGCCAGCGCCTTTGCTGTACTTTTCTTTTATATGTATATATATTATATATTTTATGAAAGGCGAGCAAATCTGTCAGAATGTACTCCTATTCTAGGGATAACCAGATAGTCTGGTCTCTCTATGTATTGCTATGTGGTCTCTATGTATTGCAAGGTGAGCATACCTATCCAACAGGCATTTGTTGTTTTCCGCTCACCAAAGATCAATTGATGAGGAAATGAATGCTCCAAGAAGAAAACAATGCTTGTTTGTTTTGTACACAACGCAGAGAAGACTCGGATCATGTCATTTTGAATTGCAATTTCTTACGGAATATTAAGACTTTTGCATCAAACCAAGGCCAGTTGCTCTCCAGAAAAGCATCTTTTCATGTCTTTTATGAAAGATGGACGAGAAGGCGATTTGGGAGGAGCTTAAGGACGAAGATTTGGATGGTAAGTTTTTTTTGCATTGCTTGGCATATTTGGATGCATAGAAATCAAGGGTTTGTTGGATGTGTCAATTTAGCTGCATGCTACACTGCTACAACTCTTTGATTGCTAACAGTTTGGAAGTGGCACATCAAATACAAGTGTTGGTTTTTGCACAAGGGTCCATGGTCTCCTTTTGAATGTTTGTTGCTTTAGGAAGTTTATGTTTTGTAGGTCTAGTTCTTATGTGGTTGGTTGTGAAAAGTTGCTTTCATTGATCATTGTATTATTGATGGTACAGGACAACTTTTGTTGAATGGATTTGGAACTACAGCCCATTAACAATTAAACAAAAAGCACCATGAAACTAAAACAAGCATAAATTAATCTTAAAAGGACAATGCATACAGCAGAATTTTACAAGTCTTAGTTAAATTAACACACAAACACAACAGCAAACTAGTCCAGGAGATGGGACTTCTTTAATCACTACTCATCAGCAAATTCAACTGGATCACTTAGTATTGTTATACTGGTTAAGCAAATCCAAGAAGCTCATCTCAGATTCAGATTCATCAGTCGAAGGCGTCGACGGACCCGACATTTCAAATCCCCCACCTCCGTCACCGGCACACCCGAGCCCAAGGCCCGAAACTGGGTTTGGGTTTGGCCCATGGTCGTGACCCAATCCAGATTGCATTCCTGACCCACAACCATCCAAGTAAGGGTTCATCATCATCCCATGGTTCGGGTCAATCATGGGCAAAACCCCAACAGACCCAGATCCGAATGCCGGGACCGGGGAAGCCGTGGCGGGTCCTGGTAACCCAGCGGCGCGATAAGCGTGCCTCCTTTGGCGGGCTACCATCTCTCTTTTTCCGAGGCCAACGGAGTCATTCCGGCGGTACTTTTCAAGGTAAGTCTTGAGGGGGTCGACATAGTTGTCGAAGCCGAGCCGGGCCATGGACCAGAGGAGATCGTCCCCGGTGATGGTCTTGCGCTGCTCCCTGCGACACCGCTCGTTGGCCTCTTCGGTGACGAAGGCGATGAACTCGGAGACAGACTCCTGGACAGTCTCCTTGGCCTCGTCGGAGATCTTTGCATGCGGAGGGAGGGCTTGCCGCATGATCCGGACCACGTTCGCGATCGGCATGTAACGCTCCGCCTCTCGCCTATTTGCCGCTGTAAAACATTCAAATCAAAAAATTTCGTATAGGTGGATATCGTGGGATTGATGGCTCTGTCTGTATTTGTTATGACCAGTTTGGTACCAATGACTATTCTTGAGCCAAGAGCATAAATTGCATAATGGGAGGCCAACTTCGCTCAATTGGAAAAAAGAAAAGTCAACACTAGAGTCACCTATAGTCCTACATTACTTTTTTGCTTTAGTCAATTTTCGTATGTATAATGCACTATGCAAGTAATGCATGAAACAAAATCCCTTACATATAAGAACATTTACCATGGAGGATGTAGGAGGGGATTTAGAGATAATAATTTTGTTAAATTTTCCAAAATTCCTATATTTGATATAAATGTTTTAGCTAATAACTACTCCTAAAAACTTGAAACACCTACGATTTGCATTTTATATATGAAGCCCGTTTGTTTATATTAATTCTTTTTTTGTAAATACAGAAAAATGAAAATGAATTCGGAGTAATGTAGGGAAAGGTAAAGGGCAATATGACATGTAATATGCTTTTATTTAAGAATAATAACTTTGTAAACATGTACTAAGCTTAAACACCATTATTGTACAAATAAATTTTATGCAAATGAGATTTAATGTTTATTATGGTAATATATATATATAAAAAATTTAAACACCCAACATAAATTCTAGCATTGTAATATTCTAATAGGAAATGCATTATATATATTAGAAATTAATGATCAAAATTTTAAAGGTGACACTTATATGGATGTTAATATGGAATGAGATGAATAGTTTAAACACGCTGGGCATGTAAAAGGAGTTGAAATAAAAAGTTTAAAAAAGAAAGAAAAAGAAAAGAAAATGCACGGTGAAGTCAAAAAGACGAGTAGTACACTATCAAAATTTGGCTACTTTCTCCCATGCAAAACTCTCCTAAAAACCATACCAATATTCCCCTTCTCATTACTCCAAATTGATGATATGCATGAATTTAATTAATCCATCAACAAAAACTAGAGGAAAACTAAGCATCTTCCTCAGGAAAGAAGAATGAATTATACAAGGAAACAAAGTAAATGTAGATAATTTTTTTATTTTTTCTGATTATTGTGTGGGTAAAAAACCCTAGAAATGGATGAGCTTGGTAGGTAGCCCAGGAAGCAGAACAAATCATCAGCAACACAAAGATATACAAATACAAGTAGATAAATAAAACAAGGGCTACCAGAAGAAAGAAAATATGAAGGAAATTCAAACTGAAGCAAAAGTATTTATATATGGTACCAGTTGTTGATGATGCTGCAGGAGCTTTGCCATTGTTCTTGCTTGGGTTAGGGTTAGGGTTAGGGTTAGGGTTGTTGCTTTTCTTCTTTGATGATGATGACCTTCCCCCCTCCATTAGTCCTCTCTCTCTCTCTCTCTCTCTCTCTCTCTCTCTCTCTCTCTAGCTAGCTAGCTATTAGTATTCTTTAATTTGTGTCTCTATGCATAATAATCAAGGGTGGTTTGGTATTTATATGTACATTGTGAAAACAGAAAAAACTGAAACCTCTTTGCTCATATAAACTGATGATTCTCAATTCCCTGGGGGGGCGCATATGGATTGCGGGCATGGCTTTCGATTCTCGTGATCCCTAGTCGATTAACACTCAAAATCTTGCCTGAACAAGGGTAATATTTGGATGTATCATGTGTTCATCGAGACATCGTTTCTGAAATACTTCCAATTAAGTTCTTAAGAGTTGTGTGGCGACTTATTATTTAATTAGTTTGAGCTGAACAATTTATTGTAACGTTTGTTTAAGCTTTATGTTTCTCGTGAACCTGTACTAGCACATATTATTTGTGATCAATTACTTCGTTACTTAATTTGCTAAACTAAGTAAAAAATGTCTTGTGGCTAGCAAGTCATGTTGTCTTAATTCAATTTGATTAACTTTATGTCTACGCATCTTCATTTAATGTTGTGATGTAAATATGAATACAACAATCTGATTTTAGAAAAATCTCAGGAAAAGATACACACATTTGTTCAAGTTGACATGGTTATAGTTCAAAGGAGTGTGCATGAGAACATGCATGGACGTACTAGTGATGAACAACGTTCCCTTCCCAAACGTTGATGACACCCCGCCACAAAAATGTTTGTATATTTAAAGGGGTTAAAATAAATAAATAAAAGTAGCAATAAAATATTTTTGTGTTTTCAGGATTTTTTCTATAAATTTTGATTTTTGTAAAATTAAAGTTACTGCATCTTAACTTAATTTTGAACAACAATCAATCAAGGTTTTCAAAAAAAGAAAAAAAAGCCAAGGCGCACAAAAATGCTTATTAGTCATGTTACTTGACTATATAAATAAATTTATATATAAATTTGCTACCAAATTAAGTCATAAATATGTAAGTCACGGTACATACAACAATGTGTGTAGTCACCTTTTCATTAAGAAAAATGATGCCCCTTTTTTTTTTTGAGTTATATATTAGGCAAGGCATAAATATATGGTCATCCCCAAATTAAGTACCTATTTGTTTGTTTGAGAGAAAAAAAGTACATAAAATTTTATTTGTGAGACAAAGATCTTAAAAAAAGGGAAAAAAGTGGTGGTCCAATTGGAATCTTAGGCAGCTGGGCTCAAATAGATCTGGATGACACAGGCCCGTTATCCTTCCACTGACAGGAGCGGGAGGTTTTCGTTGCTCTGTGAAACCAGCCTCACGCAGTCCCCTCCACTCTAAGGCCCAAGAAGCCCAAGCTTTCGCCTGGACCACGTGGACCAACTCCCAACTTGGAGAGGGCAGACCAGCAGTTTGCCAAACCGGGACCCAGCCCAGCTATCTGAGCCCATGTTCCACCCACTTTATTGCCCCCACTTGGGTTACAAGCTCACGCTACTGAGCTCGACAATATGGTTCCACTCAAGATTATTAATTAAGTAGCTATAATAGCTTTATTCTTTCGATGTGGGAGGAAAGCTTCTGCGTATTCATCGAGACATAATTCTGGAAGTCCCAGCTTGAACAAGGGTACAACGGTCGAGGAGATGATTGCACAAGCATTGAACAACCTTTGCCCTTATTCAGATATTGTAAAACAAACTGCCCAACAACTAGAGAGTTCTTTTGTATGATTCTTTTGTGCAACAATTAAAAAAAATAAATGATAGTATTTCACTGCATAGCTTCTGTTAAACAATGTCCAGCAGCACACAGGGGGGCATTCATCTACCCAGATCATGACATTTCATTGATATTACGAGCCACCTAGACAAACTATCGTCGACTCCGTTTGCAGTTCCCTTTACATGCTTCAAGATCGATTGATTCAGACAATTTGTTTTCATCATTCTCTTGATTTTCCGAAATCATATCCTTGTCAATTGGAGAATATCTTAAGCATTCTAGTTGTTTTCCCATCTGTTTTATATACTTGAAATTAGTATAATTGCAATGTTGTCAACTTGTCATTAATTTGAGTATTTACTATAATTTGCACAATAGTGGTCCAAATTTGAACTCTTGCATCCATTAACTTGTTTAGTTTAGTGTGGTTCTTCCACTTATTCCTTGCTCGTATTTCCATTTTTTCTTCCTAGAAAGGCAAATGTTTGCATGGCTAGTAAGTTGTGTGGGAATAATGACATCCATTAATAGGGAAGGATTGATTATTTATGTTCTTAAATCATCATCTTCAATTTGGATTTCAAACACAGGGCCATGATTTACCAGATAACAAACAGGGCAGCGTTGGAGCCCCATACGGTGCTGCATCGAATAAACAAATATAGTAGACTATGTTGGACTGTTGCACAAAAGTTTGTACAAAGAAGGATTGTATAAACAATACACACATATACCAGTTACCATAGAATTACACCTGCCAAACGAGTACCAGTTACAAACCCTGGCAACTCTGACACAATCTTTTCTGTCAGAGACTATCTGTGAGACCGAGTGTGGAGCCTAACAAAATTCACTCCGGTCCCCCTGTATGTAAGTAACGAATCTACAACATCATACCATCCGCCACATCATTTTTGTGCATATTTTTTCCCCTAAGAGAAGCCTATTATTATGTACATACAAGCCCTAGATTGCTGTCCAGAATGTGAAGTAAAAGCGCAACTACTTCTTACGCTTCTTGAGTTTCAGTTGTGTGTCGAGAGTGGCTAGACCGTCACGATGGTTTGTGTTTTCGGTCTTGACTTTAGCTTTGCCATTGGACGAGATGGGGTCAGAGGAGGTTCTGTTGTAGAAAGCAATGTTGGTGGCTATTGCGTATACTGTAATGTCATATCTTGGGGATAAGTTTGCTCTCCTCTCTATGATTTCATGCTGCCCGCATTGTGGATCTTGTGCTGCAGCTTCTCTGAGTTGTTCGAATATTGCTTCCTTATCGTACTGCGGGCATTTCCTTGCAATCTGCATCATCAGGAAAAGGGGAGGCCCGTCAGGATTAGGGATTTAGGGCACAAAAACCGGACTAAGAAGGAGGAGAGGGAGGAAGGCTTACTTTGAAATTGACAGGGATGTTAATCAGCACGTAACGACATGCGCAGCCATCAGAAAAGTTGATTTTCAACACAACTTCAAACGGTTCTACAGTCCTGACTGACCTCCTGTTATACAAAGAGTATTTAAAAACAGAAACGAGCATCATTGGTTTTAGAAACAGAAGAGGACAAGTAAATATGCTATATTACAGTCCATAAGCCTTTTCGGCATTATCGTCTACAAAACTACCTTTTCCTTGCTTCTCTTAAGGTTAAGAGTTAAGATCAAACTTCTTGACCACTCAAAAATGACAACGAAGAACCATGAAATGGGATTCCGGGAAACTCAAATGAGGAAAAAAAAAACAGTCGTAGCCTTGATGTGTGAAATTTCTTGACAATATCAGCCATACCTTTTCAGAACAAAAGGTTGCTTTTCCAATATAGCCCCTTTGAGCTCCTTCCTGTCTGTGAAGGTGACCTAAGAGGCAAAAATATTAGTTCTACAATCAAACTGTCGTGAACTGCTGTTAAGAGTGTGACAAAGAAACCTAGAACAAGAGGAAACACCCACACACACACAAGATAAAAAGGGACTAAAGAAAAGGGTTTGGAAGCACAATATTTGACGGCAAATTTACCTCAACGCATTTAATGAAAGGCAAGGGAGCTCTGTGCCCATGAACACTCACAATCCCAAGGTTCCAGTTCACGTATCTTCTATCTGCAACATGCATAGATCGAGGTAAGGGCTTCATTACCGAATCCCATGAATGACATCCTTGTATGACTTTACTATTCATTCTTTGAAAACAAAGCAGAGATTACCGGAACTCAAGGCCTGAGTGAGAACCATCTGGAAGAGGTCTATCCTCACAAATGGAGGGATTCGTAAATTAAGATGGTTCATGACACCGGTGATGACCTGTGTTTTAACATCGGTGAGTTTTTCCTGGCCACCGTCAAGCTTGAATGGCACTGGCAGGATCGGCATATTCAGGCATCAAATCACCTCACAGCAACAACGGGGAAAAAACACTTACCTTGTCTACAAACCCACGGATCACCAGACTTGCTCTCTTGTCCTTGGGAGTTTTCTGGAGAAAAGGATGGACAGATATTTAATTAACATCTCTGTGAAAGGTTAGTGCATTGATCGATAAAGGATCAAAGAATCTAGTGTCTGATACCTTTGCATTCAAAAGTTTTATTATTCTCAATTAATCAGTATGCATTCATGACAACAACAGAAGTATCGGGTTAATTAACAATTATGGCCGAAACACCTTCCCATACTGAGATACGGGTGTTGGACTACGCTATTTTAGAGAAATTTTCAAGATTTTCATGGTAATTTGAAGTGTCAAGTATCGTACACTTATCAAGTGTTGAGGGTTGACACGGGTGAATGAAGAGTCGGAATAACATGGGTTCTCATTGAAACTGCCACCACAAAGGTTTTGTAGTTGAGTTAACTGTGTTTTGCCAAATAGTAGTAGTTCATCATGTTTCAAATTGAAAGGTTGCCACAGCCATTTTCTAGCAGAGAATGGTCACAATATCAGCAATGACAACAGTTCTAAACAAGAAGATGATGTTTCATGTTTGTCTATATGAATAAGATTTTAGTAGTTCATATAATCTATATTAGTATTTATTTCTATTTGCTTGGTTTATAAAATCCCATCTTTTCAACTAATAAATGTGCGGGAAATTGTATGACCAAATCTTTCGAAAAATTTCAAGTTGTAGCAACTGCGGCCTGTTAAACGTAAGTGATGTGCAACTCTGCATTACTAAAACAATTACCAAAAGTACAGTTTAAATAAACTTTGCTCCCTCCCGCCCCTTGCAACAAGAGTGGAAAGCTCTTTTTTTTTTAAAAAAAAAAATAGTAGCATTAAACATAGACTCCATAGTATGATTAACATGTACCTGAAGATTCACAATCGCTATTTCCCCCCCTCCACGAAGGCATCTAAGAGGCAAATTGCATGCAGGCCTGATCTGCAAGCTGCACAGACAAGGAACGATACCGAGGAAAGATACTACGGGTTAAAACAGGTATAACATGCACCTTTTACAAAAATAAACTGTCCAATGCACGCCTTCCTATAATATAAAAAAAGTTTTAAAAAGATCCTTAACAGGATGTTCACATTGCATTTAGATATCTACTATGTATCAATACCTACCAACCATAGGAACTGTGAGTAACACCGCCATGAAAAATTATTAAAACAACAAACATTGAAACATTGATGTTAGAGGTTTACTTATTCACTCAGAATTAACACTTTTTTTCTCACACTAGCTAATGTCCAAGTGCTTCGATTAACCAGATAAAAGGCGTGATTTTCCAGAACAATATGAAGATAATGATAAGGAAATTGTGTTACCTGGTTCCCAAACACAATACAAGATCAGCCATTCTGCAGTGCTTCTCAGCAGCATTCATCTCCTTTGGAGGCAAGGCATCCTAAAAAAGAGAGACCCATAAACTCAGCACCCTTTTTTTTTCCAGTTTAACACGACCTAGCATATATACAAAACTATATGTCAACATCATCTGCATATCGTGCCAAAGGAAGGACAACGTACATCCCAATCCAGAACAGTATCTCTTAATCTGACATTGCAAGACACATTAGGGCAGCGGCGAGGGGTTTCCTTCAGTCCAATTGTTTCAACCTCAAAGTCCCGCATGTACCTTCAGGATTAAGTTTAAGATTCAACAGATCATGAAAAAGGAATTGCATCAGTAAAAGTGCCTGTAATTCAGGGAACACGTCCAAATCTTTACAATTGCTCAAGTAAAATGCATTACGAAATAGAGAAGCATAATACATAAAGCAACATCAAGAAAAAAAAAAGTAAAGAATAAGCATCGATTCTTACTCGACTCCACAACATGGGCAAATCTCCATAAAGGAATTTCCATGTAACTCTGCCAGCTTTTCCCGTGGTAGACCCGACCGAAGATGTAGACCATCGACATTCTAGTATTTCAAATCAACATTGTAAACGATATATAAGAAAACAGGCAACCAAGTACGTTACAATTTCCATAACCAAATAAATTACAGTATACAGGAAAAAGTAACAGATGTCTTGATGACATGGCCAGCAATTGGTGATTAGCAAACCTACAAATGCTCACAAAAAATTACCATACTGTCCTCCACAATTTATAAATGACTCGGAGACGATAAGTTATCCAAATAAATGGCTAACAATAGACAAGTCACAAGTGCGGGTTTTCTCGGGACACATAGTGTCTCCCAGCATTTTATATTCTAACAAAGACTAACATAAAACCTGACCCAAAAGAAAAGGCAGACTTACAGTAATTCCAATTCCTGCATACTTCCACTTTAACACCAAAGTTTTCAAAGATTTTCCCGATTCCTTACTAGGAACGTTTCACCACTTTCTTTGAGGATATTTATACTCCAAAAAGCAGCTAGATATAAACACAAATAAAAATTGAATGCTTCAAATGGGACATGGCACAAACCTGACTAATGACAAACTTGAGGATACCAGCCCTTTCCAGCTCAACCAAAGCCATGTGTGTCATACCAGGCATCGCTCGATTGAAAGGTAGAGCCGCTTTAGGCAAGGCCTTACCTTCACGCTGCCACCCAAAAAAGGGGAAGGCTTTAGGTGTCAAGCAAAAGGACTTTAACAGTTCATGTACTAATTGCTATCACTAACCCACACCATGCATTATTTAGCACTCTTCTATTGACATGGATACACAACATAAAGTTGGGAAAACAACTGGTAAGAAACTAAACAATAAGACAATCACCATTGCCAAGCTACAAACATTTTAAGAGAGCATGTTACACGTTGCCAAGCTACAAGTTACACGTTGCTATATGAAAGACTTTTTTGCTTAGAATCTTAGAAAGAATTGCATAATTGGAAGACAATTCCAATTCATATTCCATTAAACAACACAACTACACAATATTGGATTATATTACATGTCGTCCTAGTGGACATCAGGTTAGTTTTTACAGTCTGCAATTGGCCAGGTTTATAAGGGGTAACAAGCTATAGTTTTGCCAAAAGGAAGACTTTATGTTTTAACATTGGTGTTTTCGTAAACAAAAATTCCGAGTGACGATCATATGCAAGACAAAAACATGCATGTCTAAAACGCCATAAATGGATACGAGAATGAAGAAGTGAGCTCTGTTTTGTGCAAAATTAGGATTCATAACCAGAGATTGCAGATCTTGAAGCTAGTTGGTTTAGATTCTAAATTCTACTCACATAACCAATGGATCCATCCATGCTCATAAAAATTTGACCCCACTTAGCAATAAGACCCACTTTGCAAGGAGAGCAGTCATTGTTATAAGCTATTCCAATGGTCATGCCATTTCATATGAAAAACTGATCAACACAAATCAGTAAAGCACCGTAATTCCATAAATCATTCTATGATCCAGACTTTCTCATAGTCAACAATGCGATTTCCATAAACACGGGAGTGAGCCTGCAGTCTGCCACTGCTGCATATCTATCACCTCATTCACTTGCATCAAAGCTGGATCTTTCTTAAGGATCATGACAATCATATTGATATAAGTGCAGACAGTTTTATATTGCTGCATACTACCTGAAGTGTCCAGATGCCCTTGGGGCCTCGAAAATCAGGGATCCCACAAGAGGTAGATATACCCGCACCTGTAAAGACAACGAGATGCTTACTCTGCAACACACAAACAAGAGTCAAAAATATTAATAAATAGAAACCAACATCAGGGAGCAGAAACAGAATTTAAGGTATTTGCAGGCCAAACCTTCCGTATCAGCAACGCAAGCTGTTCTATCTGCCAAATAAAAATCAATATAAAAAGCAGTTGAATTAGCATGACAAGAGAGATCGATGGAGAAACACTTGAACGTGACAAAAATTAAGAATGGGTACGAGAAGAATACAATCCATAAGTGATTCAGAGAGCCTGACACAACATAAAACATGGCACTAGATGTGCCAATCAAGTAAGGCCATAATTGTAATATATTGTCACATACTACATGAGACTAGCAGAGATGGAGTACTTATTTATCTCCCATAGTCCCATGCATGGGGGAAGGTTCCGATACAAACCATGCATCCAATGGCAAAGTAACATGCAATCGTGAAGGTGGGTGCTACAGTTTCAAAAAAAGCAAAGTTGGTGGAGAATCCCTTCCCCACCACCCTCACCCGTACTTGTCCTTAACAATCAAAACCAAAGGGTCGCGTATAACCTAGAGCCAGATTTAAATGAAAAATGTTTTTGAAGAATGCCCCCCTTTGAAATTGAAAGTTAGGTTTAACAACAGACAATTAGCAACTTAGTGCCCAACCCTCATGATCATTGACATGTTCCTGAAGATAAAAGTAAAAGTCCCCAAACGAATGACATTGCAGACATACGAATTATTCCCATCATTTGAAAATTGAGGTAGTCCAGCTTTCCAGTGGTGTCACGGTTTCTATATTTCTTAACATAAGGCTTTGCTTCTCTAACCCAAACCACAGTTTAATACAATCCAAAGCCGATTTACTCTCCTTTAATGTAAGACTTGATGGTATTTGGCAAGTTCAAGACTCAGAGGTCGCCATTAATGTGTAATAATGTTGTGGCTACTAAAGCATATTTCTCTTCTATATCCTAAACTCAGCATCCGTAGATGCTAACAACTCGTAACACTTCTACTGGAGGAAGAAAGTTGTCTAATACCTTATAGCTCAAGCATGAAGAAATTGATGAAACACTACATTAGTGGATACACATGTGATTCAACTCCCAAAGAAATCTAATTTTGTGTCCCATATGAAGAAATTTCGTGCAATTGGTTGTAAGTGTTTGCTTGCTTGAACCAAACCAACAATATGAACGTTTAGCATTTTGTGATTCTTGTCTATAACCTCTTGCAAAATATACCAATGAGCCATGTTAGGTGTATGCTTCACATCTTACCTTGATATACATTTCAATGAGCTTTGTGAAATTGCATCATATATTCATATATTCACATGTCACATGCTTGGTTAATGTTTTACTAAATCTGGTGCCAGATATGTGCTCTAGTAAACCTCCCTCACCGCTCAAGTCTGTATAAACCCCTACCCGACGGTTACACTTGAAACTAAACCCTAGATGGCGCAAAAAATGGAATGAATTCATCCTCACACACTTCGAGTTCCCATTCCATGCCTTACCAGGATTTGGAGCATGGAAGGATCTAGAGCTAGCATTGCACGTAGCATTCAGCCATTCACTCAAGGTACAATGAGCAATTGAAACAACAGGCACTCAACGTGCAGATCTTGGGTGGATCTTAAATCAAGTAGAATTAAAGTATAACATGTCTAATCTTGCACATTACCCTTTGAAGTTCAACTTAATGGCAAGAGTGCAGAACAGTCACTGCCACTGTAAAGACACAATTTCAACCGTGCGAAAATTCTTCTGAAATTTCTAGACTTAATTGGCCACCCTTGCTAAAATCACAAGACATTATAGCTCTAAAATCACTTTCAAGGTTCAAAACAATAACTCCCATCATAAATTCAAGGTTCACCATGCTTATATTCTCATAACAATTCCGGATCAAACAGGCTTACATAGATTACATCATCCTCAGAATCATGCTATGCAATCAAACTTGGGGTAACTAAAATTCCCAGAGAAATATTTTTATTAAACATTCAAGTTGATCATCTACATCCAATTTCAATCATAAACAGATTCCCAACATTCGAAATTTCTCAACCCAAAATACTCAGGCCATGCAACAGCAGAACAAATGAAATTCATCCAAAACTCATCAACCTCAACACTGATAATTACAGAGAAAGGTGACAAAAGGGCGAAAACAAAATCACAAATTCGCAGGCATAAACCCTATAAAACATCAACCCGTAAAAAACCTAATAGCATTTTACAGGCATTGGGTATTCAGATCAAAAAGCAAACAGTTACAAATATCAGTAAAAAGGGTGATAAAATGTAAATCAAACCCACGAGAAGATCATTGAAACGAACCGAAAGCAGTAAAAATCCTTACTTTTTCTTGCAAAATGTGAGATGGATCGAAAAATTCAGCCATTCCAACCTTGCCCACATCTTCAATGTAAGATAACTTCTCTGCGTAGCCCAAAGACATGGTGATAGGATGGGTTTGGCTTTGCAAAACCCTCTTCTTCTTCCTAAGTTTCTCTCAATATTCTCTCTCGCTTTGTTTGTACTTTGTAGGTGTATGTATAGTATAGCCCCAGGACTCAAAGTTGAGTTTTGATCATCGAGAGAACGAGAGATCTTGTTCAGGTGCTTATATTTGGTATTTCTGTACTTCTGTTGGAGGACCCATAGACCCAGAATCAGCAAAAATTCCCCCCCTCATAGCAGGATTTCTTATTTATGTTTACATTAAAGTCCTCGATTCTTTTCCATTTTTTGTCTTAATAATTCATATTTGATGCCCACATTAGTAGTTAGCTGTGTTAACATTTATGCCCGGTTTGTAAAATCAACGGTTTAGTTAGGGTTTAGTTAGCAAATAACAGTTTACACAGTGGATAGTGTATTAGACTACTGATAATAGTTTAAATAACGAATGATGAATAACTTTTTAAATGAATGTTGTGTTCGGTAAATCTAGCAGCTGAATAATCTTATTAGTATACATTGATATAAAAGATATAGATAATTGTCAAAGATTAAATTTTCAAAGAGTATTATTCAACAAAAAATATGAAACGTTATTCCACATGTTGAATGTAACTTTATTGTCGTTTCAGAAAACGTTACTTGAAACGGTAAATACTACTTAAAATGCTAACGGACCAAACGTTAATATTTGTCTTATTAGAGTATTGACTTTGTCAATAATTCAAACGTTGACTCAAATGTTATTGCCCAGCACAACCTTAAAATTGGTTCATCCATTAGGATGGTCAAAGTTTTTGGGCATGAATTTTAATCAAGGAAACATATTCTGACAAGGGTTTAGTTAAGAAAACTTATATATTTATTGAGGCTTAGAGTGGATTATAGCAACTTTGCTCGCTTTTGACATGTTGTGTGGGACTCCAAAATAATATCGAGCACGAAAACATTTTGGCTACAATAGTGTAATGATATCTTCCTACAAAGTATTTGCTTAAATATCACCATGTTTCTGAATGTGTGATAGGCGTGATGTTGGGGGGTAAAACCTAACATTTTATAAACAAAGTATACGATCTCCCCTTAATATTTATTCATAAAACCATGACTAGACTCGAGGATAAAACCTAACCTTTTATAAACAAAGTATACGATCTCTCAAGAACTCTAAAGAATGTTGTTGCAGTTCAGCACCGTATGAGTGTATTGAAACTCTCTAAGAAATATAGATAGAAGTGATTGAGGTGGTGTGGATGAATGAAATTCAACAACTATTTCTAAGGGTTTTTAGAGCATTCAAACAATTCAAACTTGCCACATAATGAAGCAAGTTCTTAGGGCATTGTTTATGGGTCATTAAGGATTGATCTTGACTGAAAAATCAGTCAAGAATAATTCATAATAATCCCAAATAATGAAGCAAGATCTTATGGATTTCGAAAAGAATCATGACTGGACATCACCACGGTCCGTGGTGGCTTCAACACGGTACGTGGTGAACAGTCACGGTCAGTGGTGACCCAGTGCAACTTTTCCTTGCTATCCGGACACCAACACGACCCGTGTCATACCTAGCACGATCCGTGTCGGGCCCCTTTTACTTATAAATTTTGACCTTCCTTGTCAATCATAAACTTCTAACTTGTTCTCTTATACTTACTTCAACTCTTGAAATACTTCAACAATAGGGTCCACTAAAACAAGGTTTGAAAAATTCAGATATAAATAGTATTTCACTCATGTATGTGATAATATCAAGATTCAAGAGGTTGAATTTAGCGGACCCAAAAACACTTTTTAAATCAAACATATAATTCGATCAAACACTTTTTTTAAATCAAACATATTCAAATAATTTGTTGGTACTGTCATATGGTCAAGGAGGTCATTTCTCATTGAGTCCATTGTCATCAATCCAATCACAACACAAATAAACTCGTCATCAAGACTCGAAAAGCCAACCTCATCACCTGAAATTACCATCACACCCTCCAAATTCCATTTCTTTTCCCACGTCTTCCCCCACATACCAGACCTCTTCCTTCTCACTCCTCCCTCCTCTTTCTCTCTCCCTCCACGAAAACAAGGCAGTCAGAATCATCCCCGATGCCGAAGGAATTCCCGATCCCGCCGGTAGTCTTCTCCTCAGGCGGCGGTGGTCAGCCGTCGCCGGCCGTCCCCACCGGCGCCGGCGGTGGCAGTCCGCCGGGAAACCTCCAGCAGCGGCGAGTTCCGACCGCCCCATTCCAGCCTCCTCGGCCGTCAAGCATCCCTTTCATGTCGTTCGACATCGGATCTGCTGCATCCGCGTCCACCTCCACTTCGTCGTACCCACCTCACCCCCACCTGACTCCCTCCTCCTCATCCCTCTTCCTCGACGAACCCCCTCTTCTCGAAGAACTCGAGATCAATCCAACCCTAATCTGGCGCAAAACTCGGTCTCTTCTCAACCCTTTCCGGGTCGACCCGTCTCTTCATTCCGACCCGGATCTATCCGGACCCTTTCTCTACTACATCGCTTTTGGGTTGTTCCAGTTGCTTGCTGGGAAGGTTCAGTTTGGGGTGATTTTGGGGTGGGTTGCGATTTCGTCGATCTTTTTGTACTCCGTGTTGAATTTTCTCGCCGGAAAACATGGGAATTTGGATCTATACAGATGTTTCAGTGTCGTGGGGTACTGCTTGATGCCTATTGTGATGTATTCGGCGGTGTCCCTGTTTCTTCCGCCAGGTGGGAGTGTGAGATTCATCGTTGCGGCGGTTTTTGTGATCTGGGCGACTAGGGTTTGTTCAAGGCTGTTGGCGGAGGATTCATTGGGAGCGTCCGAGCATCGCGGGTTGATTGCTTACCCTTGCTTCTTGATATATACTTTGTTTTCTATGCTTGTTGTCTTTTGAATTTTGTTTGTCCTGATTGATAATGGGATCCATTTCTAGTACTGTAGATGATGAATCAAGGAGTTTGATGTTCCTTTTTGGTTTATATGCATGGGTTTTGGTTGATTTCATTGTTGGTTTTCTAGATTTTGAGATTAATGATTACTAGATTTGTGGTTGAGTAGTGCAATTTGTTGCTTCTTATAGTTATTGGTCCATATGTTGGCCTGAAGTTTCTGGTGTAGTGACTTATATGTGATGATTGCAATTGCTTATACTCAAATGCTTACACTTAAAATGTTGTCCACTGGCTTCTTCCTTTTGCGATTGGATCTACATTGGCTGCTGTCATTTTGGGTTACTTCTTTTCACGATGCTCAACTGTATGGATTGAGTTGTTCTAAGCAGAGAACGAGAGATTATACCTTAATGATTTAAGTAACTGAGATGTTTGTGTGAAATTATGGTAAATCCCATGTCCAGTTTGGCGATCCTTTGCTCTAACTAGAGGTTGTATCTGTAAGGATTGCTTGTATTACGGCAACAATATATGAGAGAATTGTTTATGCTTTCTATGTTTGTAAGTATTTTCTTTTCGTTTATATATATTGTGCTTTTGTTTCTTGCAATTACTATTGGGTAACTTGAATTTACTTGTGATCTGAATGGTGGTATTATTTCAGATCAGCACCATAGCTCTTCTCAATCCCCCCTCCCTCGAGAACTGTGTGCGTGTTAATTTTGGCTGTCTTGTAGAGAAGTATTTAAGGCTGATAGTCATTGCAGGGTGAATATTACCTTCCGTGAGCAGCTTGACCTTTGTGCTAGATGTAACTAGTATGATCGATGTAACTAGTATGCTTATTTGAGATTCCACAAAAATGCTTACATGGAATCACAATGTATTGATTGGAAACTGGTAATCTTATATTGTTGTGTATGTGGGTAACATACTTTGTCTTGGCTATGTTACCGTTAATAGATAGTGGAGACATAAAAAAAGGAAAAATGTTATGTGTAGCTTGCTGTGCATATATTTGCGGGAAGACTATTAGGGGTAAATTCTCACTGATCTACATAAACTGTGACTTGTTAAATAAATTCTGTTGCCTGTAAGTTGAACCAAACACATGATGCCAGGAACAACCCTGTTAGCTTCTGGTTTCTTGTAGGACTTGCTTATACCTGGTCTTGGTGGGATTGAGTAAGTGAAACAAGTGAATATGGTGAGTATGATGGGTGAAAGGTGTACAAGTTTCAATTTCTATGGACAACCTTGGTTTTTGAACACATGTTGCCTCCTGGGAGCAACTGTTTTGCATATTGGGAGCTAGGTTCATGAAGTAAGCAGTTTTTAGCAACGGCATTCTTTATTTGTGCATAGATGGGATCACAAGCTTAGTTATTAGCATTAGGTTTTTGTTGTATTTGCTTCATTACCTCTTTGCTTTGTTCAGAAAAAACAATCGTTCTCTTCACTTTCACAAACTACATGTCCCACATGACTTTTAGTTTCCCTCCACCCGGCTGACCTATTACCTTTTGGTCCTCTCGAAAATTGAAATACTAATAGAAACACATACTCTGATGCGTAGATTTTGAGACATGGCTATATGAGTTTAGTATCCATGGTTAAGAGAAGAAAACTCGAAAAACCACTCAATTTAGAAGGCTTTAAACTAAAATTTCTATCTTCTGATTTTGTGATCCGAATTTGTAAATGATTGACGTATGTGGCAATGAACCTCATGTGATGTTGTAAGCCCAGAAGGGTTCCCATGCCTCTTATTTTTATGTGCATTCCAGCTTCTCTCCCTATCTTTCTATGTTAGTGATGCCTTCTGTTGTGCCCCTGCTATGCCATTGATCTGCATGATCCCTGGTCTATACTGGCACAGTGGCATGAACCCGTTTTTTTTTTTTTTTTTTTTTGGTTGGGTGGCAAGTTTGGTTTCAAGAAGTATTGGTACTGGTTAGAACAACTCTTGGTTGCATATCGGTATTGTGGATTACTTTGCTTCTGAAGCAAGCTTGTGAACCTTATTGTTGCTGGGATAGAGATATCTTAATGAATTGCCGTCGTCAAATACTTATTTCTCTGTTAGTTATTGTCTGTTGGAGAAGCTTAGGATTGATGCAGTTGGATTCAGATGAGACTCTAGATGCCTTCCAGGGCCTCTCACTGCTTTGCCTTATGTAGAAGCTGCCGTTGGGCATTGTCATCATGACATCTTCCTGAGAATGGGTTTCTGTATTTAGACCCGCATATGGTATTTTCACTGCTCGCGCCTCTGCTGTATGTTTTAGCAGAAATTAGTGGACCTGGGGCTATCACAAAGCCTTTTATGCAGCCATATTATGGCGCATTATGTCGCCCCCCATTGAATCTGTGAATCATACAGTCAATATCAGTGCCCCATTGTCCGTCTTATGGCTAATGAAGTCAGTGGGTCCATAGTTTCTTTAATATCAAATTACAGAGGATCTAACCCAATAATCTCTCAATCAGTATATCGTGTAAGAATTTGCACCTTGCAAAATAGCAACATCCCAAATGAGTGAAAAAGTAGTAGTACCAATATGTGGGAGAAAAAAGTGACGAGATGCGAAACAAAGACAGGAAAATATACGTGTGAGTGTGAACAAAGTGGTTCAATTATGATTGACTCATGGGTCATTGTCTTGATTCTTTAATTTTACAGTGCTTGGGCCAAAAAAGTGAGAATGTAGCTTCTATTTTAACTTTATGGTTATGAATTTTTGAGAACCTGGGCAGGAATTTTATGGGTGCCAAATCATGATTTTCAACTTGATTTCCATCATATTGGCTGCCATGTACATGTTACTTTCTGGAGTGTTGTGTATTACATCATCACTTACCCCATCATTCGTCATTATAGTTAGTTCCTTCTTCAGATAATTGCCCTAATATTGTACCAATGTTTTACCAATGCATGCTCGGTAGGATATTGCTAAACAGTATACTCTCTCCGCTTTTATTTATCTGCTGCTTAGGAAATTGTGCTAAAAATTTTGACCATTAATATCATACTTTGTATAATATATTCATGATATGAATTGATGTCATTGGATTTATAATAAAAAATACTATCTAAAAAGTATAATATTATATGTTTTTTATAAAAACTTATATTGGAAATTATTGATTACAGATTGTATTGAAAACTGTAAATGACAGGTGAAAAAGAATGGAGGGAGTATTTATCATCATCTTCAATAGTTTTAGCTGATTTATGATCAAATCTACTCTTCTTTTTTATTATTGCGAGCTAAAAGGCTTAAAAGTTTATAAACAACAGCATATCGCATACAAAACAGTAAACAATCACATCCAAAAGAAACGGTTACAACTAAACAACCAAATATAACTAACACAACAAGGACTTTCGACTACAACAACCGAAAGAAACCTTTACTTCTCAGTCACGATGCATTTACTTTTAATTATTCATAGAGATAAATCTAAAATTGTCAGAATGTAAGTGTAAGACAAGAAATAATTAGTCCCTAATGTCATCTCAACAAGCTTCACTACTCTCTCCTTATTTAGGGACGTTCTTTTGTGCGTTAACGCAACTAACCGCAAATTACCATTACCCTTTAACTATTTCTACCGCAACTTAATGCAATCTACCGCAACTAACCGCAACGCACAAAAGAACGAGGCTTTAAAACCTTTTATCCCAAAACATTACCTGCCCTAACTATGTGGGACAAAATTGCTTAATATTAGCCTATTTTTTTTTTCTCCTACAATATTGCAAAATCATGCCCTCTTTTTGTATTTTTCCATTTAAATATGAATATGTGTTTTGGTATTAAGACTGTGGTTTTGTTGTGAGTTGGACACTCTAATTTGTGTGCTTCTCACTGCATAAATGGGAAATAACTTGGACTATATGAAACAAGTTGTGAAGAGCTCTCATGATAACTTATACGAGGAGCTAGCACATATGGTAACAAAGATAGTGTGATATCGACTTCTTTGTAAGGACCAAGAGATTGCAGCAAAATTACTTAAGGAGAAATGACATGGGAGAAAGGAAGATTAAAACAAAAGTTTAATCTTGCTTAACAGTTTCATTTTGCTGTAATAGTGTTTTGGTATTCTTTGATATTTTTTCATTGGTTGCCAAGTTGTTCTTTACAGTTTTATGCAACATTTGGTACAAACTTTCAAGGGTAATTAGATTCTACTAATACGAATTTTGGGCCATATAAGATCTAATAATACGAACTTTCGATTTGATTCTTAATAATACGAACTTTGACCCCCTGTTGGCTACAGTAACACGCCACCGAGTTAAGTTGAACTTAACTCGGTGGCGATCTGATGTGGCAGCCGGAGGGGTCTGTTTTGACTTTATTATGTATCTAGTCAGCGTTTGACTTGTCCAACTCACCCTCTCTTATTTTCCCTCTGCCACCTCACCATCTCCTCCTTTCCTCTCTCTCTCTCTCCTCCAACCCATAACCCAAAACCCAGAGAACTACAATGTCATACCAGAGCCATGGCTACTCCTTCCTCAGAACCCACTTCACATCCATCAACCCACCCCACTTCACATCACTGCTCTCTTCAATCTCTTCCCCTTCCATTCACTCTTACTCAACTACCCAGATTGCAAAAATCCCAAATTTCAACCTAAATTTTAAAGGGTGATGTGAATGTGAGGAGAGAAAATCAAATGGGCAAAGCATCTAAAACGATAATGGTGATGACCCACGATGTCAACAAAATTTGAAATCTTTTCAAGTTTAAACAACTCAAACTCGATGATATCCATTTCGTTTCTTCGTTTCCAAGTTCAAAGTTGATATGAACTCAACACATCGACCAAATTCTGATTCGAAAACAAGCAAAACAGAAAACGAAGAGCGTCTCGTTCCAAGTTCAAAGTTGACATGAACTCAACACACAGCGACAAAATCCAGACTCGAAAATAAGCAAAGCTCAACTCGTTTCATTTGATAGAACTTTGAATCAACAACTACTGCTAAATCAGGTAACCACAGGGTTGGAGATGAAGAAATTGTGACGAATTTCAGTGAATCATAAAGTCGAAATCAAATAATAAGAGAAGTAATGAGATGCATCCGCAAATTTCATCATGAAAAAGATGATACCAAAAGCAAATCAGTAAGATAGAGAGAGGGGGGACCTCGATGGAAGGAGAAGAGGAGGCGGAGCCTGACCAGGCGACATGCCAGGAGGAGGAGGAAGAGATAGAGAGCGGAGATGAAGAGGAAGAAAGTGGGGAAGACAATGGCCTGGGTGAGTTGATTCCAGGATTTGGAGGAGAGAGATTGGTAGTGAGACATAGCAGTTCTTTATTCTCGCCACCATCCTAACTTCAACAGAGAGGAAGAAAGAAGAGGGACGAAGGAGACTGAAGGAGAGGGAGAGTCAGCAGCAGCCATGGCTGCTCTGAAGGAGGCCGAAAGAAAGGAGAAGGAGAAGAGAAAAAAAAGAAAAAGAAAAGGGAAAGATCAGGGAAAAAAAGAGGGTGACTTGACTTTTTTTAAGTCAACATTGCTGATGTGGTCAAGTCAACAAACCTCCACATTATTTGCGTTAGATCGTAGCGAGTTAAGTTCAACTTAACTCGGTGGCGTGTTATTATAGCCAACAGGGGCTCAAAGTTCGTATTATTAAGAATCAAATCGAAAGTTCATATTATTAAGTCTTATATGACCCAAAGTTTGTATTATTAGAATCCAATTACCCAACTTTCAATCCAATTTTTAACTAACCGCAACATACTGTAAATCACCATTACCTTTTTACTATTTTCATTGCAACTTACCGCAATCTACCGCAACTAACCGCAACGCACAAAAAAAACGGTGCCTAAATTTATCAAACACTTTTACTACAATTAATTCATCTAAACAACTAAAATCACACTATTAATTCAAACAACTACCAGCTAAAAGCTACGAGTTAGCTACACATTTAAGTGTTGGGTGTGAAAGTGAGAAAGCAAGGTGGGAGGATGGAGAGGAGGGGCACGTCATTGCGCACTCCAATTAGGCAAATATCGCCATCTCTTCTTCTCTATAAAATGTTCTCTCTCTTCAATCATTTTGCTAACTGGGGGCACCTCCGGCATAGCTGCAACCTCTGATCTTACTCCATCTTCTCATTCCAAGGTCAGCATTCCCATTCATTTCATTTTCTCACTTTGATTCTTCTTTGTCGATACTTTCTTTTTGTAACAACCCAGACGGACACAGTTAGTTAATTTGATGTTAAGTTTACCCCTTTCAACCAATTGTGCTTATTTTTTGCGGATTTTTGGTTAATCATTATGTTAGGTTGTTTATAACACATTATCATTTCTCAATTGATCTGGGTTGAAATCTCAGTTGGGCGTATATGCGTACTTCTTTTGATTAAGCGTAATTCATGTAAAATTTAAGATTGTGGGTTTCCTTTTGTAAGAAAGGAGATGAAAACGTAGTTAATTTGATGCTAAATTTACTGTTTCAGGACCAATTATAGTTAATTATTGAGAATTTTTGTCGAATCATCATGTTAGATTATAATCCTTGGGGAGCAAGATCCAGAGTTTTGGTTTATTCATCACTTATCACTTATCAGGCTTTGTGTCCTAGAGTAGGAAGCAACAACTAATGTCATTTTCTTTAGGGTGCGTTTGGTTGGTCAAATATCCCGGGAAAATAGTCTAACTTTCCTGGGTTGACTTATTTTCTCCATGTTTGGGAGTAGATTTACCTCGGGAAAAATATTACGGTTGGCCCACCATTTATTTCATTTTCCTAGGGAAAATTTCCCTTAGGGGGCATAAGGGAAATTTTTCCCGGGGAAATATTCCCGGGGAAATCTTTCCCATGAAAGACTTCCCATGGAAAATTTTCCCCGGGAAAAATTTCCCTGAGATTCCTACCAAACGTTCTCATAGTCAAAACTATTTATGGGGTGGTCACTGGTCAGTGGTTAGTAGTCAGTAGTCAAGAGTCAGTACTTCACCAAATCCTTCCAATTGGTCTCCTAAACAAAAGTATTCATGGAGAAAATTATGGTCAAGAGTTTTACTAATCATGATTGAGTTTAGTAAGGTGTGACGTAAAGTTTTGGTAGCTAGCCAGAGAGTTGATGACCCTATACTCCCTTCGTCCCAATTTATTTGTCACTTTGAGAGACGGGGAGATACCAAGGCAAAACATAAATTCGAGGAAAAAAGAACAAAATTACTTTATTGTTTTAAACTAGAGAAAGAAGAGTTTATATTGGAAATATGGATGGAGAATATGAACTTATTTACAGTATTAAAGGAAAAGTTGATTAATAATTTGGGATAGAGAAAGCTAGTCAAGTGGACAAATAAATACTCGGAAAAGAGGGAGCAATTAGTTGTAGGAAAAGAGGGAGTAATTAGTATTAGTAGTACTGGTCATGACTCATGACTGTTTGTTGAATTACTTTCAGCTTCTCAATTAAGGCTAGGAGGAATAATTTAGGTATAATAATATTCCAAGTTGACTGAATATGATATTACCATGAAAGTCTACATATTTTGTTGTAGGCTCTCCAATCAAATCATTTGTATTCTGTTTGTATTATATAAATACAGGCTACTTCTTCTGTTCTAGTCTGTGCCCTTGTTTATCTCCTCTTAATGACGGAAATGTGCCGATTTAAACCTGATCCATAGTACTCTGTGCAATGAACTTTACTTAATATCGAGCTTTCTAAATCTAGAGACTGTATCGTACCTCCTTTCTAGAAATTTTAATGTTATGGCTTTCATCATGATAAGTTTCTTTCTTAATTACAAATGAAGGCTTTTTTAGAGCAAGATCACGAACTTTGGCTTAGGTATCAGGTTTTGTGCCCTGCAGTTGGATGTAACATTGTTAATGTCACATTTGTTTAGTCAAACCTAATTATGGGGTATGGATTTTGAGTGTGCTTTGGTGATGTGGTGGTCAGTAGTCAGTACTACACCTATTCCAGTTGGTCTCCTGAACAAAAGCATCAGTGGGGCAAATTGTGGTCAAGTGGTAAAGTGTAACATAAAGTTTTGGTACTAGGTAGCTAGTCAAAGGATGTGGAAATGTTGGAAAATCTGCTTAAGGGTACCCAAATTTGACCGTTTAACCGGTCGTAGGAAAAGTTACCAGTCATGTCTGTCTGGTAACTTGTTTTCAGCTTTGCAATTAAGTCTAGGAGGAATAATTTGGGTTGTAATTTTCCAAGTTGACCGGATATGATATTACCATGAAAGTCATCACATTTTGTTGGAGGTTCACTAGTCATTTGATTTTTGTTCTATTTGTACTTTTAAAATAGTGACTTCAAGTCTCTGGCTGGGTATATGTTTCTTAGGAATGGAAATGTGCCGATTTAAACCCGATCCATGCTACTTTGTATGCTGAACTTGACATACTATGTGAGCTTTCTAAGTTTAGAGACTAGTCCAGCATAATATCATACATATATACCTACTTTCTTGACTGTTATGTCTTTCATCATGCTAAGTTTCTACCTTAATTACAAATGAAGACTTCGAAATTTTTATTTTGATTAGCAGATGCTGGTGTTTAGTAAAGTAATTTCTAGACCAACCCTCATATGCCACAAAGTTCTACAAACTTTATCAATGCATGGTAGGCGAACCAGCTCATTTACCAACTTAAGGTTTCTCAAGTGGTATATTTCCAGTCAGCATTGGGCGAGCTCAAGAGTCCTCGCTAGTCGGACTGGTTCATTGAAACATTATGTATGTTTTTTTCCAATTGAACTCTGAGGCAGCTTTATTTTCTTAATTATGTATTTGTACAAGCAGAGCTTCTCAGTCCATGTCAGGTTTGTTAAATCCCTCAAAACAAATGATTGCTGAAAACGGTGTCCCACTCCTTCCTGCTGTCGATGATGATCACGGGGGAGTCATTGTGGATATGAAGGAGCCTATGGAAGCCCAGGCCTTTCTTGATGCACTTCGAGCCTCAATGGCCAAGTGGAAACACGAGGTAATTAAGTCGCCTTCTCCATTTTGCTAGTTATTATCGGCAAGTTCTTTGTATATCTTCACCAACAATTCTTCTTGCTGTGTATGTACAGGGAAAGAGGGGTGTATGGATAAAATTGCCTATTGAACTAGCAAACCTTGTTGAAGTTGTTGTCAAGGTGTTTGTTAATGCCAGCCAAACTCACAGACTTGGAACTATAGGACCAAAGATATGTTTATCTTGCTTGCTGGTAACTTTTAACTTTTGATCACTTGTGTTGATGATAGGAGGGATTTTGGTACCATCATGCAGAACGTACGTATTTGATGCTGGTTTACTGGATACCTGAGACTGTTTGCACTATTCCCGGAAACGCTTCACATCGTGTCGGAGTTGGTGCTCTTGTCTTGAATGAAAAAGGAGAGGTACGCATTGGGTTGCAATTTATTACGTGCTCCTAGAGTTCATGCTCCAAATAGTGTGATTGTTCACTTGTAGATATCTGGTTGTTCACTCTTAATAGTTTGATTATTCACTTGCTCTCCAGATAACTTCTCCATAGCATGCCCAGATAAGCTCCAAATTTATTCTGTCTGGTTTTAATGCCTGCCTACATATATAAATGGCATCAAGATTGGAGAAAACATAGACATGTCCCACCTTAAAGTTAGTCCAACCTGGAAATATGAATCATCTATCTTTATCTGAAAAAGAGCGAACGCGTTTCTTACTGGGTGACACATATCTGAAGGGGCATTGTGCTTCAGGATGGAGGAATTATTGATTTTCATCCTTTTTTTAGGTCTGATTGATAAACACTACTATGTGTGTGCAGGTGCTGGTAGTTCAGGAAAATAGTGGGTTTTTTCGAGGAACGGGTATCTGGAAGATCCCTACTGGTGTTGTGGATGAGGTATGTTGCTTGGTAGGACAATCTTCACAGCTCTTTCAGTAATTCAATGCACAATAATGCCACATGTAGTTGATTCTCTTACGATTATTCAACTTGCAGGGTGAGGATGTATGCGAGGCAGCAGTCAGAGAAGTTAAAGAGGAGACTGGGGTAAGTGGCCCATCAAATATCTTCCAGTCCATTAAAGAGGAGTGTATTTTCACTAATAAAATTACGACTTCTTTTTTCCCCCCAGATTAACGCAGAATTCGTTGAAATAGTGGCGTTCAGGTACTGGCACTATTATTTTGTGGACTGATTCATTTGTATGATTGTGGCATTGCTAGTAAAATGAACTTTCAACTGAAAACCAGTCATCATTCCAGGACCATATGGTGACTTAATTCCTTTTTTGACCTTTTTGCTATGTTTGCTTGCAGGCAAACACACAAATCATTCTTTGAAAAGTCAGATTTATTCTTTTTGTGCTTCTTGCACCCTTTATCTTTTAGCATTCAAAAACAGGAGTTGGAGATTGAGGATGCACAGGTACTGCATTTCTGACTATAGCACTTTGATGTCACTGTGGAACATTTGATGATGGACGTACTTGTCTCTTTACGGTGTATAGTGGATGCCGGTCAAAGAATTTGCTGAACAACCCTTTGCTCAGAAATCTTCTCTTTTCAAGCGCATAGTTCAACTATGTCTCGCTAAAATGGACAAAAACTACACCGGATTTTCTCCAACATCATTGTCCTCCGAAGGAAAACCGCCTTATTTGTACCTGAACACTGAACAGCTGAATCAGTCAGGTGCTACAGCCACCAATGAACCATGAAGCAGCAAAGTCATATATTCTGTGTGCTCTGCAGCGGGAGACAACTATGCTATACTGCTGGATGAAATTCATCGGGAGATGTTGAGGATTGATGCCTACTGTACGTACCACGACTGAATAAATATGGCCCTTGAAACAAGGTCTTGCTCAAAATATGCCTAACTATATACACTATTGGAACAATAAGCAGAGCAGTTTAGCATGTCTTCATAACTGGCCTGGTATATGTTGGATGATGTTTGGCTCCCTGATGTTTGGTACATGGTATCATTACTCAGCTTTTTGCTTGTAATAATTGCAATGTATTATTACTATTAGGAGTTGCTTAGCTCCAAGAGCGGCGGCTGATGATTAGCTTGTTCTATTTTATTTGGGTGGATATAAGATGAAAATTTGATGCCTAATATCTACGAGTACTTTTTTATGGAAATAAGAAAAATATTGTGTCTGATTTTTTTGTGAAATCTGACCGCTAACCCTTGTTTTATTCACCATCACATAGCTAATGAGAAAACCCTCTACCAACAAATTCCCTCTTTTCTTCTAAAAAACCCAAAAAATAGTTATTTGAGGTAGCTAAAATCATCAGAGAGGTAGGTGATGCATACTCTGAACTCTGAAGAAGGTATACTCCCCAAAAGGCGTGGGCCTTGTTTGGCTGGGCTAATAGTAAGTAAAGGCTTAAGAGATTTTGCAGTAGAAATGGTCCAAAATGTCATATTTGGCAATGAATGGGCCAATTCTATCTCATAATGCATTTTTGCACATGCTTCCTATCTAATTATATCCTTTCACGTTTTTTCTTTTGGATTTAATGAACACATATCTATGCTTTTGTTAATCATGCTTGTAGGATGGGATTACCTATGATACCTTAATACCTCTGAACTTACTAATAATGTTTGATAAGATGGAATAAAAAAGTAGGCAAGAGTTCCATATAAACAAATTGAGAAGTCTTGAGCATACATATAAGCTACTGGATTAATTTATCTATTCTCAATTAGTGTTAAGACGAAAAATTAACACGTCGCACACGGGTTAATGTGTTCTTCTTTTCTAGAATGAACCCTAGATATGTGACAGAGGGAGTAAGATGGAGATGTTAGCCTTGGATGTTGCAGTAAGAAGTCATCCTTGATGAACAGTTACTATTGTCCAGAACCACAACAGCTCCGACATCAAAACAGCCCCAAAACAATAATCACTACTACTCCACTGATCAGTAGCCAGCAAAGAAGTTGTCTGTCCTTGATGAATGGTTACTAAAATCGATAAAAAAAGATTTAGTTTGGTTTAAATTTAGGTCGGTCAATGTTGAAACTTGAACAAGAAATTAACGTTTGATTTGGTTTGGTCAAACAATTCAAATATGCTTAAATTTAGGTTAAGATCAGGGTCGGACAATAAAAACATGAAATGAACCTTAAAACTGTCGATCGCATGAAGCTTTTTGTCTCGTGGGCGAAATTCAATAAAAAACAAGCTGTTAGACCTTCTGCTGATGTAAAATTTAGTCAGAAGTGGATCCCTAAGAAAAATATGGATGGTGCTCTTGTTTCGAATGGTTTGCACTTCTCGTCCCCTTGTGTGGTTAGCAATGAGTTGAGGAATTTTGGAAAAGAAGACACGGTTGTGCCCGACTCTCTTGAGGCTCCGAATTGTGATGGGTCTATGGATGCTTCTAGCAAAACCATAATGGACCCTATTAATGTTGTTTTAGATAGTAAAAAGCATGCTAGCAGGTTTTCTTATAAAGATGCTCTCTTGAGTGGTTCCAAGTCCAAGCGATCGATCATTAGAGATCCGGAGGCCGACTGTGACAGTGATCGCATTCATAGTATCCCGTTTGAATCCTTTGATAATGTGGCTGAGAATGACATAATTGCAGATCTTAAAGATTCCATCCTTGAGGCTCCAAAGGGTAAAGGAATGAGTAAGAGAAATTTGAACATGTTGATGAAATCTAAGTGACAACTTGTCAGGGATGCAACTTGTAGAGTTGCTCATGGACAGAAGGGTGGTCAGAAGGCTAGGATGAAGAGACATGCGAACTTGTCGAATAATGACAGTCTTGATGACATTGAAGCTGAGATTGAACGAAGGAAGGTGATTATTGGCGACGATATTGGTGTGCGATTCCTCGATGGCCCAAGCAGCTAAATTCATTGATCTTGCTTTTATTGCGATGTAATGGTTTATTTACTTGTGGTACTTGTTAAGTCCTTGCAGTATTTTTATTTAGCAATTTAGGTGTAATCTTTTGTTAGTGGATGCTTGTGGTTGCTTATGCAGGTTGCTGTACGTTGTGATCTTTTAGCCTTTTGACTATTAATAATCGGAAAAAAAAATCTATGACAATACTCAATTTTTTGAATGAACAAAAATTTGAATATTTAGATTTAGATAGAATTTTGTCACCGTTGCTAAAAATTATAAAAATCAAACGTTCTACAACTTAACCTATGATACTGCATCGTATTGCATTGGTTATGTTGGCTATTAATTTGTCATGCCTTATTTTCCTCTTGCATCGGTATTGTGTAATTAACTTCTCTTCTTCCAACATGGTGCCTATTAGACTATTTTAGCTTCGTACAATTCCAAGATCCCTCTATTATTTCTACCTATCTACATTCACTTGGTTGAGGTTGAGGGCTGGATCAAATCGAATCCGCCATTCGTTCGGGGTGGGTTTAGGAAGGCGGCAACCACCTGCGGCGCGACGGGTAAAACGGCGAGAAGGGCTGGGTTGCTGGTGTTGGGCTTGCTAGGGCATTAAAGATTTAGGCGCAGGGTGTGATGTTAATAGATAATTACTTATATAATATTTTATTAACAATTGTGGTATTATATTTTTAGAATAATAATTTTCATTATAAATATAATGATAATAATTCATATGATAAGTAACTGTATATATTAAAAAATTTATGATCAAATTACAATTTTTAAAAAAGACAATTAATATGAGACAAGGGAGCAACCGAGCAACAATGTGTTGATGTAAAGATGGCAGCAATTGGAACAAATTAATACATAAATTTTTGTGACCTCAATACCTCATTCACCCCTTAATTCTTTCTTCGTCTACTATTCAATCAATAAATTACAGCAATCCCCACAAATACGAGAAAAATTCTACGACTCGAAAATGAACCCACCAAAATATTTAAAACAACCACCTGCCCTAAAAAAAAAAAACCACACACAAATATTGAAAACAACCCCCCTACCTTAGAAACAACCACACATAAATATTAAAAACAACCCCTGCCTTACAAACTTTAAAACCCCTAAAAATTTACCCTTACTTACCATAATTTACCCCTCCAGCCAAGCAGATCCTTATTTTTCCACACTACTCCCATCGATACGGTGTCGTTTCAATTTTCATTTCATAGCAACATGACAGCCCACGTCGCGCCTAAACCCGCTGACAAAGCGAACCTCCAAAACCCACTCTCTCCCCTCCCTCCGTCGTTGCTATCATCAGCCGTCGGTCCATCGGCCGGCGAATCTGCCGGAGAATCTGAATCCGACGGAGTGTCTGCCGGAGGTGCCGGCGGGGACGCGTGGCGGTGCTTCGTCGTCTCTGGCGCCGGCGCCGGAGCTGGAGCGATGTCCGCTTTGAAGAGCTCCTTCGGCAGCAAGACCTTATCGACGCTGTGAATCGCAAGCGGCTGTTCATCGATTAGGGTTCCGGTGATCCTCGCCGTCACCACCGTCGTCTTCAACGTCACATCCTGGCCGTCGTTCTGCACGGTGAAATCGAACTTCTTCGCTCCGTCAGTCGCCAACGTGTTCATCAGTCCGTTATTCGATTTCAACATCGCGATTGATTCGTAGATCGGGACGCCATGGTAGAGCAGCAGCGAGTTCTTCCCGTCGGAGGTCAAATTGTCGAATTTCGGCGTGAATTTCTTGAACGCGTCATCGACCGGGCAGAAAACCGTCAATCCTCCTTCAATGTTGTCCGTGAAGGTCTTCAAGGCGTCGGAATTCGCCGTCAAAGCGTCGGCGAAGAACTTGCAGCCGTGCGCGGCCATGACCGCCGTTAAATTCGCCTCCTCCGGCGCCGGCACCGGAGCTTCTGCATTCGGCGAGGTAAGTACATGACTGATCTGAATCACAGACAGATTATACGGAATTCGTTTGATTTCTTTGACAAAAACGGCGGAGATTTTCCCGCCGGGACTATCTTTGGCGTTGAAGCCAATCTTGCCACCTCTGAGCACGGTGATGTTAACAAATCCGGCGTCGCCAGGGGCGTCGCCGGTGGCTTGGTAGAGGGTGGCGGCGAGGGCGTTTCCGCCAGTGATCTGGTGGAGTTTCTTGGCGTCGAAGTAATCGAGGAGAACGTGGAGGGAGAGGACGTTTTTGATGGTGGAGATGGTGGGGTTGTCATGGCGGGCGACGAGGTCGTTCATGGCGCCGTCGTCGACGGCGCAGACGGTGATGGTCTGGCGAGTGTTGATGACGTCGGCGAGGTGAGTGAGGCTGAGGTAGTCGTTGAAGGTGGAGAGCTCCGGGAAGTGGGAGAGGATGGTGGTGATGTTGTGGGCGGAGGAGGGCGGAGGGATGGCCGTGAGAGCCACCGCGAGGAGGAGGAGACGGAGGAGGAGACCTCGTCTTCCTCCATTGATGAACCTCTGCATTGTTTTCTGAGTGAGTGAGAGAGAGAGAGAGAGAGAGAGAGAGAGTGGAGTGAAGCAGTAGGTAGTAAGTTGAGTGGGAATGAGGGTTTGGAGGGATTTTAGGGGTTGAGCCACTAGGATTTTATGCAGATCTTGGAGGAGGGACTATTCAAGTCATTTACGTCTTTTTCGTCCCCCCTTTTTATTCCTAAATTTTAATTTTGATTTGCATGTTGGATTTAGGTTTGGAGGCTCATTTTTTTGTTTTGTTTTTTTTTTTGACTGGTCAATTGTTTGAGAGTTTAGAGTATTATTTGGTGGTAATTCTTTTCTAATATTTATTGACTATTGGTTAATGAGTGATTAGTAGGGAGTCTCTATCTTAGATAAATTTATTTATATATACTCAAAATTAATGTTTGATGTTCCTTTTATATTCATATTTGATGCTTCTTTTATATTCAATTATGTTCATATACTTACTAAAATATCATACTCATGTGATCAATTTCTATATATATATATTTGTCCCTTTTTATTTGTAATTTTAGGAAAGTGGAGAGAAGCCAATGCAAGAAAAATAATAAAGTTGAGAAGAACAATTATAAAATTACTCAAATAAATATTAATTATGAGGGATGAAGAATATAGATGAAAGATTGACAAAAATTATCTTGGACATATAATATGATAAATAATTATGGAAAAAAATTTAATTAAGTGGGAAAATAAATAAGCATAATAAAAATACATATTGCAATATAAATATAAAATATACCAAAAACCACCTAATAATTTGCCGGAAATTGAATGACTAGTTAATTACTAGTCGCACTTATAAATCATTATTTGTTAGCCAATATATATTATGTGCACTTAGAACATGTGCTCCGGCTAAGTATGAGTGAACAATTATGCTATTGAAAATTAATAACGGGTAATTATGAATGAACAAATATGCTATTGAGAGTGAACAATTACTATATTTGGAGCACGTGCTCCAAGAGCAGTGTTTGGTTATAATTTTCTTTTGGCGGTAGTTATTGGCTGTTTTTTGCGGTTGCTATGATTTGTAAAACTCTTTAGCCTTTTGGCTATCAATTATCGAAAAAAAAATATGAACCGAGATAAAACCTGGGTGTTTGAAGATGAAGCTTTTTTCAGAAATGACAGCAAGTGCATGCATATTCAAGTACCATGAGGGTGGCATGTGCTGTGTGTACCTATTTTCCTCCTAATTATGGAATGTGTTTGGTGAAAATTGATGGAAATAGCTAGTATTGATGATACATCAATTTATCACCAATCAAGACAATTAATGTTTGAAAGTGACCATTACTTGCTAATTGTCTTGGCTCTTCTACCTCTACGTGCTTGTGTTGCTCGTTTAAAGACAATGTTGCTTGAAACGGGGTGGTAGGACTTGGCCTTTTTTCTAATCATTTATGCACTTAAATGTCCTTTATAATTTAATGTGCTCTCTCATTCCATATTCTCTATTTATGAATATACTTTTTGAGGTTATAATTAATTAAAACAAGCCTCCTTTTTAGCTCTAGCTAGTATTGATTGAACAACTTAGCTTAAATTGGTATACTATGAGTCTAAGAGAAATATCTATGGTGATTGAAGGAGGCCAATAATTAATGGTGCGTTTGGTTGTTTCTCGTGAAAGATTTTTCCATGAAAAACTTTCCCAGGAAATACTTTCCCTAGCCCCTCTTGGGAAACTTTTTACTGAGTTTGTGAGGAAAATTATGGGTCACACATCAAAACATTCCCGGGAAAGTTTCTCAACCAAACATGGGAAAACTTTTCAACTTGGAAAAGTTGAGAAACTTTCTCGGAAAAGTTTCTCAACCAAACGCCCCCTAAGTGAAGGGTATGTAAAGCACCATTGAAGGTGTTCTAAGGTAAGAGGGGAGCAAATACTTGCTAAATGTCCACGGAGGCAAGGATTATTAACCCTAGCTATAGTTCAAAATCAGGTTGCGGTCGCTGGATTCATATTAAAAATAGTTTAAATTTAAGAAATTCAAAAGAAAAATGCTACATTCTTGAACTAAATAGTCAAATTGTGTATACTTTCGATTGAAATCATTTCGATTCTTTTTTTAAGCATACTATCACACAAGTTATCGTTCACAAGATATAATGCATGTGTCTTTAATTAAAGTTCGAATCCAGCTTCAAGCAAAACGTTTATATTCCTTTATATATTTGTTGTCCATAAAAATAGTATTTGATGTTTGACAGATCCAATCATGCCCACATTTTCATCAAAGAACCATGCTTATATGGTCAATTCCCTCTACATCTACATGTCTACATACACACACAACACCCCTAAAATAAAAAGACTTAAAACTTCATGTGTATTCACCATGTTGTTATTTATTTCCACTTAACTAACCTTTTTTATGCCTGATTATTTGTCATTTGACATTTTCATGTGTAACTTTTTTGAATTTTCCATCTATATTTTGAATCCTTCATAAATAATTTTATAGTTTTTCTGTCAATTTTTTCCGATCATTTTGGTTTCTTCCCAATATCTCAAAGTGACAGACAAATAAATGAAAAGGGATGGAAAGAACATCCGTGGGAGTAGCGCTGGCAAAATTTCGTCCGACTAGGAAAAAAACCGGGTGTGGACATAAATTTTTCGTCCGAATTTTGATATTGTCCGAATTGACCGAATATTCGGACATAAAATTTCTCTTTTTTCTATTGTCCGAACCCGATTTTTACTTCGTCCGAGTTGTCCGACCCGGATCGACCCGAAATAAAACCGGGTCCACACATGATTTTCTCGTCCGAATTTTGACATTGTCCGAATTTGTCCAACCCGAATTTACATGGACCCGAATTTTTGCCAGCGCTATGTGGGAGGATGCTATAGAATTATGGTGGCCCCTGGGGACGCAAATATTGGAATCTGTAGAGCTACCAAATTACCAGTGTCCCAAGGCAAGTACTCATAATTGAAACACCAATTTAATGGACGTTAGCATCGATGGCCCCATCTTCTGCAAGATATGAGAGCTATGGCTGCCTGATAATGAGGTTAGGTTAATTAACAACATATTGATGCTAAGCTAGATGGTATGACAGGGATTATTGGCGATGATATAGGCGTACGATTCCCTGATAATCCACCAAACTGAAGTTATTGATCTTTAACAGCGTGTTTGTGTGTGATGATTTTTGGCAATCATTAATTGGTGCGATCGTCCGTGCTGTGCTATTTATTTTAGCAGTGTTTGGTTGTAACCCTTTCTTTTAGATTGGTTGGTTGCTGTTTTTTATACAGTTTACTGTCTTGCTGTAAACTTTTAAGCCTTTTCGACTATTAATAATCAAAAAAAAGGAGAACATATTCAATCAAACCTAACATTTTCCATCCGCTAAAACCAGTCTACTTGTTCACTACTCTTGACTAGTACTACACAACACAACACGTGCAATCAGAAGCAAGCAAGCTAGGGTAAAAGCGTAGGTAGGTGTAAGAATAAGATACTTAGAGTCTGTTTCAGGATGAGCTACTTAAAGCCCAAAAGTAGGGAATCAATCAAGCAACAACAAGCAAGGAATGCAAAATCCCTGGGGAGGGTTGAAGCTAGGTAATGCTGAAGCATGAGGTGTAGTGTAACGCCACCGACCCCACCCGGGTCGCGGACATTACTATCGATAACTGTTTCAAGGATCGCTGAATGGTCTCACAAATCACCACGAGACTTTCCAGCGTATTTCGTCCTCACTCAAACGCTGCCTGAGACTACTCCCAGCCAAGCACGCTTAATTGAGGAGTTTCCAACGGATGATCTACCATAAAAAAAGTGCACCTTGGTGATATAAGTAATCATTTCAATTCTTTTTAAGCCACACTTTAACCATATACCCGGGATGTTACATGTAGTGTGTAGAGTAAATAATCATGCTAACATGATCGACTTGGTAGTTTCAAGTGCAAGAAAGCTGGCAACAAAGTGGGTGATCAACGTGAAAACCGTATCTCTTTATGAATTCAAGGCTACAAAGTAACCTTCTCCTGCTTTTCCTCCCCCTATATTCATAACTTCTTTTTCAATTTTTTTTTTCTAAAAAAACCATTTTGTCTAAACCCTCATTTTCAGTCAAAGTCTAAACTGCAATGAAAATTGGCATATTACCTCGCTAAAATGGTATTAATAGAAAATGAAAAATATATCTGGAGAATAAATTAAGGGGCACTAGAAAGAAAAATAATTTTTTGGAGAAAAATAAAATTTTACAGTAAAATTATGGATAAACAGAAACAAACAGGATGGTGGATAAGCATTAATAGTAAGAGTTTGATATTAAAAAATTGGCATATGTAACCCATAAGAATAAAATAAAAATTAGGAAAAATTTCAGACAAAGGGAAACAAACCCCTAACGTCAACAAATTTAATTAGAATGAAATACCAATGACAACCACTGTGATAAATTAGCTGATATTATATTATTTGTGTTAGGGATTAGATTCAGATTTATTATCAGTTGTTAGTCACTTGTTAGGGTGTAAAATAGAGCAATATATGCAGCGGAAGGAAAAACAGGATGATTATGGAATGGAGGATGATAATAGAGAGGCAAGAACAAAGATATATAGGCGAGACAATATTTTACGTGGGAAACCGAAGAACTCGGAGAAAAACCCTCGGGCAACAACCAATATCCACTAGTAGAAAAGGAGATATTACAAGAGGTAGAATATAATCTCTCATACGCTCTCACAACCTAGGGATGAGTAGGGTGAAGATGTGAAAATAACACCGTACCTCCCTCTTGGGGAGTTTTGAAGGCTCTTACATCGACTACATTGGTCGCTTGCCACATATTACAAGGAGAATAAAGACCTCTATTTATAGTAGAATGAAGGAAAGAGAAACTAGGTTAAATATTACAAAACCTAGAAACAAATAAAAATGAGAGCCGCCGCAGATTTCCGGAAAGCTTGTGAGACGCTGGCAGCGCCTACTGGTGAGTGCTTTCTGTTGGTGCCGCTGATAGCGGGTAAAGAAGTGGGGGCAGCGTTTCTTCATTTAGACATGAATTTTGGGCCATAAAACCCAACAATTTGCATTACAATAATTTTATAGTAGTTAGGGGATGGTCGAGGCCCCTTCTGACTCCCTGTGGTTCCACCACTGCTGTGGAACCCTTTGGACCTACCCCAAGAACGACCCTAACTGTTGCATCTAATTCGTCCTTACTTCACTTCAATATAATTTTAAAGCATTCATTTTAGTTTTAGTTTTGGTTTGGATTTTCAGTCAAAATCCACCACTACAAGTAGAGGGAGGAGTAATGCAAAGGAGGTGGGCCAAGACTCGGGGTAGACAGAACTAAAGGTCCATTAACAGAAACCCAGACCATAACAAAAACAATAGGCCCATAGAAAGAGCAACGTTGATTGCGACTATATTATTATCATTGGTGAATACATACAAGAATTTTAAGGATCATGTCGCAAATGTTGAAGTTCATTCCAAAATGTACCTGCCATAATAAACTTGAAGGACTACCTCCCGATTTCTTTCTAGATCTAGGGCTAAGCTAAAGGTGAGCACGGTCACCGGGAATACGAATAAAAGTAATAATTTAGTATAATTTTCGATAAAAAATATGAATTTTTTTGTATATCAGATAAATATAATAATATATTGTCACCCTTAATTAGAAGACTTAGATCTGCCACCAGCTCTCTTTTTTTGCCCTCTAGTTTTCAATGTACAAATTTTGAAGATTAAAATGGAGTAAAAATGTCACACAAAGGCATATTGAAATTAGTGGGATTTCCCATTTGCCTTTGATTGAAATCAACGTATGCAAATTGCAATTGCTTGCGCAAAACTCAGAAAAGAAGGAAAGGTGACAAAGTTGGCAAAAAAAAGAAGTGACATGAACCCAATAAGTAGCAGTCCAAGCCCAATCAATTGGACTTGATTTTGGTTGGATGGATAATTGAATGGAAGGCCTTCCTATAAAATCCTATTACAAGCTAGGTCTCTAGTTTTAGGTAGTTTTACCTTTAAGATTAGGGTTATTGACCTTTAATGATAGACCCAAAAAGCATATTGACTATGAAATATAAGGAGGATAATGAGATTCCAAATTATAAAATATGTGGGGATCACTAAAGTTGACGTGACATGGAATTTTATATTTTTTTCAATCTCTTGCCCAAGCTGACGCAAAAAATAAAAAAAATTGTTATAATTTATTTAAGTTGCAACTATAGTTTGCCACTGAGTAAAATCATGAATTATTAAAGTTATAATCATGTTTTGCACTGAGTAAAATGGCTTACTAGAAGTAGATTCTAAAAAAAGGAACATGATGCAAGGGGCTTCCATAGTGTTTTTTGGGATGCTTTTGGGTGGTTTCTGAGTGTTTTTGGGCGGCTAATTTGCATCGGCCGAGTAGTGTGCAGGTGGTGATGGGTGAACGTTCAGTGGTGGTGCTAATGGTAGCACAAGTGGTGGTGGACTGAGATGACTTGTCACTTCAACATTTTTGGGTCACTTCCTCTTTCATAACTTAGAACTCCGTGATCATATCTTTCCTTCACGGTCAATTTGACTTTTGGATCGTCCTTTCTAGTCAATAACCCTTGTAAATAGTAGTTAGTAGCCGCTATACTAATTCTATCATAACACAATATATCCCACCGTCGTTCCAATTTGTTCGTCACATTATTCACCTTCACAAAATCAACGAACATTGGTAATGTGATGAAAAATTTATAAATTGCACAAATTAACCCTACAAAATCCTTTAAACAAAAAACTGTTGGAATTTTGAACAAATTTATTTATTAGCGTTAAATGAAAATGAAAATGATTAGATTTGTAAAAATAACAAACAAAATGGAACAAAAAAATTAATTATTGTGACAAATACTTTTAAGATAGAGGCACTGTCATTTTGATTTTAAAATTAATAAAACTTGACATCTGGCCATGTACTACTTGTCCACTTGATATATTCAAACAGTTTTGAAATAGTAAGCACTTGAGATTAGAATCAAGCAGGATTTGAATTTGTGAACTACTAATTAATTAGTAAGGCAACATCAATAAAAGCAGCTGCTACTCTAACTTTTTAAAACTCATTTTGGGGTACCCTTACTTTTTGGGTTAGAAGTTATTAGGTGCTTTTCCGACCATCAATTTAGTTAAGTGGTCGAAATACCCTTATCTTCCATTTTTTGAGAAATACCTTTAAAGAAGAAGAATAAGGGTATTTCGGTCATTTAACAAAATTGATGGTCGGAAAAACACCAAATAATTACTAACCCAAAAAGTAAGGGTATCTCAAAATAAGTTTTGAAAAGTTGGGGTATCGAAAAATAGTTTCTCCAAATATCGGGTACGCCCGAGTCATTTTTTGATTTCTATTTGATGTTGCCCTTTCAGCTACGCCAAGGGCCTTCCCATATATGTAAATGGAGGAATAATATTTTCTTCCTCAATTGGGCAACAAACAAATCTCATGGATAATCTAAAATAGGGCAGTATTCCTATTTCTATATGTTGGCAACTCAAAATAAGCAGCAACTATGTTCCCACTTCCCATGATAACTATAAAAAATTTAATTATAGATAAATAAATAAAATGTGATCAATTTGCGTTTATATCTGTATAATATTAAGTTGACTAACACGCTTAGTTGTGGAGTTCTTAAGAGATAAACTTCCTAAAAGAAAGAAGCACCTTAGTTATATAAATAGTCATTTCAATCCTCTTAAGCTGTACTTAACTATACATATACTTGGGTTGTTACATGTTTTCAAGTGAGCGTAATAATGTATTAGACACCTCTTATGTGAAAACCTAGATCCATCATTGCAATAGCAATATACTACGTACAAAAATGGTTCACAAGATATGACAGCGTGATTTACTGTAAAACATATTCCTAAACTTCGATTACTTAAAATTTTTGATTGAGTTGATCTTAAATACTCAATTTTTATTTTAAATAAACTACAAAAACTAGTACAAAGAACAAAAAATATGATTTATGAGTTTCCATGAACTAATTAGGCCATGTTCTTTAAATTGGTTCAGCTAACTTGTTCTACGCGAATCCACGTTAGAAGGACATCATACCAAAGTCGTACAATTAGGACTTCGATATGGTTTTATTTTGTTCATCGTATCGGAGGTTATGTTCTTTTTTGCTTTTTTTTGGGCTTCTTCTCATTCTTCTTTGGCACCTGCGGTAGAGATCGGAGGTATTTGGCCCCCAAAAGGGATTGGGGTTTTAGATCCTCGGGAAATCCCTTTTCTTAATACCCTTATTCTTCTTTCATCCGGAGCTGCCGTAACTTGGGCTCATCATGCTATACTCGCGGGGAAGCAAAAACGAGCAGTTTACGCTTTAGTAGCTACCGTTTTACTGGCTCTAGTATTCACTGGCTTTCAAGGAATGGAATATTATCAAGCACCCTTCACTATTTCGGATAGTATTTATGGTTCTACCTTTTTCTTAGCAACTGGCTTTCACGGTTTTCATGTGATTATAGGTACTCTTTTCTTGATCATATGTGGTATTCGCCAATATTTTGGTCATCTGACCAAGGAGCATCACGTTGGCTTTGAAGCAGCTGCATGGTACTGGCATTTTGTAGACGTGGTTTGGTTATTCTTATTTGTCTCTATCTATTGGTGGGGAGGTATATGAAGGAACGAATCAGTGGATTGAAGAATGAAAGCTCGAAGACAAAGAGAATCGGGCTTTTCCAAAGAATTACTGCAGCTTCCCCACTCCCTTTGATTATCATATACAAAAAAGTCTCTTCCACTTTCCTACCAAATCTCTCTGTATTCTGGCACATAAATGAAGGAATCGAAGAGATTATGGCAGATCATGTTCACCAAGAAATGACCCGAAATTTGATCTTGGTCTATTTGAGATTGTTTTTTTTAATTGTAATCAAAGATGTTTTCTTGTCTCTCGTTTCTTTTCTGAACAAATCGAAGAACCTAATGGATCGAACTCATCCTTGGCTGCTACGAAACATATCGGCCTTTAGAGATAGAGGTGAGCAGCAAGCAGAACAAAGTATAGGAGCTTATTTATGAAGCTGCGCACCGGCTGAAGGAAGGTAGCTTAGACTACCAACCTAGTAAAGGGGCTTGAATTTACCTTACTCGAGAAGAAAGAGCTTTCCCGATTTGGTCTTATGCGGAAGTGTTTTGATATGGTAGCTGAGAAGGGTGTTACTTGGAACCCTCTGTGCTTACAAGAACATCTTCCCAGGTGGGAATGTTACTAGGTATTTTCTCCGCTAATTCTTTCTTGGTTGATCAGGGCATTTCGATATTGTATATCCAGCGATTTCTCGTTTTTTAATTCCTGGATATAATCTCGTCGAGCCCTATCCTGTCCTTCTGAAGTACCAGGCAGCTCTTGGTTCTCTTCCGAATTCATAGGAATGAAAGACGGGTCCCCAAAGGGTCCCGGCGGTGTACTGGACCCCCCAGACATTCCTCCCGAAGCAGATGGATAGAATTGAGAAATGGCACGACTAAGATCGTCCATAAATAGATACCCGAGTTAAAAGAAGAACTTGGACAAAACAAGAAGACAAACGATTTTACCAATAATTACGAAATAGATTCGTACGCCTTTTCTTTTGGAACATTCTTCACAAGTGTGAAAGAACCCCAAAAAAGGATAATTGCACTAGACAAAAGAACACGCAGATATAGAGTTCTACATATAGAATAGAACATGAAACTACTTACCTTACCCCTTTTGTTCGCGGAGCCGGCATACCGGAAAAATGATACCCATGAAGCCGACCATTAATGACTAGTTCGAACCCCAGGAGCGGTCTGATCCCTACTTTCTTTGTTTGAGAATGATGTTGGGAGAAAGAAGGGTAATTCTTTTTTTTTTTTTCGATTAGCAAGTTTAGGTACGGAGGTCCGTCGTTTTTCATTGCTCGGCGAAGTCTGATTTGAGCCCCGGTCAAACTGATCCCTCCGGCAGAGGGTGGTCTCATATTAGCAATGTTTTGATCGCGCCTATCTGTCGTTGCCAATGAACCGATCACCAAGAAAAAGTCTCTCTCTTAAGGTGAAGCGCGTTTCAGCCAGCTGAAGGCAGTAGCTGTTAGACTACCAACTCAATCAAGTTTCGCCTTTTGAAACCCTTACTAATAGAAAGTAAGTCTCTTCGAGCCTTTGAAACTTTGCGCTTCTTGCTTTCTCTGTACCCGACCCGTTCCTGGCTTTCGTGAAGTTCCTCTCTTTGCCTCAATTTCTCCAAGAAAGGTAGTTCACTTAAAACTTGCATTCATTAAGGGTATTCTTCAGAACGGAAAAAAACTCTTGTCTTGTAAATGTGTCTCCACCTCTAGCCTTGTTGTCTTGCACGAAAGAGCAGTTCAGCTTTCTATTGCGCACTCAAGCCAAGGAGATAAATAAGGGAAGACCACAGCGGAAACTAGCAGAGTGAAGCTCCCAACCAAGAGAGGGGTGCGCTCTTTCTTCTTTCTTGTCTTTAGCCTGGCGTAGCGCACGAGAAGTTCATCCCGAAAAGACGACTTGACTTGCTCGGTTCGCTTGGATCGACTTATCCCTTTGGCATACTAATATACATTAGCCTCGATATGCTTAAAAGTGAGTACCTTTGTACCTAACTCGGGCCTGTGTAGTGGGTGGGTAGACAAGGCAGTCAAAGTAGGACTCGCTTGTTTCGTCCGTTCGGCTCGTACAGTTCCTGCTTTCAAGGCTCAGGTGGGTCGCTTAGGTTTGTAGGGGATAGGCATCTAAGGGATGAAATGACTGGTCCGTCAGGGCCAGGGAAAGACTGGGGGTGAGTGATAAAATAGACAGCCCTTTAGAGATAGGAACGGCACTTCGTTCGTACCTTCTTGGCTTAGGTTTCCAACAAACAACTGAACAACATGGCCTTGCCGCCCCCGCCCCGCCGCTAGCAGAAGCTAAGCGCTTTCCAAAGCGCGCTAAAAACGTTGCTTCTGTCGGCCTTTCTGTGCAACAGTCCACCAGTAGCGGAAGAGAGGGTTATATCGTACATACAAGAGTCTTCCAATTCTTACGGAAGCTCTTTCTTACCAGTCAAGTAGCCACATTAGCAGCGCTTGGGATGATTTTAGGCGCGGCGGGTCGCCTTTTGAATTCAGTAGATAGAATAAACTATTAGATAGATAAGGAGTAGGTGAGTGAGTCCTCACTGACCTGATGAGCGATTTCGATCACCTAGCAGGCTTTTTATTTAGTAGGTAACATCGCCGAAGCGTATTATCAGATTTTACTACGAACGATGATTGAGAGGGCGCCGTCTTGTGCAAGGCAACGAGAGTTGGCCCTCTATCATCTTCTATCTGGTAGACTTGGTAAAAGGGCCCTGACTTTTTCCAGAATTAGAGTTCGACCACAGCTGCTCCCCCTTTTTTGGGAAGATCAAGTTCCTTGCCAACTATCGACCCCGATCTCTTTTCATTTGTTTTTCCTATTTCCAAACCTAGCCTTCGTCAATCACACTAAAGCAGAGCACCCAACTATGGCAAGGCTCCCTTAAGGGTTAGGTTAGTCAATCCGGCTCGAGACGCGTTCGTTGACAAAACTATAGTAGGAATGGAGACCTTTCAATAGAACAAAGGCGAACTGATCAAGGAGAAAGAGGCCCTACTCACTACAAAGGAATAGACTACAAGATCGGAACTGCACTCATGCCTTTTCCGCATCAAGTTGACCGCTCCCCCCGCCTCCTACGTAGTGATTCTATCAATCATGTACGTGGGTAGGACCCTCCATTCTGCTTGGTATATCATGAGAAAAGAAAGCCATTTGCACCAGGCGCACTGCGCTTTCCCTTTCCCAGATGTTCGCCTTTCTAAGTCAAGTAATGGTGACCGGCCGAAGACTTTCGAACTGAGGGTTCGGTCAGTAGAGGGGACGACTTTGCCTACAATAGCCCCGCTCTCTAGCCGACTGATCCCGTTGATCATATAACTGGGAGGGAACGTGTCATATTAGAGGTGAACGATCAGAGGTCTCCTCTAATCACCACGATGAGGCTGCTTTCTTTCTCTTTTAGTAGACTCAGCTATTTATTTATATGAATGAAGAAATGAATGCCGGGCTCTTTCTTTCACTGCTAACCTCATTTTCTTAATGCTGATATTTTATCTTTCGTCGAGCCCCGCGCTTCTGGTCCTCCTTTGAGTGTGGGTTCAATTTGATGAATTTTTCAACAAGTAAAGGTCAACGTACATAGCAGCAAGGATGGTGCATCGCCTACTTATTGTTCTCGCTCGGGAGCCAAAACGAACACGCCTGCCACCTACTTTGGGCCTTCGACCAGGCATTCTACCCTTGTCGAATCGAAACCAACTACCACTGCATTGCGCTCGAACAGTTGAGCGGCCGCCGGCCAGCAACTTCCGTGCACAGATATAGATTCATTCTTCGTACCTGGTTCAGTCTCACAAGCCTTCGCGGGTTGGTAAGAAGTCCGTCTTGTCTGGTAAGACGGAATTAGACAAAGAAAAGAGAGTGCTCGACCGGACTTTATGCCGACAAAGACCGTAATTACATAGATAAGATAACTGCTCTTCTCCTTCTCCGAAAAAAGGCTTTAAGGAAAAGCGTATGGCGGCCGGAAAGAAAGACGACCTCACCTTCTCGTAGATGGTGTCAGTGAGAGCCATTTTAGTATCTTCCGTTGACCTTCTTTTGTAGATAGAATCTTCAATGAGTGGAAACAAGCAACCTTTTACTAAAGAAATAAAGGTCCTTGTTGAGTAAGGCTTCAGCAAGCAGAACAAAGTATGGGTTGGGTGCTTGAGCGCATCTTTCTCATATCGAAAAAGGCGAAACTTCTTTTTCGTTTTCTTGCAGAAGTGCTAACGCGCGCCCTTACGTTTTCTTCGCTTGCTCCGCAGTACGAACCTCATATAGAGCCGCGCCCTTTATGATGAGCAGACAAGGGGCCGCCTTCTTTTCCGAACCAATCTTTATTTACTAATAAATCTTTTTTTTGGGGGGTGGGGGGTGTATAGCTCAGTTGGTAGAGCATTGGGCTTTTAACCTAATGGTCGCAGGTTCAAGTCCTGCTATACCCAAACCTATCTAAAAAAAAAATGAGTATCAAACAAGATTTATTCTATGAACATAAAACAACTACTGATAATTGATTCTAATTAAATATCTTTACTTTTAGTAAAAAACCTACTATCATAGAAAAGAAAGTTTAGTATTAAAGAGCCTACATAGGATACAAGATCGAAAAGAATGAGAGGTCTCAAATCAAAGACCTCTACAGGGAATCTCCGGGAATGGGCAGAAAAAAGAAGAGGTAATGCAATTATCCTTAAACCCCTAATTAGGGATTACTTGCCCCACCACTTAAGTTTCTTCACAGGAAAGATCAGATCAGGAATTGCCCTTTCCTTTAGGTTGCAACTCCTTCTAAGACAACTAGTCTTGGCGAGAGGGATTAACCTGATTGACCTATTATTGCGCCTGGGGCGGATGGGATTGATTCTAAACCCGCTTCGACGTCTTCCCACAGATCTGCTGTAAAACCCCGGAAAAATACCAGTAGAAATACCGTTAAGATGATAAAACATGACTTTATTTCATTATATGTTTACCTGTTGATCACACGGAGCTTTTAGGACCGCGAGTGTTTTCGTAGTAATTTTTAGAGTTCTAAAAATATCAGTTAGGAATTTTTGGGATACCGGGTGGAAAATCTTTTATCAGTTGTGTGAATTATTTTATCTGTATATTAGGGTTTTTGCTGAGATAATTAAGGGCTAAGCATATTGGGTGTTAATAATATTTTCCTTTTAATTTTGGGTGGGTTTATGACATCAATAGGGTGACATCACCAACAAATTTTATCTGATTTTTGTCTGATTTTGATAACCGTTGCAGCCAAATTCTTCCTCCCCCACTACCCATGCATACAATTGTACTGACCAATGGGAGAATGCCACTTGGCTTGCCCCTATTCCCTCCCTCTCCCTCTCTTTCCTGCATTCTCTCTCTCTTCCTCCTTTCTCTCTCCTTCCCCCTCCCTCTTCTATTACTACTGCTACTGCTGCTGTTGCTCGACGACAACACCACCAGCCCACACCACCACAACCCAGCCCCTCTGCTGCTGCCCGACGCCGCCGCCAGCCACCACCGAAGCTACGCGCCCGGCCGTGCCAACCAGCCGAAATCAGGCCGAACCCTACGCACCACCACCTTTTTCATCACCTTCGAGCCACTCAACCACCACCAGCGCATTGCCGCGTGACCCCAGAACCTCCGACCACCGCCCGACCGAACACGGCCACCGAGCCCTCTCTCTCCTCCTTCTCTTTTCCCTCCTAGTTGCGGCGAGCCATCACCGAGCCTCACGCCACCTTGCCGAACTCTCCGCGCTTTACTGTCACCGCCGATCATCGAGCCGACGCGACGCCCAGCCGCCCGAGCCACCCGGTCCCACCTCTTCTAGCTTGGACCCATTGTTTGTGCCCTCTCTCTCTCTTTCTCTCTATATAGATTAATATGGGTATTATGTGTTAGGGTTAGTTTAATCATGTATTAATATTGCTAATGTGTTATTAGTGTAGTGAGCTTGTGTTTTTCTGTTAATAATAAATAAATACATGTTAGTTGTTAAGTGTAATATTAGGGTGTGGTTAGTGTGTTTTTACAAGTTAAAATGGCTAAATATAAATGGTTATATTAAACCTTGATGTTATATGTTATAATATTAATCATGCATGATTATTAGTATGTTAATGTCAAGTTTATCAAATATATTGCTATATTATATGTTGTGATTATTACAAAGTTTAGTTTATTTTATATCCTATGTTCTCATAGTATTAAGTTAATGTTATTACAATATTACTAGTAATAGTATTTTCTTAAAAGTTTGATTCATTTTATTATTCTCAAGGTATTTTGAAAGTATAATATTACAAGTATTATTATATTATAAGTCATGTTTAAAGTTATTATTATTATTACGCTAATGTTAAGTTAAAAATATTTTGTTAGGCCTTGGTAAAGTTTGAAATTTATATTATGAGGTTTTATTAGTTAAACCCTAAAACTATTTTACTAAATATGTAATTACTAAGCTTATGGTTATTTTTGAAAGGAAATGTTACAAAGTAATATTTATTAAAGTAGTGAATGTGAAATGCTACTAATTTATATTAATATTTTAAAAAATGTTACTACTAAGTGTGGTGTTATCTTGACATTATTTTAAATAATACTAATAGGGTTTTATATTACCTTGTTGATTAAAGTGCTTTTTATTATACTACGATTATTATGGGGATAAGTTTATCCTTATGGAACTTCTTAGTTATTATTGAAATTTCAAAGTGGAGGTATTAAGTTTACAAAAACTATTTCATCAAATATTAAGCCCTTATAATAAGGTTCATATAGTTACTCTCTTTTAAAAGTTATTTTGAATTTCCAGATTTTATTACTATGATTATTGGTGTTGAAAGTTATTTTTATGATATTACTAAGGTACTTATATATAGTTATCTTTGAAGAGTATAATACAAATATCTATCGTATTTTATGATCCTTAAATACTAAGAGTAATTGTGACGTAAAGTTGTGGTTGAAAAGATAATTAATTATTTTACGAGGTTATTATGTGATATAAAGGTTATTAAGTTTATTTTTATAGAGTCCTTATTTATTAGAAAATCTCTTGAGAAGCGTATTAGTTCTATTAATCGAATTATTGGATTAAGTAGTAAGTACATAGATGTAAAGCTTTATGTTTCTACATGTTCTAAGTATCAAGTGTAAAATCATTTCAAGGTTATTCTTGAGACCTAGGAATATGTTTAAGAACCCTAAATATGTGTTAAATGTGATAAGAGTAACCTAGTGTGGTGAAATGCATGTCTAGTGGCATATTGGTAACTATAGTGAATAGTGCCATGCAAGATATGAAATAAAGTATCTAGTTATTATTTGATTTCATGTAATATGGTTAAGTATAAATTCTTGGTTAAGTTTTATGAAAGAAATTGTGTGATTTGTGATTAAATGAAATAACCTATATTTTGGGAAGGGTAGTTAGGTTGTTAAAGAAGTCGTTAGAGCACGTGTTGATTTTAGACCCTTTTACTAGGCTGAGCGAGGAATCGAATCGTAGAGCTCCGTATCTGCTTGTTGATTGAAGTGTCGTAGCAGGTAATACTATATCCTATTCCCTGTGAATGCCCTTAAGCATTTTATATTAATATGCATTCCCCGAAGGGACCTTATTAAAGTGTTAAAAATTTGATTTGTTGAAATGTTATCGTTTTTGGAGTTTTGGTTTTATGATGGTTTTAGTGCTTGTTTTGGATTGAACTTGTTTGATGGTTTTCATTAAAAGTTTTGTGGAAAGTTGTTTATGACATGAAAGGAATTGGATCTTGATAACGGACTTAACTAACGGATACGAGTTAAAAAGCGGGTCAAGAGATCAGGTGATGCTTGGTGTTATGGATGTGAATTTAGGCGCTGATCAGTCGAATAGGTATATATATATATTGCGAGTCTGTGAGACTCCGAAAGAAAAGAAAAGAAAAGACAAGAAAGAAAATGAGTTGTGCACTGATCAGTCGAATTATGTTGTTATTGCAGTGCAGTGGGACTCAGAAAAAAGAAAAGAAAAGACAAGAAAGAAAATGAGTTGTCTGATCGGTCGAATTATGTTGTTTATGCGAGTCATGGGGACTCGAATCATGTTCTGAGTCTTTGACTCAGGTAGTGTGGAACCCGCCGCTATTAAAATTGGTTGGAAGGAAATTATTATTCTGTTTTCACATAAGTTTTGGTGTAACCCCTCCCCTTTAAAATGTGTTCAAATGTTTACGCAAATGTTTATAAATGCGTAGGAGTAGTATTGCTGAGGTTTCCCCCCTCATTTGTGAAATGTTTTGTTTTCAGGTACGGACCAGTAACTTGGGATGTAAAGGGGCGTAGAAGTGAGGAAGAAAAAGTTAGATGAGTCAAGAATAAATTGTCGTTTTGTTTTGTTTAAGTAAGGATAATATTAAGACTTGTGTAGATTGTGGTCCAATTAGTCACCTTTGTTAGAACCTTTCGCTTGCCTTGTATCTCGAAGAATGCAGCGATGCCTTGATTTGTTTAATAAGTTGAAAATCTTTCCGCTGCAATTTAATACTTGACTTTGATCGATATGTTAGATTTAAATTTCCAGGGCGTTACAGAATGGTATCAGAGCTCTGGGTTACGACCTGGTAGCTCCTAAGGTCTATTAGGTTTTTAGTTAGTGCTTAGGATGCTACGTTCGGAGTGATGAGTGTAGGATGGGGGAATGGGATGTGTGTCTCTTTCCTGGTTATCTTTTGTGTTATAAGTGCATGCTTGATCGTTTTTGACATTTGTTGGACGACTTACAGCTGCCATTGCTATGAGCACCCGACTCTAGCCTCTCTGGATGATCTAAACCTTGAGGAGGAAAAGGAATATAGCCCCGAGGAGGGCTTGGAACCAGAAGAAGACCCCGACGAGGAGTCGGAGGTAGAGAGAAGACCCGACCTATGAGGAGAACGAGGCCGAACCGGAGCAGGACCTTGAGGAGGGTCCCGTGGAGATAACCAGTGAGAGTTCGGAGTCGGACTCGGCCGGCGAAGGGTCCGATGATCCGGACTGGGACCCCGAGGCGGAGAGAGGTGTTCAGAGGCGTCGTGTTTGATTTCGTTGTTTTTCCTTATTTTGAGCTGATCCTTTTAGAATTTGTATAAAAGTATGAGAACTTGGTAGTGCCGTGTTTTACTGTTTCCTTTTTCATTTTGTTTATGACGGTAATGGTTATATCATGCAAGGTTTAATGTAGTATTTCGTTTATGTTATGAAAAACATGTGTTACTTCACTTTAAACCCTCTTATATGCAGTTTCAATGGTATGAGAGTAGTGGATTTGGGCACTATGAGATGATATGACGAGATGAGAATGCTTATATTAAATGTGAAAGTTGAAAGAAAGTTGAGCATATGAAACATTAAGTGTTTATGTTAATGCATCGTCATGAAAATCCTTTATATTCCTATAAATGTAATGTGTTGTTTACCTATGTTAGAAAGAGGGATAAGAGTACAAGCTGGGTAAGTTTTGTACCATGTTTTGTTATTATTAAAAATTGTTGGCCTAATGAAATTATTTGTGTTGGAAATTAGAAGCCCTAAAAGAATGGAAAACGATGATGGAAGGTCGCCCCAGAGATCCCGCCACCTTACATTTCCTTCCATGGCGGATGAGACAAAAATATGCACCACTCTATGAGGCGCAGCAATTCGATACATAGGCGTCTTCATCTAATCAAGCGGATGGAACTCCAACCTCGGGGCCCGATTTAACTCGGCTAATGATGATGGAACTAATGGCGTGATCGAGCGATTCGATGGATGGCGGGACAAAAGGAAGGAAAATCCACTCTGTTTCGGGAATTCAATGCCTTGAACCCCCCATCTTACAACGGGGTAGCCGATCCCAAGATCTTCGAGGAATGGGTCAGAGACGTGGAAAAGATTTTTGACGCAATTCAGTGTCCTGAGGACAGGAAGGTAAACTTTGCAACCTATCATCTTAAGGGAGAAGCTGACTTATGGTGGATGAGCATGAAAGGAAGACAGAATGAACAAGGCTTTGGGTGGGAAAACTTCAAGGAGATGCTGAGGAACCGGTTTTACCCAATGGCTTTACAAAAGGCCAAAGAGAAAGAATTTCTGGAGTTGCAGCAAGGGAGTGACACTGTACTGCAGTATGCTTCTAAGTTTATGGAATTATCGAGGTTTGCACCAATCTATATCGCGAATGAGAAGCTGAAGATGAACAGGTTTGAGGATGGGTTGAACTACAATATACAGGAAAAGTTGTCCGTATGCGCTTTCGCCTCATATCAAGATATCTTTGGAGGTGGTCGCTAATGTGGAGCAGGTGCTAAATGTCGGACGGTGCAATTGACCAGCGAGGCGACAAGAGAAGGGAACCTCCTCGTTTTGTTCCTCAACCACCACCTACCTTCAAGAGGTTCAGGCCCAATATGTGGCAAGGTAATCAGGGGCGACCCCAACAACAGTGCGATGTGTAGGGCTTGTGGTAGGCGGGCATTATCAAGAGATTGCGGAATCCAACCAGTGGTCTGCTATCGTTGTGGCGATCCTAATCATGTTGTGGCTTGTCCTCATCAGTGAAGGGGATCAATTTTATGGGTGGTGCTAGCGAGGAGCTCTACCACCGAACCATCGCGAGGATTGAATATCCGCGAATCGAGACGGCCTCGCCCAAATCCTGGAGGCTATAATGGTAATCGGGGCAACCCATTAGAGCACTTCCGCCACCACCACCTCGGACAAGCACCACGCAATGCCGAGGCGAGTTTATGTGATGAAGAGAGGAAGCTGAGAACAATGCTGATGTTGTTACTGGTACTTTTCTTTTGTGCTCATATCATATTTATGTGTTGTTTGATTCTGGTGCTAGTCATTCTTTCATATCACCTGAGATTGTGGAAAAAGCTAAATTAGTATCGTCTGAAGAAAAAGAAACTATGGTGGTATCTTTACCTACGGGAGCGGCAGTGCAGTGTGGGATGTTATATAAGAATTGTCCAATAGTGATAGGCGATCAAGAGTTCAATGCTGACTTACATCAATTTGAGTTAATGGAATTCGATGTGATTCTTGGAATGGATTGGTTGGCTAAATATCAAGCACAGATCGATTGCCGGAAGCAGAAGGTGACCTTGAAGAGTTCAAATGGAAGAAAGGTGGTGCACTGCAATAAACAACCCCGCCAAGGGGTGAGAATTATTTCCACAGTAAAAGCTCATAAGATGATGGGACAAGGATGTGAAGGTTTTCTGTGCAATGTGGTGGACTCTAAAGCTGAGGAAGCTTCTATTGAAATTATTCTGTAGTGCAGAGTACTTAGATGTATTTCTGAAGAAATTCGGGATGCCGCCGCAAAGGAAGTGGATTTCTGTATCGATTTGGAACCTGGGGCTACTCCAATATCTAAAGCCCCGTATCGAATGGCCCCTGCGGAACTCAAGGAACTCAAGAAACAGCTAGATGAGTTGTTAGAAAAGGGGTATATAAGACCAAGTACCTCTCCATAAGTGCGCGGTGTTGTTTGTGAGGAAGAAAGATGGTAGTTTGAGGTTGTGCATTGACTACCGGGAGTTGAACAAGATTACGGTCAAGAACCGTTACCCGCTACCACGCATTGATGATCTGTTCGACCAATTGAAGGGAGCTGCAGTTTTTAGCAAGATCGACCTGAGATCGGGTTATCATCAGCTGAGGATTCGGGAAGAAGATATTACCAAAACTGCTTTTCGGACCCGATATGGTCACTATGAGTTTGTGATTATGCCCTTTGGTCTCACAAACGCTCCCGCCGCTTTTATGGATTTAATGAATCGGGTATTCAAACTTTTCTTGGATAAGTTTGTAGTGGTTTTTATAGATGACATCTTGATCTATTCAAGGACACAGGAGGAGCATGCGCAACACTTGCGAAGGGTGTTGGAAACCTTGCGGGCAAATGAGTTATATGCGAAGTTTTCCAAGTGTGAGTTTTGGCTGGAGAAAGTGGCTTTTCTGGGGCACATTGTTTCAAAGGATGGAGTTGCAGTAGACCCACAGAAGGTAGAATCTGTTAGTAAGTGGCCTACACCGAAGAATGCTACGGAAGTAAGGAGTTTCCTGGGTTTGGCTGGGTATTATTGGAAGTTTGTGCAAGACTTCTCTAAGATCGCAACACCTCTCACTAACTTGACCAGGAAGTCGGTAAAGTTTGTGTGGTCCGACAAATGTGAGAAGGCTTTTCAAGAGTTGAAAAAGAGACTTACAACGGCACCTATTCTCACCTTACCTCAAGGAAAGCGAAGGTTTTGTCATTTATAGTGATGCCTCACATGGTGGTCTAGGGTGCGTGCTTATGCAAAATGGGAAGGTGATCGCATGCTTGAGGCGGTGAAGGCTCACGAAAGAATTATCCTACTCATGACTGGAGTGGCAGCGGTGGTTTTGCTCTTAAGATCGGAGGCACTACCTTTATGGAGTACATTGCGAAATTTTCACGATCATCAAAGCTTGAAGTATCTCTTCACTCAGAAGGAGTTGAATCTTCGCCAAACCAGGTGGTTGGAATTTCTGAAAGATTATGATATCAATTTTCAATATCATCCCAGGAAGGCCAATGTAGTGGCAGATGCTTTGAGTCGAAGGCCTTACCCTACGGTGAATCATTTGGTGACCTTGCCAATCGGCTATGTGAGGATTTCAATGATTGGAACTCAATATAACGATTTGGGAAAGGTCTTTGTTAAATGCTATGGAGATCCAACCGACTTTTACGGATGAGATTAAGAATCTCAAGAGATGGACATACTGATTGGTAAAGATAAGGAAGAGGTGACCCAGGAAAAGCACGGGATTTATTGTACACGAAGATGGAGCGTTGAGATTTCACAAGGATATGTGTACCTAATATGGAGGAGTCAAACGAAAAATCTTGGATGAAGGGCACAACACTCCATACTCGGTACATCCAGGGGAAACAAGCTCTACAAGGACCTTAAGCAAACCTTTTGGTGGGGATATGAAGCAAGAAGTGGCGATTATGTGTCTCGATGTCTGACATGTCAACGAGTTAAAGCTGAACACCAGAGACCGGCAGGGTTATTACATCCGCTAGAAATTCCGGAGTGGAAATGGGACTCAATATCTATGGATTTTGTAACTGGTCTTCCTAGGACCAGGAGAAAGAACAATGCTATTTGGGTGATTGTGGATCGTTTAACTAAGTCTGCACATTTTCTCGCCATGTCTAACACTTGGACGTTGGACCAGTTGGCCCATGCTTACGTAAGTGAGATAGTGCGATTGCATGGAGTTCCCAGTTCGATAGTCTCGGATAGGGACACAAGATTTGATCGAGATTCGGAAAAAGTTCTGAAGCTTTTGGTACTAAGCTAAATTTCAGACCGCTTTCCATCCAACTCTTGATGGGCAAGCGAAGAAACGATTGGACTTTGGAAGACATGTTGAGAGCGTGTGCCTTAGATTTTAAAGAATCATGGGACGATGAGCTAACCTTGATTGAGTTCTCCTACAACAATAGCTTCCATGCTAGTATTGGGATGTCGCCGTTTGAAGCGTTATATGGGAGAAGATGTAGGACCCCTTTGTGTTGGCAAGATATTGATGAAGCCCTCACTATTGGTCCAGAATTGATCCAACACACAACTCAAAATGTAAGGATCATTGAGCGAGAATGAGGGCGGTATGAAGTCGACGAGAAAAATTCTGCCGTCGAAGAAGACCTTTGGAGTTTGAAGTGGGAGATTATGTGTTCTTACGTGTATCTCCTACAAAAGGAGTCATGAGATTTGGGCAATCAGGGAAATTGACTCCAAGGTATATTGGGCCATACCCTATTTTGGAGCGCATAGGGGAATTAGCTTACAAATTGGAGTTACCAGGAGATTTACCTCGGGTACACAACGTTTTCCATGTTTCACAGCTGAGGAAATATGTTGCAGATCCTTCGCATGTGATCGAACCAGAACGGGTTGCGATTAAGGGAAGATCGGCGTCGAGGAACAACGGTTGAGATTTTGGACCGTAGGGAGAAGCAATTCTGAAGAAGTCCCACTAGTCAAGGTACTGTGGACAAATCATGCTACAACGGAGGCCACTTGGGAAACCGAAGAAGAAATGCGCACACAATACCCTCATCTTTTTAGCAGCTAGGTAAGTTTAAGTTTCGGGGACGAAACTTCTTAAAGTGGGGAATGATGTAAAACCCCGAGTCTTTTTTTTGAATAACTGCATGCGTAGTGGTAAGTTTAAGTTTCGAGGACGAAACTTCTTAAAGTGGGGAATGATGTAAAACCCCGGAAAAATACCAGTAGAAATACCGTTAAGATGATAAAACATGACTTTATTTCATTATATGTTTACTTGTTGATCACACGGAGCTTTTAGGACATGAGTGTTTCGTAGTAATTTTTAGAGTTCTAAAAATATCAGTTAGGAATTTTTGGGATACCGGGTGGAAAATCTTTTATCAGTTGTGTGAATTATTTTATCTGTATATTAGGGTTTTTGCTGAGATAATTAAGGGCTAAGCATATTGGGTGTTAATAATATTTTCCTTTTAATTTTGGGTGGGTTTATGACATCAATAGGGTGACATCACCAACAAATTTTATCTGATTTTTGTCTGATTTTGATAACCGTTGCAGCCAAATTCTTCCTCCCCCACTACCCATGCATACAATTGTACTGACCAATGGGAGAATGCCACTTGGCTTGCCCCTATTCCCTCCCTCTCCCTCTCTCTTTCTCTTTCCCGTGCATTCTCTCTCTCTCTTCCTCCTTTCTCTCTCCTTCCCCCTCCCTCTTCTATTACTACTGCTACTGCTGCTGTTGCTCGACGACAACACCACCAGCCCACACCACCACAACCCAGCCCCTCTGCTGCTGCCGCCCACCGCTACCACCACCGGCCAGCCACAGCTACCGCCGCCCGTCGCCAACCAACGCTGGAATCCGACGCCCAGACCACCACCTTTTCATCACCTTGAGCCACTCAACCACCACCCGCTGCAGCGTGACCCCGGCAACCACCGACCACCGCCCGTCCCGAAGACAGCCACCCCTCTCTCTCCTCCTTCTCTTTTTCCCTCCTTGCCCTAGTTGCACCGAGCCATCACCGAGCCTCACTGCCACCTTGCCGAACTCTCTGCCGCCGCTTTCTGTCACCACCGCCGATCACCGGAGCCAACGCCGACGTCCAGCCGCCGCCCCGAGCCACCCCGGTCCCACCTCTTCTAGCTTGGACTCATTGTTTGTGCCCTCTCTCTCTCTTTCTCTCTCTATAGATTAATATGGGTATTATGTGTTAGGGTTAGTTTAATCATGTATTAATATTGCTAATGTGTTATTAGTGTAGTGAGCTTGTGTTTTTACTGTTAATAATAAATAAATACATGTTAGTTGTTAAGTGTAATATTAGGGTGTGGTTAGTGTGTTTTTACAAGTTAAAATGGCTAAATATAAATGGTTATATTAAACCTTGATGTTATATGTTATAATATTAATCATGCATGATTATTAGTATGTTAATGTCAAGTTTATCAAATATATTGCTATATTATATGTTGTGATTATTACAAAGTTTAGTTTATTTTATATCCTATGTTCTCATAGTATTAAGTTAATGTTATTACAATATTACTAGTAATAGTATTTTCTTAAAAGTTTGATTCATTTATTATTCTCAAGGTATTTTGAAAGTATAATATTACAAGTATTATTATATTATAAGTCATGTTTAAAGTTATTATTATTATTACGCTAATGTTAAGTTAAAAATATTTTGTTAGGCCTTGGTAAAGTTTGAAATTTATATTATGAGGTTTTATTAGTTAAACCCTAAAACTATTTTACTAAATATGTAATTACTAAGCTTATGGTTATTTTTGAAAGGAAATGTTACAAAGTAATATTTATTAAAGTAGTGAATGTGAAATGCTACTAATTTATATTAATATTTTAAAAAATGTTACTACTAAGTGTGGTGTTATCTTGACATTATTTTAAATAATACTAATAGGGTTTTATATTACCTTGTTGATTAAAGTGCTTTTTATTATACTACGATTATTATGGGGATAAGTTTATCCTTATGGAACTTCTTAGTTATTATTGAAATTTCAAAGTGGAGGTATTAAGTTTACAAAAACTATTTCATCAAATATTAAGCCCTTATAATAAGGTTCATATAGTTACTCTCTTTTAAAAGTTATTTTGAATTTCCAGATTTTATTACTATGATTATTGGTGTTGAAAGTTATTTTTATGATATTACTAAGGTACTTATATATAGTTATCTTTGAAGAGTATAATACAAATATCTATCGTATTTTATGATCCTTAAATACTAAGAGTAATTGTGACGTAAAGTTGTGGTTGAAAAGATAATTAATTATTTTACGAGGTTATTATGTGATATAAAGGTTATTAAGTTTATTTTATAGAGTCCTTATTTATTAGAAAATCTCTTGAGAAGCGTATTAGTTCTATTAATCGAATTATTGGATTAAGTAGTAAGTACATAGATGTAAAGCTTTATGTTTCTACATGTTCTAAGTATCAAGTGTAAAATCATTTCAAGGTTATTCTTGAGACCTAGGAATATGTTTAAGAACCCTAAATATGTGTTAAATGTGATAAGAGTAACCTAGTGTGGTGAAATGCATGTCTAGTGGCATATTGGTAACTATAGTGAATAGTGCCATGCAAGATATGAAATAAAGTATCTAGTTATTATTTGATTTCATGTAATATGGTTAAGTATAAATTCTTGGTTAAGTTTTATGAAAGAAATTGTGTGATTTGTGATTAAATGAAATAACCTATATTTTGGGAAGGGTAGTTAGGTTGTTAAAGAAGTCGTTAGAGCACGTGTTGATTTTAGACCCTTTTACTAGGCTGAGCGAGGAATCGAATCGTAGAGCTCCGTATCTGCTTGTTGATTGAAGTGTCGTAGCAGATAATACTATATCCTATTCCCTGTGAATGCCCTTAAGCATTTTATATTAATATGCATTCCCGAAGGACCTTATTAAAGTGTTAAAAATTTGATTTGTTGAAATGTTATCGTTTTGGAGTTTTGGTTTTATGATGGTTTTAGTGCTGTTTTGGATTGAACTTGTTTGATGGTTTTCATTAAAAGTTTTGTGGAAAGTTGTTTATGACATGAAAGGAATTGGATCTTGATAACCGGACTTAACTAACGGATACGAGTTAAAAGCGTCAAGAGATCAGTGATGCTTGGTGTTATGGATGTGAATTTAGGCGCTGATCAGTCGAATAGGTATATATATATATTGCGAGTCTGTGAGACTCCGAAAGAAAAGAAAAGAAAAGACAAGAAAGAAAATGAGTTGTGCGCTGATCAGTCGAATTATGTTGTTATTGCGAGTCTGTGGGACTCCGAAAGAAAAGAAAAGAAAAGACAAGAAAGAAAATGAGTTGTGCGCTGATCAGTCGAATTATGTTGTTTATGCGAGTCATGGGGACTAATCATGTTCTCATGAGTCTTTGACTCCGAGGGGTAGTGTGGAACCCCGCCCGCTATTAAAATTGATTGGAAGGAAATTATTATTCTGTTTTCACATAAGTTTTCGAATTGTAACCCCTCCCCTTTAAAATGTGTTCAAATGTTTACGCAAATGTTTATAAATGCGTAGGAGTAGTATTGCTGAGGTTTCCCCCCTCATTTGTGAAATGTTTTGTTTTCAGGTACGGACCAGTAACTTGGGATGTAAAGGGGCGTAGAAGTGAGGAAGAAAAAGTTAGATGAGTCAAGAATAAATTGTCGTTTTGTTTTGTTTAAGTAAGGATAATATTAAGACTTGTGTAGATTGTGGTCCAATTAGTCACCTTTGTTAGAACCTTTCGCTTGCCTTGTATATCGAAGAAGAGTGCAAAGCGATTTGTTTAATAAGTTGAAAATCTTTCCGCTGCAATTTAATACTTGACTTTGATCGATATGTTAGATTTAAATTTCCAGGGCGTTACATCTGCCTTATCGAGCCTTTTTTGGGGGGGGGGGGGTGCCATTAAGGCAATGAAATAGGTTTTTGTACGAGGAATAGGAGGCATCCTCTCTAAAAACACAACTCCCCCACAAAAATCATAACTTATCCACACTTATCCAAACCAATCTAATCTAATCAAATACATCCAAACTTGATTTTAATCAATTCAAAGAACAGAGCCTTAAGATAACATTTGGAGAAGCACATTTGCTGCCTAATGAGTCTCATAGTCGTGTTCATAAACAACAACCATCCAACTTTTATACTATAATAATATGAATATTTGTAACTACGATTCTCTTATGTTTATTATAGATATACACAGCTAAGCTAGTGCATGGTTTTATTGATAAATCAACAACAACATATATATAGGACAATTTCAAAAAACAACACAGGACAAAATGGCAACAAAACACTATGATCCAAGCATATTTATTAGTGATTTAGTTTGAATTGAACAATTTAGGTTTGTAATCATCTGCTCAACTGATCAAGTCTAGCTCAGATTCTGTATAAGATAGATAGATAGATATATATATTTAGCTACACAATAATATTAAAAACTATAAAAAAAATCATAAATAATAATAATAATAATAATAATATTAATAATAAGAGCTAAAGACATGTTTCCCTTGTCTTACATTATGTGGAAAATTATACGTAAGAAAATGATAAAGATACAAATGCCAACCAATCAGATAGGACCAACAAACATAAATCGCAAATTAAGGAAGCATCTTATGTGAATAATTTGAAACTTTACAGTATATATAAATGGATTTCTAACTAGGGAAGGTTGGCCCAAAAAATAAAGTAGTATGTATAATAATGGAAATAAAGATTAAAAAATAACTTTCTTTTTGAATGGTCAAGCAACATGACGACTTTCTTAAGTGACAACGACTATCACTATCATTATCATTATCATAATAATTTTATCGATAACCGGCCATTGGTTCACATGTTTATTTCATTGAGACCTTTACAGAGCTATCTATATATTCTCTTAATATTTCATTGCACTTAAAACGCATAGACAAGTTTCTTGATTTCTTCAATTCGAAGCTTAAGCTTCGGGCATCTTAAATTAATCCATCTCTCTCAAGGTAATTAAGCATATGCTCAATAAACCTCTTCTCCCTCTGTCAACTTTTTTAATTAATATCCCTTCCGTTTCATATTAATTGTCATTTTGTTGACTGTTACAGTCTCTAATTGTCACTTTTTGGTTGATAATTTTTTGTACCATATTTTATGAACAATTGCAAAAGATAATATTTGATGATCGACCTGACTCGTTTATGTATCAATTTTATCCTGCTGCTACGGGCTTCAACTATAATTATTAAAATCTCGATCCTGATCTACAATCCTACGATTTTATGATCCAAAATTCCGATCCATGATCCTATATGGGTCCAATTTTGATCCTAACTACCCTATAGATCCTAGTTAGGATCCTGATTTTAACAACCTTGGCTTCAGTTGCTCAAAATTAACTGGATACATTCTCTATTCCCATCCCGAATCTACTTATTGAAACTTTTTTCAATAAGAATCTAATGACAGTAATTTTATATAACAAGTCATTATATATATTGAGAAATTTATGGTCAAAATTTTTAAGGTTTGACTGCACAGTTTACAAATACGACAATTAATATGGAACGGAGGGAATACTGATTAAGTTGATTACTATATTTTAATAATTTTCTCATGTGCGTGAACATTGGAATAATATATAATGTAAGTTTAATTTAATTTCTCGATAATTAATGCAGGTTATTAAGTTTTAATTTCAAGTAGGAAGAAAGCTATCATGTTCATGGAAGACCTCTACTCCTCGGGAGACTGGTTGTCTGATTTGGTAAGCTTCCTCTAAATAAATCTTTCATATTAGTGTGTGTTTGGTTGGTCAATAACCATGGGAAATGGTCAATTTTTCCGAGTTGACTTATTTTCCACATGTTTGGATGCGGGTTGACTTCGGGAAAGTTATGACGATGGACCTACCATTTTCTCCATTTTGCTAGGGAAAATATCCCTTATAGGCTTAGAGAAATTTTTCTCGGGGAATTTTCCTGAGATTCCTACCAAACACTCCCTTAGCTAAACTAATCCAGTAGATTAATTAAGATGAAATCAACGATTAATTATGTTCAACTAATTTGCAGGCCATGGAAGATCCAGCAAGCATAACTCAGCATTGCCAGCAGATGATGATGATGCTGAATGATGATAACATGTTGTTATTGGACCCTTCAGAAATGTTCAACCACCAACAATCCTACTTATCATCATCTGGGATTAATCAAACCTCGAATACTAATCATGGGATTAATGTTCTAAGCACTTCTGAAAAGGATATCAAGGTTGAGAACACCATGAGCATGAATGAAAACGGAGCTTGGAGTTTATCGTCGACTTCTTTATCTTCTTCTCCACCATCTGGGCAGCTAATTTCCTTTGGAAGCACCGACGATTTCGAGATCAAACAAGAGTATAATGGAGATCATTATCATACTAACATAATTAAACGTAAGACGAAGAAGAGGTCGATTGAAACAATGCCTGTATGTAACCAACAACATGTTCTTGCTGAGAGGAAGCGTCGCGAGATTATGACCCAGAGATTTCTTTCTCTTTCTGCTCTTATTCCTGACCTTAAGAAGGTACTCTAATCAACTTTAATTCTAGCTTTCATCTTGATTAGGGTTTATATTAATTTCTAAGTATTCGTGTTGATAAAGAGACCGATTTCAAAAGACTCACGTATCAGATATTGAACTTATTAATTATAAGAGCACCCGCAATGGTGAGTTTGAGTTTGAGTTTGACTAATTGTATGATGTGAAATCTGTGGAAGAGTCCAAATTTAACATTTTATTTAACTAGCTTTCCAATGGTGAGAATGAGTTTGATTCATATTAATTAAATAAAGTAAATCGGTCCCACTTAAGAATATAATTAATTTGGTTATATTGAATAAAAAATGAGGTGGAGGAGGAAAGAGAAAAAAATATGATTAAAATAATAATGTTTTAAACTCGCTTTCAAACCTGTCGCGCGAGTTTGAAAGCGAGATATGATTCTCGCGAGACGAGTCTCATTCTCACCATTGAAATGCCCTATACGACCTCATTCTGTTCTCGTTTCATGCCACATCATCAGTGAATCAAATTAAAACTCACCATTGCAAATGCTCTAAGAACACATACTAGGGTTTACATACACGATAGATTATTATTGACAGTTAGACAATGAACTCTATTTGTAGATGGATAAGGCATCGATTCTCGGAGATGCGGCAAAGTACTTTAAACAACTTGAAGAGCAAGTCAAAGTTCTCGAGGAGCAAATGACCAAGAGGATTGTTGAGTCAGTGGTGATTGTAAAAAGGACTCAAGATTCAAATGAAGATGATGATGATCATAATTCTTCATTGGATGAGGATGGTGTGAATAAGTCAAACCCATTGTTAGAAATTGAAGCAAGAGCTTCAAACAAGAATGTGTTGATTAGGGTTCATTCTCAAAAGGATCAAGGGCTTCCCCAAAAGGTTTTGAATGAAATAGAGAAACTTCATCTAACCACATTAAATTACAGCACCACTCCATTTGGGAACCATGCAATGAATATAACTATTATAGCTCAGGTATGTGCTATAGTTTTGTTCGAATTTGTAAGTTTATTATACCATATTTTTAAGGGATATTGGATGACAATATACCGACTTTTGGGGTATTGGATTCTAATATATCGACCTTTATTATTGGACAACAATATCCCTGACGTTTATACTTGGGTGAGATTATTATACCAACAGTGACTAAGAGGGTGGTGACTGGTTAACTAATCTTTGTTCTAATATGATTGGCGGAGGGAAAATAACTGACCCTTGTCCAGTACCTCTCCGTTTTTCTCTCTAACCCACATTTAAAAAATTCGGCCCTAACACAGTGAGTAATAGGGTGGTGAACCGGTCTTCGTATTGACGTCATGACACACAATCAACCAATGTCCTGTAATGTGGGTCAATGAGAAAAACTAAGCGGTTAATGGGGTAATTGGCCTAGGACAGTTTTTTTCCTATCGCCAACCATGTTAGCGCGCATGGAGACCAACTCATCACCCCCCTTAGTTACTATTGGTATAATAATGTCACCTAGGTATAAAGGTCAGGGATATTGTTGTTCAATAGTAAAGGTTGGTATATTACAATCCAACACTCCCAAAGGTGAGTATATTATCATCCAAAAACCCTATTTTTAATCTTAATTCATGGAGAAAAGTGAGAATTGACTTGGAAATTGTTGATCTGCAGATGGATGATGGTTTCAGCATGAAGATGAAGGATCTAGCATTACATATGCGGTTGAAACTACTTTCAAACATTCTCTAATGCCTTAGAAAGTAATTAACAAGGACAACTTGTTCATATCCATGTCTATCTTAGATCTTGTTTGATACAGATCTTTCCAATCACTAGTTGTTCGTGAATAGTATAATTAGAGGCAGTTGAATTTTCATGAGATTCAATCATTCGATCCAGGCGATTTTGTTTTCCCCGTCTTCAATTCATTCTAGGAATATCTAAGGAACCGCAGCTTAGTGAGAAAGACGTTCTAGCTAAATTAGTAGAGTATATATATCTATGGAGGAAACTAAGATTCAATAATTTCTCGCACCAATTTAAACATAAAGCAAATAATTATATGGTATTGTTATAGCTTATAAGTATGCTGCCTTGAATTATATTAGCTTAGAAAGTAACAACTAATTGTGACCGTTAATTATAAAAAAAAAAAGTAACAACTAATTATATCTTGACGTCTTTATCTTTGTTATATAATGTAAGACGACTAAGCCTCATCAATCCAACACATTTATTCAATCCAATGACGGTAAAAACTCATCAAATTTGAGCTAAATAATTCAACTTCATGAATTCATCAATATAATAAGATGATATTTGTTTTCTACTTCCATAAGTTGATTGAGTTTTCTTTTCATTAATTAAAAGTTTACAAGGCTAAAAATTGCATTAAAGATGATACCAAAGATTCACAAAATACCAAAACAAATAAAAAAATTTAGACAAAACCACAACAGCAAAAAGTGGCATCAAAGATGAAATAAATTGATTGAGTTTGATGTGCAAATTTTTTTTAGGAATTGTTTTAAAAGGGAAAGAATGAAAAGGTATGCAAAAGAATGGAAAATGAGTGAATAATAAATAAATAAATAAATAAATAAATAAATAAATAAATAAGAAAGTTAAGTGATAATTATGGAATCTAATTAGTTAAGTGATGATTGTGAAATCCAAACAACAGTAGCTTCCAAGGATGAGAACAGCTCACATCAATGGATCTAGCTGTTATTTTTCATGTTTATTATTATTTTTTTTTAAGGCATCATTATTGACAATCTTGCCATTTTTAGTGAGCAAATGTAGGCCTATAAAAGATTATGATCTCTTAATTAACACTTAAAACTTGTTTCTCAGCTTGGAAAAACCTAAAATTTATTTGTCACTTGTCAATGAGGAATAGTCATTGTGAGACCCTGTTCTTTGGATAAATTATTTTCAGGTTAGGATAGTTATATTTGGATAAGGTAGGATAAGTTAAGATACTTTTTTGACGAATCGTGTTTTCTTAGTCACTTAAGGGCTTGTTCTTTTATTTGGTGCGGTGCAGTACGATACTACAACTCACTATACTACTCAATATTTTCTTACATTTCACCACACTTTACTACAATCATAACTAATATATCTTCTCACTTCTCTCTCTTCTCATTTTTTTTTCTACTTTCTACATTATCTTTCTTCACCTACCACATCAACCACAATTTCTATAAATTTTACCATATCATTCCACATCTTATCGCAATTTTCACTATTTCACTATAACGTACCATTTTCACATCTTATCAACCATACAAAAAAATAGAACATTAAAATCAATCATTCTAAATTACAAAATTTAAAAGTAAGATTGTTACATTAAGTCCTTTTACACTTCGTCCTAAGTGAAATTTGGGGTGTTGGTGAAGAATTGGTTTTGATTTTGTTTATAAAAAGTAAAAGGAGCCGAAAAGAGAAGTTGGAGTAGCCATGCACGATTTTGAATAATTACCATTTTCCATGTAAATTGACCATCAATGGACGCGGTGCATCTTCATTTTCCTTCTTTACATTCTTTCTTGACTATTTTTCCACACCTTTCTTTTTCCTTTATGTTCTAATTAATTAATAACAGAAGTCACATGACAAAAACAATATAATTTTTGTTTTTTTAATCCCTCCCACCCTTTTTATTTGTCATTTTGAAAAAAAAAGTGGTGAAATCAATGCAATAAAAAATTTTAGATAAAAGTCAATCAAAATGACAAAAAGTATTTGTTAGGATCGAAATTCAGATATGAAACATTTTGTTAGGGATTAGATCCAGATCAAACCGGATCTAATATTGCAGCGGAAGCGAACAACATAATTAATTTAGGAATGTAGGCATTGAAAAAAAACAAGATCAATGTAGGGGTGATGAAGACAAGATTTTTACATGAAAATCCAAATTGGGAAAAAAAATCACGGGAGGCAAGATAAAATCCACTATAATGGAGATATTATAAAGGGTATCTCAAACGGCAGTATAACACAACGAGATCAAGAAGAAAATATCTCAATCGGTTATAGAACAACAGGAGTAGGCATTACAAATGGTATCCCAAACGGCTGTATAACACAATGAGATCAAGAATGAAAGATCTCAAACGGTTATAGCACAACGTGAATAGATATATTTCAAAGGAAGGGTAACGAGATATAAAGATATTACAATCTCATAATAAAAACTCTCGAAGTGGAATAGATAAAAAGGAGACCTCACAAGGGTGCCCTAGAGGCACATAATTTGACTACACTAAACTAGGTTGAACAACCTAGTATTTTATAATAAACCTAAGTAGACATAGAATAGTCTTCCAGTGGAACTCAACTGCTTGGACCCAAGCAATATTAATAAGGAAAATAATAACTATGATTGGGATGTAGCTTTGTGAAAGTACCCTGGATATCTTGCACTTGTTATCGTGGTTGATGCTTTATAGTTTTCTCCATTTTTGATGTCTTGTTCAGGAGGGTTGCGGATTTTGAGTGGCTCGATCCAGCAACAACGTTAGTTGAAAAGCTGATTAGGAAGAAAATGGAAATGGAAATGCGCAAGTTAGGGCAAAGTTGCTAACAAAGAAGGCCCAATTGGATGTGTTGAATGGAAAGGCTAGAGTTCTGAAAGGAAAATTAGAAGCAAATTTGCAACGATGTTTGTTGTACTTGGGTTCATCTTTGCTACTGATTATGTTTCCTTTGTTTGATTGAGGTGGATGGTAGTATGATCGATTATCCCTGTTCTTTAGATTGGTAATTCAAACACAATTCCCAAAAAAAACATCATAACTTATCTAATCCAATCTAATCCAATCCAATCCATTCAAATCTCATTTTATCCAATCCAAAAAACCGGGCACCTTTGTCTGCCAAACACCTTAGTTACAATTCCTTTGGACTTCGTATCGAGGTTTTTTCATAGCTGCCTTTTGGAATTTAACAAGCCATTAGTGATGATAGATCAAGTTGTGCGAGGAACTTTTTGGGATATTCACTACCTTTTGTTTTTAGATATGTAGTAATCATATATGAGTAATATGTTAATGGAATGGAATGTAATTTGCTTGACTAATTCAGAGTAATATCCTTGAATGCATCTATATCCATGGTCGGCAACATGTGTAATCCATGATCGATTGACTTTCTAACTCTAGTTGTTAATTTATGGTTGATGAAGCACATGTCACACATATTTTTTTCGATTATTAGTAGCTACAAGGCTAAAAGTTCAAAAAGTACAGCAACCGGCTTACAGTACAGCAAACCAACCACCAGCACATGTCACACATATAATAACTATGTGTGTGACAACACCGAGTGTTGCAATATACTCCCTCCGTTCTTTTCTATCTGTCATTTACGGTTTTCAGTGTCAATTTGTAATCAATAATTTCTAATATAAATGTTTTGCAAAAAAATATAATATTATACTTTTTTAATAGTATTTTTTATTACGAATCTAATGACATCAATTTTATATAATAAATTAAAATATTAACGGTCAAAGTTTTGACACAATTTCCAAGGACGACTAATAAAACCAAACAGAGGGAGTATAGAATAAACATCCTAAAAGACTTTAATTCATGATATGGTATATATCCATGCTTATATATATTGCTGCTGACCGTGGTTAGTGATGTGTAATCCACAGATATTATCATGAAAATCCATGAGTGTTTATGTTATATATGGAGTACCCATGATGAAGATACCAACAAATCAATAACATACCATTGTCATATAATAATTTATTTTAAACTTGGTTCTCTAGATGCACCTATGTGAATATGTGGTTAACATATGGTATAATCCAAAGGAATGCAATTTCCTAATCCATGGTTATCATTATGAGTAATTAGTAAACCATGGTTACTTTTATGTGAACCATTGTTATTGACATTTGTTTAGGTGTTTACCCATATGTTTACTTACAACCATAGAATTCACTCCATGTTTGCAAATGGGGACATGAAGGATGGGATTTTATTGCCAAAAACCTATTGCAACAGCCCTACGTTTGTAAAACTAACTATGTTTGTGAAACTAGGTACAGTGTGTAAATTCCATGTTTGTAGATAAGGCCATCCATATATTAAAATATATGTAAACCATGGTTATGATTTATATATCTTACGAGAAATTATATATATATAATAATTTGTTACATAAGATTACTATCATTAGATTCATAATGCAAAATATCATCATATAAGAAATTATATAAAAGAGTAACATTAAAGAATGTGACAGCCAAATGTATGACAATTAATAATTGCTTGGTGACCCAAAAATTATCCTCTCCATTTATTAATTGTTGTCTTTGAAAATCATGCAATTTCAAAAACTGACTATAAGTTTCTCAATATATATATATGTAATGAGTTGCTATATAAAATTATCATGACTATATTTATAACGAAAAATGCTATCATAAAAATATAATATTGCAATTGTTAATAAATATTATGTAAAAAATTATTAATCAAAAAATAATATTAAAGATTGTGAAAGTCAAAATTATACTCCATCCGTTTCATATTAACTGTCGTCTTTGAAAATTGTGCAGTCAAATTTCAAAAATTTTGACCGTAAATTTCTCAATAATATACAATGAGTTGTTATATAAAATTCTCACCATTAGATTCTTGACTAAAAATACTATCATAAAAATATAATATTGCAATTGTTAATAATATATCACGTAAGAGATTATCAATCAAAGAATAAAATTGAAAATGATGAAAATTAAAATTATGACAATTAGTATAGAAGGAAGCGAGTAAATAAAATAATAAATAAACATGGGTGGGAGTGGGGTACTGAGAAAGGCGGAACAAAAGGCGTATGGCAAAGCCTAGATAGCTCAAACTATGCTGACAATCAATCAAGGGCGGTCGTCATCGGAAGAAGGCTGGACGACGTCGTCTGGTTGGTCGGCAGGGCTGGAGTTTCGGAAAGCTTTGTTGAGAAGGAGCTCGATAGCAAACCAACCAAAAGCAAGGGCGGCCATTAATATAACTCCTTGCTTCAACGACTCTTTTCTCGTTATTGCTCTCCTCCTCATTTCAGCTCTTTCTAGACAATGAGAGAGACAGGGAAAGGATGTTCTGGGTTTTTCATTATCCCCACTTCCCAATATATATAGATATATAGGTTTGTTTTTTTGGATAAGTTAAAATCAGTTTTGGATCGATAGATTTTAATTATTTTGGATAGCTATGAATAAGTTATGATGTTTTTTTGAAAAATTGTGTTTTCAGAAAGTATGTTTTTTTGGAAAATTATGTAAAATTTGGATAGACTTGAATTGGATTAAATAAATAGGTTAGTGTAACATATCCCAAGACCAGTAAGTGTCGTGCTCTTTTATTTTCAACTTTTGTCACTCCCGATCCTAGTTGACCGTTTGGGCCCCTTTGTCTCCCGATTCAGTCTACGTGGTTGTTTCATGCGGTGTCGCAAGATATCATGATTTGCATAACCCACCACATTTTACCGCAAATCATTATTTTTCTCTCTCCTCACTTTTCTCCTCTATTTTTTACATTATCTTTCCTCACCTACCCCACATACCAATAACATACCACAATTTCACCACACCCCACCACAATTCCACCACACATCATCCTACCATTCCACAAAATAACGCATAAAAAAAACAGGCCTCACTGTTTTACTTGGGCTTCAATTCCCAAACGTACACATCTTTCAAACCCAACCCAATGCAATAATGTTCTGCTCCTCATTCCATATTAATTGGTTTTTTTATTTTTCGAATTCCTTTATTCTATAATAATAATAATTCATTCCTAAAAAAATCACTCCTATTTTTTCATCTTAAAATATTTATTTATAAAATCCACTTTATCTGAGTTACATATTTATTGCCATTTTATCTTAATTCATTCCTATTCATGTGTTTGAGTTTAAAAAAATATATATGAAGAGGAAATTATTTGAGTTAAATACATGGATTTTAAAGTTATTCGGAATAAATTCAGTTAAAATTTTTTAAAAAAAATTGTCAAATCATTTTCCTCTAATTAACGAGGAAGATCTCTGATGAGTCATTGTCACTAGAACTTATTCTCAAATCTCAATACACAAGCATCACTCGACATACACAGATACACTTATTCGCCGTCACCGTCGACTAGTATTTCACGGATATTCTTTCTCTATCCTCTTTCTCTATGTATGTGATTCTCAAAGCTATCTTTTCACGGATTTCACCCCATTTTTTGATTGGTTTCTTTGATGTAAATTTGCATGGGTTTCAGCATAACGATTTGTGAAGTTCAAATTCATGTATTACCAGAATTGTACTTTGATTTAGTATGTGAACTGTGAAGATATTTGAGCAAGGGAGAAGAAGCAGACCTTGTTGTTGCTGCTTGATCAATTCCTATCTTTTGTTTGCAGCCAAGGAAAGGGGAGGAGAAAAGGCAATGATATCATTCTTAGTTTGAAACAGAGGAGAAGAGGCAACTTGTGAGTATGGGCGGGTCAGGGTCAGCTGGCCCATGACTCGACCCTACTACTTGTCTCCAAAGTGTTGACCCGACCCTAGCCCATAAGGGTAAAGGGTCGGCCCTAACCCGGCCCGTTGCCCAGCTCTAGTCTGAATAGATCCAATCTCGACCCGAACCCAAACACCATCCGATGCAAACCTAACTTGACTTGTGACTGGTACGAACAACCCTTTTGCCGGACCTCAACACTCGAAATAACTCTTTCGGCAACAACACATCATCGACAACATAAATAGCCAAGGGCATGTCATCAATCAGAATCCCCACAACCTTGGCTGCAGCAATTCTTGTTTTCAAAATCACCTCCTCCCCCCATTCGCCGGTCTTCTCAACGCTCAATCCAAACCTGTGAAGCCCACCACCCCGGGTAGCTAGCGTGTCGAGCCACCCCCCATCGTTGCTCTCCCTCAACATGGGGATGGACCGGTACACGGGCAACCCGTGGAGCAACATCAGCTCGGTCTTGCTCTTCTTTGACAGTTTCTCAAACAGCGGAAGGAGACTCTGAAATGCATGATCTATTGGGCAGAATACGGTCAACCCGGTTTTGACATGGTCCACATAAACCTTCTCCGCCTGGCTGATGCGTCTGAGCTTCTGTGCGAAGAGCTTGCACCCAAAACCGGACATGATCTTTCTCAAAAGGGTCCGGTGATCTGGCAGGACCCGTGGTGGGGACAAGATCTCGGTGATTTGGATCACAGAGATGTTGTAAGGAGGGACCTGGTGGATGGATTTGACAAAGTAAGCAACAGGCACCGCCCGGTTGACTGAAAATCTGACCACCCCGCCACCCCGGACTTGGAGCCGGGTGATGTTGATGTAAACCGGGTAGCTGAACACCAAGTGGTTAGTGGGTCCCACAATGGTTTCCACCTGAACAGTCAGGTCCGGGAGTTCAAGAAGCTTCTCGCGCGTGTAGTAGTCCAAGAGGACATGGAGGGAGAGGACGTGCCTGAGGGTGGCCGCAGACGGGCCCCACTTGCCAAGGAACCGACGCATGGTGGGGTCGTCCACCGCAAGAACCGTGATGCCCGTGCGCCAGCTGTTGATCCGGTCAGCTAGGCCGGAAGTGCTAAGGTGGCGGTTGAAGGTGGACAACAGCGGGTGCCTAGAAAGAATCTGAGTGATGTTGTGGCCATTTGAGTAGGGCAGTGCTGAGGCCAAACAAAGTAGCAGGAGGAGGATCATCCTTAGAAAGGCCATGGTATAATTGGCACTGGATGATGGATGGCTTGCTTTGAAGGTTCATATCAGGGACATTTGTTGATGAGTAGAATATGTTGACTGACTCAGTCATGTGTATTAGTTTAACTCTATTCTACTATTCCACATCTACACATCTCTACTCACATGGCCTATTGCTTCAACCAACCAAGGAGGAAGTCCAACTTTTATATTATTGATGTGGCAATTGGGTTGTGCTGGTTTGGAAGCTAAACCCAATAATCCCGGAGATTTCTAGCAAGATTTTTTTTTCTTTTTGGAACCAACTGCTTGTAATCTCAAGTGAGATCGATATGATGCCAAAGGATCGACGCATGCTCAATTGGCCATGAGTATACTATAAACTTAAGAAAGAACTTAATGTAATGGTTTTAGGAGCTTCTAATGGAGCATATCTATTGACTACTACAATGTGTGCCACATTCCGAGGACAAAAGGACAAAAGGGCAGATAAATGAGTGAAAATACAATGACAAATATTATGCTCGAATAAACACCATCATAATATTCAACTAAATTGTCATTACCTAAAAGTTTTACTTTAAAGATAAGCCTATCATAGCTAAGGAGAAATGGTAGTAGTTCCAAGGGAAGACATCAGCAAAACCTCTAACTCAATTGAACCCACATTACCTAAAACTAAAACTTGTCTTTGTTACATACCTTCAATCTTCATTGCATACCGTTCATCTTAGACTAAACGCTCACATGTATGTATGAGTATGATTTATGATAGCCAATTAGCCCTCATAAAGTCATAGTATAGTACATTATACATAACTAAGTTTCACAGAAGAACTTGAAAGAGGGTTTGCATTGTAACTTAGTATGGTCTCATTTGGCTAACAAGACTCAGAGTGACAGCGCGGATTTCACAAAGGGGTTGGTGACAACTGACAAGGTCATGGATAAAATTTCTCAAGTTTCAAGTATATTTTATCATATGGATCATCCAATGAGCTGTAGAGAATCCTCAACTGCTGTATTGTACTTATCTGCATAAGAAGGATACTAACAGCAACAGATACAGTGAAGGAATTCCATCAATGCACAATGGGAAAACCCCAGTTTCTAATTTCTACTCATCTATACCACAAAATCAGTATTACACCAAAGTTTGCATTGCATAGAACTACCCTTTTGCACAATGATTATCAAAAGTGAAGTGTTACAATACAAAATGAAAGCTCCATTATATTAATACTAACACATAGCAAATACCCAAATGGAGTTGAAAAGTGTTTTCAAGGGACTTGCCTCTCAGCAGCTTCAGCAACAATTGGCAATCTAGGAACTTGACCCAGGGCACAAGAAGATGACCCATAAATCAAGCTCACCAACAAGAACAAGAACACAGTGCTATCCAAACTCATCATCAAATCCAACCCCACCCCTTCTTTGGGGTTAAATGTCCTCTCCAAAATGTCAGGAAAAATCAGCAAAATGTCAAGAACTATGGCCTGCATGGTGTTGAACCTGACATACCTGCTGAAATTAGGGTTCCTGACGACAACAAAGTAGAGGGTGAAGAACACCAAGAGACCATTCAAAGGGAAGCTCTTGAAAACCCTGATAGCAGGAACCAAGGGTTGAATGAGGAGCTGAAAAGGGGTGAACTGGGCGATAACATATTTCCCATATTGAACGCCATCGAAAAAGGGGTAAAAATAGGCAATTGCTGCGATTAATCGATCTGGGACATCGATTGCGTCGCTGTCTTTCTTGGATCGAGCAAGGATGAGCCTTCTGGGATTGGTAGGGGTTCTGGGTGTTCTAGTTAGAGAGAGAAATGAGGAGTTTTTGAGAGTGAGAAGAGATGGTGAATGAAGGGTTTTGGGAGAAAGATTGAGTGGAGAAGGGGAAGAAAGGAGATAAGCAGTGGCCATGGCAGCAAAGAGAAGCGTTTTGACTTCTGGGTGCTGCTAACCACAGAAGAACAGATGGAGTGAGAGGGTAGGATATAGAAAGGAGGTAAGTCGAGAGTGGAGACGACTAGATATTATGGCTTGATTGATAGTTTTTTCTCGGGAGATTTTTCGGGAAGGACTTTTCATAGGCCCCCGAAAAAAATGCTTACTGAGTTTGATAGAAATAATGAGTTTTACATTAAAATTTTCTATTTATTTGTGACAATCAAACATGAAAAATTTTGTTCACTTAAGAAATTTGACTAATTTTCCTAAGAAAGTTTGGAAACCAAACACTCCATTAGTGAGCTGTGAGTACTCCAGCAGTTTGTAGCTTTGGGTTTATTGAGTTCTAATGAGAGCATTTTCTCACTAATATACTAATAATATTAACATGTGGTGAATTTTTTTCCACATTATCCAATTAACTAATATTCCTACTTGTCATTTTAAGCCTTCGGCAAGCAAAGGTCTAACTTTCAAAATAAACTTCCAAGCCCAAGAGTTGGCAACCTTTGCCGAAAGAGAAAAATATCTCTATTCTTTTTTTTACACATTTCACATGCATAAGATTAATTCAAATTCCATCTCCAAATAAAATTTTCCATAGGTATTATTAACATCTTATGTTTTCCTTAATCCTGGAAACAGCATTGTGATCGTGAGTCGAGAGATTCGATCACTGAAACAGCTTTCTCTTGAAATCTGAGTAAGGTCTGCGACATTATACCTTTCTGGTGGGACCTTCGGACCCCGCATTGTGGGAATGTTTGTGCTTTGACTGAAACGCTTTTATATGTTTTCCTTAATCCAAGTCCACCTGAACACTTAGGTTACAAATTATGTCCTAGACCACTAAAGGAATCCCTTTATTCGTATTTAAATCCCTCCAAAAGAAATTCTTGCTAATTCTATCAATTTGTCGCCCAGTATCCTTAGGTATCAGAAAATGCTGAAGAATATGGGACGAAATAGATTCAATATGAGACTGTATAAGAGTAACCCTACTCGGTTTCAAGATAAATTTTGAAAAAAAAAAAAAAAACTTAGGTAATTCTATTAGTTGTCTTCAACATGAATTCATCAACAGTAGTTAGGACCTTCTTTACTATGACTGTTGAAAGACTGAGTTTAGGGTGGATTTGATGAAGCAATCTATTTTCTTAAACAAACATCTCAACCCCATCAGCCTATCTTCAAAGCACAGAAAACAAGTGGTTAGTTCAGCTGGGGTAACAAAAGTAATCTTTCATTAAGTGAATGCTGTTACACATTTCTCATTTCTCAGTCTGAGGGACAGAGAAGAAACACAGATGACCTAGTATTGTAACAAACAATTGGCTTCTTTCCTGTATGACTTTGAGAGGTTGGATGGATCAGATCAGAGGCTGAACTGAAAAGGCAAACAATTTCTACTCTGACTGACATTGTGTAGGGTAGGGGACTATTTACAGCAGCAAAGAATGAAGAATACAGATAGCCATTTTCATTTGGGAAAGCCTATCAAATTACCCTGCCTATCAAAAATTACAGAGCATTTTTTTACGGCCCTTCCTCTTTCATTCTCCGGGTAACATCAAAACCGCTTCCAACACTAGCGAGTGACTGCGTCCTGTCACTGATCTGTGCTCATGCTTTTCACAAACGGAACAAAATTACTCCAATTTTCGGTCTTGAATATATTACCGCTCATTCTGAAGTAGGTGAATGATTTTACGGCTTCTGCTTGCTGGCTATAACAATTTGCTTGGATTCGTTGTAGTCCGGCCTGCCACACCAATGAAGGTGATAATTTAAGCAAGGAAGCTATCTGAATTGGATATTAGATGATATTGGTCATCACCTTGTAAAAATCGGGGGAATGTAAATATTCTTGCATCCTATACTGAACATTGCATGACATACATCATCACGTCTAGCAGTTTTACTAGGTAAGAGTAAGACATATGAGATTCTGATATGGACTAAAACTTTCAGACTCTGATAAACTAAAACTCCAGGTGTTCCTGCCGCCATACAGCTCATGATCCAGGAATTCCAAGGACGACAAAACAGCCACCAATGTGAACATTGCTTCGCCCTTGAATAAGTTAAATGCAGCAAAACCTAACTACTGTACAGAATGGAGGGATCAAAGAGTTTGGAAGTCTCAGTCTCAGAGAGAGAGAGATAGAGAGAGAGTACAGATAGCTCACCTTGTCCAAACGTTCATTACGGTTCCTTCCAGTCAAATATATTGACCTCTTGTTTGACACGTCCCGCAGCTGTTTTCATAACAGAAATAAAATGTTAGGCCTTGAAAACGATAACCAGGGAAACACTCAAACACAGCAAGAACAGCCCGTTGACTGAAACTAATGCATATCCTGACTCAACTTCTAAGAAAAGAAGCATTGCAAAAATCTCAAAAGAATACGAAAAACACAAAAGCAAGAACGACCTAGACATGAAGGGCCCTTTATCTATGGATTTCAATGCCGTATAAAACTAATAAAGCACAAGTAATTAGTTACCAGGATAGCAGAGTAGATGGGGCTTTCTTTCTTATAATTTCACACACACACACACACACACACAAAAAAGGCAAGATTTTACATTCAGAACAAGCTGGTGTAACATGTCATGAACTAGTAACAACGAATCTTTAACCAGATGAATATCTGTCCAGGTTAGGAAAAGCAACAAGGAAAAATATATAAAGGACATGACTGAAAGTAGTTAAACATTTGGGCATTATTTATGCTCAAGGTCAAAGTGAAGCTGAGGTTTAATACTTCAGTGCAGACATGCAACTGTATGTTATACACACAAAAGTGTATTATGGTGTAGGTCACAGTTCAAAACATTTACCAAGGCCAAACACTACCCTCAAGCAAGGTTGTCAGAATTGGGATCCTAACTCAAATTCATGGGGTAGTTAGGATTGGAATTAACCCACATAAGATCGTGGATCGGAATGTATATAGTAGAATCGCATCGAGAATTTTGGATCATAAAATCGTAGCTCAGGATCGGGATTTTAATAACTATGCCCTCAAGTGGCCTAAAAATAAAAACCGGTTTGGATACGATCTTTTCTGAGTTTTCCAAGCAAAAACACTGGGTCATTCCTTTCTCATGGGAATGATGTGGTTACGTAATATAGGAATGCAATGCAGTACCTGCTCAAGTAATCCTTCTGGGCTGCAAAGAAAAGCTGGTGGTGTCTCATTATCCATCATTTCTAAGCACCTGCAAGAAGCTTTAAGTAATTAGCATCCAGCACAAGAATCAACATTTGGATTTGCAGAGGACAATAACAAATACCATAACAAAGAAAGGTTCCCCATGGATAAGGTATGTTACTACCTTACATACTTGTACTGTAAAAAAGCATTTCATATAATATAGAGTATTTTACAATAATGCGTAGCTCAATGTTGTGATCCTGATTCAGGTGTGTTCCAAGTTATTGAAATCTCATAAATTCAGCAAAATACAACACATTATTCACTGCAGCACGAACAGGTTAATAGTGGACTGTTAATGGTATCATGCTTCCTGATTCAGGTGCACTCCGAGACTGGGCCTTGGATATATACTCAGCCCCCAACTTCGTTGTAGGAATTGACATCCGTAAGCATAAAGTTACAAGCATAAAATCTTGGCCCTTGGAATTTTATTTTATTCTTCTTAATAGGAAAGATAATTCATCAATTACATAAAATTACAAGAAAAAGATGCTTCCAAGCATCTAAAAACCAGTGTTCTACCCAAAGAACAAGGTATCCATAAAGTCCAAAAGGAGAGACACTTGATTACAACAACAATGTACCCTAGTATAGTTCCGCTAACATGAGGTTTGAGGAGATCTAGATGAAGAGGCTAATTACAACCAAACAAAAAGAAAAGGCTTCTTTCGATCCCGGGTCTCCTCGTTTTAACAAGGACGAGCATCGGGCTCCTCCTTCCAAAAGAATAATGTCCTCAGTCAGTTGTCCTTTAACCTCCCTCCCCTCTACACATTTCAATCCCATAAAAAGTTCTCCTATTTCGTTCCATCCATAATAGCCAAAAACGTAGCATGGGGAACGACATGGAAAACATTGAACTTCACCCTTTTCCCAAAATAGCCTTCCCAAGCCAATAACAAGAGATAAACCAAGTTATCCAAGACATAATTAATGTGTGTACACAATAAAAGTAAGCCCAGAGGCTTCTAGTTGTAGGGCAATGAAGAGAAGGATAAGCCAAATAGTATGGAACAAGGGATGCAACCCTGTTAACTGACTTAGCTCTAAAGCAAAGATGGAAGGGACAGACTCCTTCAAGCTTAACACCTTCACACTTCACACCAAAAACCACTCTGCAGAAATAAACAACCTACTCTGAATAGCCTCCAACTTGCTCCGAATAACACTCTTGGTAAGAGTCAACCTACCACTTACTTTTTCATCCACAGTGTCTTTTTTCAAACCTTTAGATAACTGTTCCCAAATGGACTTCCCTCCATATTTAGCGCCAAAAGAACCCCCAAATAGAAAGAAGGTAGTAAATCCAACTAACAACCCAAAATGCCGGCAAGGAGATGAGCATTATAGCCTCCCCTACTCGTATGATGGCCGACTTGAACAAGTTGACAACTCTAAACCACGTATGGCCTCAAACCACACAAGCATGCAATGGAGATTGATGATTTGCAAACAGATGCAATGTGAAATATGCAATCATGATGACGTAGCCCTGTAGAAGCACCAAAGACATCCGTCGGGGAACCATTGACCAAAACAGCAAAAGAAAATGCAGAGATACAGCATTCGATCCACGCTATCAATTTATCACTAAAACCCGTTTACTTAAAACATGTAAGAAGAATATCAAAATTAATATGACAATAAACCTTCTCAATGTCATGTTTACGAATCAACCTTGGCCTACCACCCTCTTTAATCCCGGAATCAACAGTTCATTGACAATAAAGACTCCATCAAGAATTAGCCAATCTCTGACAAAAGCACTTTGACCATCTAAAATTTGGTGTGCCTATAACACTTCTCAGTCTTTTGACAAGGATCTAGAAAAATTCTTGTACGTACACAGAACCCACCATGCTTATAGACCAAAAGTCCCAAAAATTGACTACACCTTCCTCCTTGGGAATGAGAGAAATGAAAAGACTTCCAATGAACTTTCCAGACGAACCAGAGATATGACTTCAGCAAGCATTCTTGAAACATGTGACGTCGAGGTATCCCATTTCTCCTGAAATAAAAGCTATGGTCATACACTCATCCCATCTGGAACAGTGCTTTGTCACCCCAACTAGACCGTTGAGCATTGAATGCTTCCTCTTCAAAATAACTCAATGACCCCGCCTTGATTAATGCTGGAATTATGTTCTCGGCATAGCTTAATGGGAAATATGGCCAAATAGCCCCAAAATTCTAGCAGCCACAACCTGGCTTATGCTAAGGCCTAAAGGCAAGGAATAAGAGAGTCATCTCATAATCTCTTGAGTCCCAGTATGAGGGAAACATCATTAGATTATAAATCATGTTAGAAAATTATTTCCAGTCACATTAATAAAAGAGTCAATTGATCTCCAAGGGATCTCCTCTAAAACCCCCGATAAAGTAGGTTATGGCCATCATCTCAGACCCAAGGTAGGCTGAATCAAGCAAAAACCCGATAAGTCCAATTCAATATTTATGTGTGAATTCAATCTCTAACTTGAGGGCTGGAGGCTCTTTACAAAGGAAAGCCACCATCCTCCTTATTGAGTTATTTTACAGATTCTTTGCGAGGATTACTTCCTTGCATGTCTTAGTCAAGTAGCGCTATCAGGGTCAACCTTAACTTGAACTGAAACACCTCCAATACCGCCATCACTTTAAGTTGCTTAAAAGTTTCGCATCGCTGAAAGAAAGTAAAAACTGATCGGGGAATGACGAGGTGCAGAGCGACTGAGAGACAGTAGCAAAGCTTGGTTGATAATGAGTTACTAATGCTGCAACACATTTACTGGAACATTTCTTTTTACGTAAAAGCCCAGCAAATCCATGTAAGATACTGAAAAACACGAAGTAGATGCTCTTACAACACATGGATTTTGAAAATTACGCCACTAGACCTTGGCAATGGGAGTCCAATCATGTTGGAGTCAAGCAAATCAGATAAGACATTTTAAATTATAATAGCAAAGACGTACGGTTTTCGGGAAAGGGGAACAAGACAGAAACTTACGATAAATGTAGGGCTGCACCATGACTAAGCAGCACTGAAGCTAAAGGATCATATCCATCTCTCTGAGCGGTGTTGTAGTAGCCTGCTGTAAGTTCAGCAGCATGTGATAGTGTCTTGTACCACCAATATATTACATCAATCTTCACTACGAGCAACACCGATGTTTTCTCATCTTGCTGGTATTTCTTCAACATATCTGCTGTCTTTCCAATGACAGCGTCTGCATGACGGATCAGCTTACCACTGTACCATTCCTACAAAATTTAGGGATCAGGCTTCTCACTAATTAACAGTAACAGCCAAATTCGAATAGCTTAGTTGTCCACTTCCTTATCCAGGGCAAAAGAGCCTGATCACTTCTCTTGTCATTCCTTAATTTTTCCCTCCAACTTATTTCCGAGTTCCTAATTCCTACAACTCATTAGTTAATTCTGTAGTTACCACATGTCACCACCTTCTAGTTTCCACCAAACCAACCACCAGGCATCATCAGTTTTTATTGTTTCCTTAGGTGAATATCCCACTTTGATGAAGACAAGACTAGTAGTCTAGTACGCTCCACTTCTGATCCTTACAACCCTCCCAACAACCCCCCTCCCCCTCTTTTTCTTCTGTTGCTAAGAAAGCCACGGATAGTAAATATTTACAGATAACAAAAATGAGGTGAACATCTGGAAGATGTACATACAAGGAAGAAATGCCCGTAGTCAGAAAGGAAACTGTTTTCACCACCTTCGAAGAAAGGAACTCCAGATGGAAAACTATTGTAACAACCAGCATCCTGAGGACCCTTCTCCCCCCACTGAGGTTTCCCTTCCTGGCAGGCAGCTGACCTCAAATCCTCCATCCTGTAATGAAACACAAATGATGACTGGTGGAAGTATATACAATTGTAAAAGGAAGTTCAGTAGTGGAAAGTTGACATACATATATTTGTCATAACACTGAAATTCACCAATTCCAGGAAATCTCCATCTACCATCAGCATATGGATGGGCTGGATATCTGCATGAAATCTCATGGGTGTTAAAGCAATCAGGAAAATAATGCCAAAGAACAAACAAATCCAAAATATTACCTGAGTTCACCATCAGGGCCAAGTCCAACACTTATTTCTTCAATTACATGTCCAATTAATGAATCAAACTTGCCAATAAAATTGACAATGAAATCCTCATAACACTGGAGGGCAGTCCGCCCAAAAAATAACGGCACTTCATCCACACCTAGTGAGAGACAATCTTCACTAGAAAAACCATGTTGATCTCGGTAGTAGATGTCCCTATCAACAGAGCCAATCTGAGATAACAGAAAGGAAATAGTACTTCACATAAGTCCATAATACAAATATAAGGAATATGTTAATCAAGTCACATCATATTCTAACTTGGCCTTTGCGCCATCAATCTTTTACAAATATGAGGAATATGTTGATCAAGAATATTTTTTCAACTTATATTACAATGGACTAAAGTAAAATGTCTTATTAAATCTCTTCTACTTCTTTTCCATGTAGTAGTAGGTAGCAGACAATTTCTAAATCTTGGGTCAATCAGAAAGTCTCTCTAAATTGCAAAATTTAGGGGTAAAACTGTTGCATCCAACCCCTCCATACCCTGCCTAGGCGGGATTTCGTAGTATTGCTTTTGGTTTTAGTTAGGGCACAGGGGAGATCAAGAAGCGGGTGTCAAAAGTAGTCAAAACAGACAGCTCACAGAAATGGCATCAACAAAAACGAACACACTGCTAGAGACTTGAGAACATGATGTACAAAGTTTCTCGCGACGAAGCCTTGGTCTTGATTTGTTTTTTTAAAAAAAATTGTATGATGTATCAAAAGCGCTATATATGTCCATAATCTAGATGGTTGAAGAAGATTATTTTTTTTCAACTTAGTTGGAATGGACTAAAGTAAAATGGTCTCATTAAACCTCCCCTGCTTCTTTTCCACGGAATAGTAGGTAGCGAACGAGTTCTAAATCTTGGTTAATTGGAAGCAGTATCTTTAAATTGCAAAATTTACAGGCCAGACTTCTATATCCGACCCCTCCATACCTCACCCTAGTCACTAGCGAGATTTCAGAGTATTAGTTTTGATATGGTACCAGAAGAGCTATGAGATATATCTTGCTAGAGGGAGTGTCTAGTTTTCAAGAAACTACAAATAGGGTATCGCAGTTAAGCAGGTATGCAAGGGAAAGATAAATAACCTTTTGAATCCACAATGGGAGGCTCACATGACCGTTTTGTTGCGATGGTATGCGCACATTTGAGTGGAAACACAAAGCAATGTGCAACTTCAGACCAGCTTCAGATATCAGCTTAAAAAGTTCTTCATACAGAGACCAGTCATATGTATTAGGAGAAGTGCGCTCCACAATTCCCCACCAAACCTCAACTGCAATTCCGTGGACACCTGCCAGCTTGAGCGCTTTCAGAGACACAGACAACGCCTTCATTCTGTAAAAGATAATGACTGCACGGATGAGAAGTAAGCATGGCACAAGTGTTGATGGAAACAGTCTTAGGGTACTGTGGAAACAATAAGTTGATGACCTTATTACAGCAGCATTGGTTACCAATGGACAGTATAGGCAGCTTGAAATAGCTACTGAAAAACATATATTCTAATAAAAGCAAATCCTAAGAATCCACACGAAGCAAACACTTGTTCCTTAACTATTGCCTGAAGTTATCGTTAAGGTTAATAGGCAAACACTCACTTTCTTATCCTTGGTGTTCCAAGAGTATCAATGCCAAATGAATCAAGTGGCATCATCACAAACACAGGCACCCTCTTCTGTTTTGACGATTTTAAAGTCAACGATCTTGACTTTTCTCGTGCATCCATACTACAAGCAGATAACTGAAGACAGTTAGAAAGTATATCCATAGCAGGTAATCATACCATTCATTCAAAATCTAGAATACAGGTATACTCATATACCGCATCTATCTTTTTGTTCTACTATATATCAGGTAAACAGGCGTCCAACCAGATGTAACATGGCTTTTTGTGAAATATTGACAAATCAGAAATTCAGAATATCAAATACTTAGAATCAAGCTGCTTGCCCAAAGACAGATTCGAAGGCACAATAACACTTTACACTCTTTATCTAACATAAATTACATAATTGACAAAAATATCTTAATAATCTGATCCAAATCCAATACCCCAAAAGTCTCACATCTCAAAGCAAGACTGGGGAGGGGGGTGGCGAAGCAGTCTTACCCCTAAATTAAAAAATTTGGATAGACTGGTTCCAGTTGACCCAAAGTTCTAAAACTATTTATTATCCACTACTCCATGGAAAAGAAATTCAAGAGTTCAGGGAAGCATTTTCCTTTAGTCCATCACAATCTAAGTTGAGCGCCTTTTTTAGCTATTCAAATTCTAGAAATAAAAATATCATTATAATAGAATATGCAAATCCAAAACTTTGAAACTCAAGACTCAAAAAGTAACTTTTTACAAATAGGAAATAGTTACTATAATCATGGCATGATGTCACAAACGTGTGACCATGCAGACATATAAGTTGCATGTGTTGAATCCTCACTTATGTCAACTGTCAAGCACTCAAACAACTAATCAATTAGAAAATGGCCAATCAAGTATCAATGCCAATACTTTGTGTACCTTGACCATGATGGGGATGGCAGGAATCCATTCACCTGAACTAACAATTAATCCTAGATCGTTAACAAACCCCTACTTTTCATGGCAATGGACAACCTGCTGTAGACATCAAAAGCAGATACATTCAAGACCACCCTTTGGCACTCTTACTCATCTTTGTCCTTCAAAGTAGCATGCCATTAATCAACAAGCTTTAGGAGTGTTTGGCACTTAGCTACCTTTTTTTTTCTTTTTCTTTTTTTGATGAGTGAACAATAGCAAGAACCAGCAATGTCATCATCCATAGGTACTAGTTGCTAGCGGATTGAATTAGGTATTAGCTAGTAGCTACTTCTACGAAGTCTTTGGTGAAGTTAGCTATTTCTGAATATATTTGACATAAAAGGCTAATCTCTAAATCCCAATTTCACGAAAGCTCAACTCACGAGCTTCACAAAGTCACGCTTTTGATCGCAAAAAGCTACATCGATCTACTGATTTCCCAAACGTCCAGACGATCTTTTTAGATACTCGATATGTTAAATTCTAAGTTAGGCCCAAAAGGCCAACTTTCTCCAAAAGACTTTCACATGAGCTGTCCCCCAACACTGCCTTACTCGTTTTAGGATCACAAATGCAATTGTAGAAACCTCAATATCTCCCATCTTGAACAACATTTCCCGCTCATAACCTTCATCTACTATGCCGAAAATTACCACCCATCATGCATACAACCGCTAATTATCGATTTCAAGACTAGAAGCTCATCTACAATCTCATCCTAACAACAGTATTTTCACTTGCCAAAATAAAAAATAATAATAATTAACTTTACGACAAACACATAGACAAAGGTCAAAATCTCATTCAATTTCAGCTCGTAATCCTCATGAATCACGCCATCATAATACAACAATAACCCTAGAACCCTAATCTCATTCAAAATTGACACCATAACACCCAGACATGCGATCAACAATCAAATATTCAATTTGTTCATTTTGCATGCGAGAATTAGAGAAAAGTTGAATCGAAAAGAGAAGAACAGACCTAGAAACACGAGGTCTTCTACCGAGAGAAGATTTGCGCTTGTAAATGGCTTTGCCAGAAGGAATGATAGGAACCATGGTGAGGGCGTTTCGGAGGTGTCTGAAGGCGTTTCGAGGCCTGCGAGTTTCGGAGAAGAAATCAGAGAAAGCGTAGAAATTGAAATTTCTCCTGGAGTAATTGCATTTACAGAGCATACATCCAGCTGCTCCGGCCATGTCTGAAGATTATTATGCCCACCGATTTTAAGAGAAGGAGAGAGAGAGAGAATTGAGGGGGAGAAGTGAAGAGAGAGAAAGCACTCCTCCAAGATTTGTGGATCCCAAAATGAAAACAACGCCTCCCCAAATGAACAACATCAACACTCCAACCTTTCTATAACTTGTGGATCCCTGAATTTTTCCCCCTTTTCCCTTTTTCTTTCCCCTTTTTTATAAAATTAATTAATTTCCGTACACTTTTTGCTTTCTTAATCCTTTGGTTTATTTACCTAATCTCAATAGATATTACATCCACCTGAAATATGTGTTTTGGATAGATATGAGTAAATAATTATGTTAATGAAAGTGAACAGCAAATAAATATGAGTGAACAAATATACTATTGAATTTAAACAAGAATTATATCTTAAACATATGTCAATCTATGCCCCTATTATATTATCTGACCCTATTTCGTCATTTTCGCACAACAGTGAGAACATATGTTGATATGAAAATGGAGGTTTATCCTCATCCGGATTTTCATTTTGGTAGTCCCAATTTTCCTCAAGAGCATTTGATTTCAATATTTCCATGAAAAAATAAGTTAATCTTTTTAAGTTGATCGATTTTTCTTTATTTGATTGCATAAAATGGATGACAAAATATAATAACAACAATCTTTCAGGTGAAACACGTTTGAGTGCATTTTAGAAATTCGAATATAAACAGTCTTATTCCATGAACTGATATTTATATAGAGACTTATTCCTATGGATCCACAGTTTGGAAACCAAGCAAAAATGGATGACAAACATGTACTTGAATTCACTAATTTACCGTGAAGTTTGGAAAAGTTTCATGTGAGGGGCTAAGAGAAAATAGTTTACCTTTTGAGTTAGGAAATCATATTATGGTGAAATTAGGGACGGCTAAAACTCCGTAATTCGTGATCCAAATTCAAAAATTCAATTTGAAAAAATGGATATTTAGTGGATCATTTTTTAAGTCGGCGGGCTGGTTAACTTATCCAATAATTTTGTCTAAATCGCAAATCGGATGCAAATCTGCAATTGAAAAATCTGAAACACTTTTTCTTGATAAAACAGTAATCCTTAGTTTAGAATGTAATACAATATATCATGTTTACAACTTTAAACCCATGAATGTATAATATAAAATAATTGTGATTGTATAAGTATTTTATAATGTGGATATATGACTACATCTGATCCGGAAGTTGGTTTACCAAAAGTTCGAATAACTAAAACTTTCAGATTGGACACAGATCATGATTCTAATTATCTGAATATTCAACTAACCAATCAAAATTTTTGATCATATGTTCAGATTTGTTAACCAATATAAACATCGTTTTCAAATTAGTGAAATTACACTTAAAAGCAACTCCTTTGCTCTTATTTTTTACAACTTCAATGGTAGTTTTGACATTTAACCAATTTTCTTAAGAAATTCTTCAACCAAACGATGTAAAGATATTTCATGCGCACCTTCTCATAATTTTAGTAAGTCAATACTGTGAAATACATGTTCTCAATAAAATTTTTCTTAGGAGAAACTTTCACTAAAAAAATTATAGCATTTACCAAACGCACCCTTGATGTAAGCTTGCTTTCACGACTAAGCATACATTCCTATCAGGTCTGTTGGTGGCGTGTTCTTTTCCCCAACTTGTACTCTCACAATGATAAGTAGATCAAGCTAAATTTAAAATAAGACTGAATTTTGTACATTAATTATTAGCTAATATTTTGTTTGCTATATTGGTTATAGCATTTTGTTAATAAGAAATTTAATTTTGTAGACAATTTGAAGTCGTCCTTTTTTTGCTGGAAGAAGTAGTGTCTATTCGTAAGGGTTAAAGATTTTTTCCAATGAAAATTTGAAGTTATTAACTAAGTATCTCGTGTTTATTGCCTCGGAAGCCACATGACTGTCGAGCTAGACCTAACTTGCTCAAACTTTGGGTCAGGGTTCCGTGACCGTACGAGTCACATGTCAGTTATCAGGTAAGCTGATCCTAAAAGGCTAAAAATTAGAAATTTAATGTTTCATCATTTTATCCATTTTCATTAGAAAAAATCTAACAATTTTCAATGTTCAACACGAAAATCTACCAATAAAATTTTAAATTTCATATTCAAAAAAGGAATCCAATATCAAGTATTTAAATTATTACAAACATCAAAGTGCCATTTTTTTACTGAAAAATTGTGCTATACATCTATTTATCAAGTAACACGAACTTAACCCTAATTAGGTCACGACTCCAAAGTCTCCAGGTCAGATCGACCTGAAAAAAGTTTGACCCTTCCTCGCAAACTTTCAGATATAGTAAAACAACTCCCTATTTTGTGATCATGTCTATTAAAAACATACGATTTCATTAACATGACTTTTTAAAAAGACTACATATATTATTTACCCTCTATTCTTTCCTTATTCACGATCCTTGTATCAAACAGTTCACAATTTCCCAAACAAAAATGTGCAATGGGTCCTTTGGTGTATGTGGGGATTGATGAACAAGTTGCATTTGCCCTTTCTACTCATCAAAGTTTTGTTTTAAGCCTAGACATCCCTTTCCCGTATATAATAGGTTAACTATAGGTCTTTTCTTTATCACTAAGAAAATTTATTAATAAATACATACGCAACTTAGACCATATTTTGTTTTTTATGTGGGAGGTTATTGTCGTTATAGTATAATTATAATATGGTAAAATGTGGTTGGTATGGTGACATGTAGTTAAATTTGTAATAAGAATGACTGGTATAGTAAGTTGGTCGGTGGATCCCAAAAAGATGAAATGTAGTAAGAAAAATGGGGAAAGAGAAAAGTGAAGGAAGGGAAAATTATGATTATTGTCATAAACTGTGGTTGATGCAAGTCTCAGAAAAGGTGAAAAAAGTGAGGAAAGAAAAAATTATGGTTGTGTTAAAATGTAGTTGGATGTAATTATTCATGGTAAAATGTGGTTGATATGGTATGATACCACGCAAAAGAACATGCCTTTAGAATAAATATTGAACAATTTTAAGATTATATATATTAGGAAAATTGGATTATAATTATCCATACTTTCAGTTTTATATGCTAATAATTCTTCCTCTATTTTTGTATTTAGGTGGTCCAAAAAAAATAGTATTGTATTTTAATTTGGTGAACACCACCGAGTCAAGTGGCGGTGACTCGATGGAAAGCTAATATGTACCGGTAGGAGTGTGTTTGATAGATCAACTTTCCACTGAGTCACCGTTACTGACTCGATGGTATTCCACCATAATACAATTTTATTTTGTTAGGATCATCATAATCCAAATATAAAGCAGCAATTATTGTCATACAAAAGATCTGGATAGTTAAAGAAAAAGATCATTTTTTAACTTAAATTGTTAAGGAGTGGAGCACTGGAGCCAAATGCATCCTAAACATTCTCTACCTCTAGACTTGTCAATTCGGGCGGAGGGTCGGTTTTGGGTCAGGTTTGATATCGGTTTCAGTTTTTTTATGTTTTAGGTTTAGGGTGTGCTTTTATACATTTTTTTTTATATTTCGAAAAAATACTTCCATTAAATTTAACAAAAGAGTTTATTTGATTATGATATTATTTGTGCTTGTTGTCATAGCCTAAGCATCCAAAGCTTCTTATAATTGATAATTAATAATTACTATTAAAAAACTATATCAAAATTATAAAAAAAGATGTCGATTTGATAAAAGACTTAGACACGTAAAAATGTCTTAAAGTAATACTCAGACCCTGTTCTTTTTTACGGTTGTGCCACCACCTACTGCAGTTTGCCACAACTCACCATAAAATACCATTCTAACACAATTCACTACAACCCACCACAAATTACTTTTTTACACTTACCAATACAATATTTATATATATACAAAAAAAAACAACACAACATACCAATAACCCGCCATAATTACACCACAATCCGCTATAATTTCACCACATTATACTGCGCCATAAAAGAACAGGTTCTCATATCATTGCTGGGAAAACTACCAAACCGAGTAACACACCCTCAAAGTATACAAGTAGATGGAAATAAAGACGAAAAATGCGATTGATTGCAAAAAAGAAAATCCAACGTGGAAATAGTAATCTTGAAAGGATAAGAATGCAAAATATCCAGCAATACATGATTATTGTTTAGTGGGATAATATATGTCTGCTGCACATCACTTTACAATTTCTCAACGCAAGTTTCCCTTCAAATAATTCCTTTTATGGATTGTCCTATGCTATCATATGGACTCCCTCAAGACCATCTCGTTGCGAGGAAGATAGTAAAAAGGCTATCAATTTTGATAGTGATCGTACTCATAACAATTTGAATTGTTCTAATTTGAATGGTTCTTTATCCATTGACACGGATCTTAATTTGCCTTTTTGTAATGAAAGCTCTGTCCCAAATTCTATGAAAGCCAAGGCTAGGTTAAGGAGGAAGCAAACTACAGTATTGAAAACTTGAAATCCAAATAATAATTAGTTAGGCTCTTTTTTCATGGCTGACAAATCATGCACAGATCCTACAAGATTTGCCACAACCCGCCACATTTTACCGCAAATCATTACTTTTCTCTCTACTCACTTTTATCCTCTACTTTTTACATGATCTCTCCTCACCTACATCCACATTATAATTCCACCACATCATTCTGCAAAATACCGCATAAAAGAACAGGGCCTTAAACAAGCAACTCGTGGATCATTCCTGTGAAAAGTTTAGCTCTTAGGCCCCGTTCTTTTATATGGTTGATTACAGTGTGGTAATGATGCGGTACGGTGGAATTTGAAAAAATATGGTGAGTTGTGGTGAAAGTTGTGGCAGGTGGGGTAGGGTAAGAGAAAGGGTGGCATATTATTAAAAATTATAACTATTTTTTGGGGACCATATTATTAAAAATTATAACTAGGTGATCAGTGTTATTAGGAATCTATTACTTGGGGACAAATTTGCCGGAACTTACCGAAATCCGGTGAAATATATCAATTTACTAACTTGCCCTTGTAATTAAATGTTAAATGACTAACCTACCCTTCATGTTGATTAATAATTAAATGTTGATTTATAATTAAACATATCTGAAGATGAAAATTACCCAAGTGAGAGCGGGTTTGACTTAGATGCATTCATCAAAGAGAAATTGTTGCTTGATCTGTTCAAGCTTGACGACCAAATGGAAACATCGTTATCATCCATAGCAAGTAGTAAGGATGCGAGGAAGCCATGGCGCTCAAGGGAAAGATCTCAATAACTCTTTTTCACAGTACACTCAAGAGTTTTCAAAGGCCAACAAAATTTGTATGTTTGTCAAAAAGGTGTAGCTGTGTCATCCATAGATTTGTGCATACATTTTGAGGCAGCAATTTACCTTACTACTGCAAATAGTAGTCGCTATACTATATAAGGTTACAGTCATTTATATAAGTTGTTGGTATACAAACTTACCCTTTGTACCTTATCTATCCCGAGCTTAACAAAGGGTTGTACTTGGCCATTCGAGGTATTTACACCAGCCAAAAATCTTAGTCAAGCAAATTAAGCCTGCTATATATTGTGTGACTAGGGGTAAGTTAGTAAATTGATAAATTTCGCCGGATTCCGATAAGTTCCGGCTAATTTGTCCCCAATTAATAGATTCCTAATAACACTGATCACCTAATTATAATTTTTAATAATATGGTCCCCAAAAAAATAGTTTCCACAAAACAGAGGGTACCTCTTAGCAATTTTTTGGAAAGAACGTGAAAAAATAGAGGAGAAAAGTGAGAATAGAGAAAAATTGAAAAGATATATTAGTTATGATTGTGGTGAATTGTGGTGGAAAATTAGAAAGTACGGTGAGGTGTGGACCGTGTGGTACCACACCACAATTTACCACATAAAAGAGTGGGGAATAGGAAAAAACAGAGAGTTATAAGCAAACTGGAAAATGAATTAATCAATATGGACAATTTCAAGAATCTAAATTGTAATTTTATCCTTTAAATATATTTTATATAATATATATATTAAATATTGTTAACAAGGACATATGATGTATATTTGATAGCCATATACATCAAGGTCATCAAGGAAGACATCAAATACACATCATGGGAACCAAATACAAGCTTATATGGAAGAAGAGCTTCAATCACTCTCATTACTCTCAAATATGAATGACTTCATCAAGTGCAATTCGATACTTTGCTCTATAACTCAAGATCTATGAAGCTATTGGGAAAGTCATCTTGGAGCCAAAGATAGATCATTCAAAGAGTTTTCTAATGATTTTTGAATCTTGAAGATTGGAGAAGAGTTGAGCAAGATATCAATGTTTCTTTCTAGCTATGTACATTTTGATTCTTTATGATGTAATATTTGTAATAGATGATGTAAGCTAGAAATCCTTGTTATCTTGATATAGTGCACGTCCAAAGGGCCTAGGAGTACTATAAATAGACCCTTTAGGAGGCTTTTGTATTCATTCATTAATTCACAAAAATAATACAAAGTAAAGGCATCATGCTTTTGTTATCTCTCTAGCTTTGCTAGAATCGTTCTTCTTGAGGGAAGAATCGTCCAAATTTCTTCTTCTATTCCTTGCTTGGCTAGCTTGGTTGGTGATCGGAAGAGTTGAAGATCTTCTTGAAGTGGTGTGTCTATATCTTCAAGAGTTTCTCAAGCCATATCAAATCTATCATTCGTTCATCAATTGGTACATTCCATTTGAATCCTTTTGATTTCTATCTTGTTTCATTCATTCGTTTGATCCTTAAGAACTTAGAGAGGAAGATTCTTATCTTTGTTCATAAAGATCATGATTTTCGTGTGTAATGAGATCTCTTTGGTCCCATTATACATCAACACAAGATTAAAATTGTGTTCGACAGTAGCGTTTACCATCTTAACCAAATCAAAACTCTAATTGCATAAATATTAGCGTTCGATAAGCTAACATTTTGAGTAACGTTTAGCGTTTTGAGTAGCTGTAACGCCCCAACCTTAATCACAAGATTAAGACTATACTTAGAATCCCAAACCTGTGATTAGCGCAGCGGAACACCTTAGGTCGAGGCATTACCGCCGTCCCTACTCGGGACAAGGCAACAACCCAAAAGAACATCATTAAAACAAATAAACATTACATGTTATACTTCCAAAACATAATTTCATACTTTAAACAACCATTAAAGAGAACAACTACAACACTTCTTCCATAGACATGGGTACTTCAGACATGCGACTCCCAAGTCGACCAGGATACCTCACCCACGACTACCTTGCTTGTAACACGTGATTACCCCTGCTTGCCTTTGCCTTTACCTTGGGTGCTCGGACCCCCTAAAACAAAACATTAAAACATTGCGAAAAGTGAGTGGGAAACACTCAAGACGTAAACCTCCAACACGCCAAACCGTTCGAAAACGGTTCTAGTGCCGGCATTTAAATTCATTTTGAAAACGGGAAAGGGGATATAAAACACTAACTTGAAATGACATGAGCATAAACATATACATGAGTAAAATAACTTGAATTCATAAAGAAAGAACCTGTCACATGAACTTAGAAGTAAATACATAAACTTAAGAGTTTTGGGTCCCCTTTAGATCGATGCAAAGCATCTCGCGCACGCCCAAACCGATCCGAGTTTGGATGGGTGATCGCTATGCGATCGGACATCGCAGTCTAGGACACTCTGATCAAGAGCATCTAAAACATAAAAGGCTAGCACTTCTCGTAACTAGCTAGAACATAGAACATAGAAACCATAAAATGGGACTGCTTAAAACCATGAATAACCATAAAAGCATAGATTAGCATAAATCGTAATCATAAAGGAGCAATAATCATAAAAGCATAACTTAGCATAAGCTGTAACCATTTAGCATAAACCATAAACATTTATCATAAACCGTAAACATTTAACAAAACCCGTAAACCTTTAACCTAAACCGTAAACTTTTAACATAAACCATAGACCTTTAGCATAAACCGTAAACATTTAACAAAAACCGTAAACCTTTAACCTAAACCGTAAACTTTTAACATAAACCATAAACCTTTAGCATAAACCGTAAACATTTAACATAAATCGTAAACATAAAACATAAATCGTAAACATAAAGCATAAATCGTAAATATAAAGCATAAATCGTAAACATAAGGGAGCGAAGAGTTGGACAATTCGCGTACCTTGAAATAACGTGCTCGGGGGTGATCTCGGCCGGGGAATGGCTCGGGTCGAGGCTGAACTTTGAGCTTAAAATGATAGAGTTCGATATTAGAATAGAAGCTATGAAAAGGTGAGGGCATAGGGCCTCACAAAAGAGTTTTGGAAATAAATTGTATAAGAAATTTCAGGTTTTTATGACAATAGTATTTTGGTCGTAATTCGGGCTATAAAATTCAGATTTCGCTAAGCGAGTACTTTTCGGAAAGGGAAAAATACACTCTACAAGTTTGTTGGCCGGCCAGAGGCTAAAAAGGATGAGAAGGGCTCGGAAAAAGCTCCGGACAGCAACAGTGAAATACGGAAATATACTCTTATGTGCGGTTTTGTCGTTTAGACCAAATCAATAGAACTTTGTAATTTCCTTTAAACTCAAAGGAGCTCTATGACTTAAAGAATACTTGTAAAATATAGACCTTAAATTTCTCAAAGAGACTTTAAAACTCTAAAGTAAAATGAACTCATTTCCTTAAATTTATGAGTTTTCGGTAAATTAAAACGGTAAACGTAGAATAGTTTAAAAGATCTCGGGGTTCCTTAAAACCTTTAAAACCGAGTTCCATGGTTCCTACTTATGGAATATATCATAAAGGTCATATGACTTAAGTTATACACCCATAAAACCAACCTTTAACCCAATTAATGCATTTATCAATTACCCAGAAAATTTCAGTTTCGCAGCCCCGCTTCCGGGTGCTATAACTCACTCTCCCGATATCGGTTTGACTCATACCATACATTTTTGGAAAGCTTGAAACGTCTCCTACAACTCTTATGTTGAACACTTTCTCAAACTCCAACTCCATATGGACGGAAAATGCCCAACAAAACACTGACTCCAAATTCGTATATAAAAACATACCTTTACGGTTTTGGCTCTAACTTGAGCTATACAAATCGAAAACTCGAAATTCCAAAGCCGGGTGTTTGCTAACATCTTGGGCTACCTTTTTACACTAGAATCTGGGCTCAAAACGAATTTTAACATCCCCTTTAAAAGTCACATTTTGGGCAGTAGGTTCTGGATCGGTTTTCACCCACATGCATGGCTTATTTTCATCCAAACTTTATACCAATAATACACCCACTGTAATCCATCGATATCCTCACTAAAATCCAGCATTTAAACCTCTAAAAATCACCATCCACACTTGTAAATTACACATGCATCACTACCAAGCTACATGCACTTAATCTTCATCACAATTTTCATAGTTTTCTTCATAATTTTCACATAAATCATCTAAACAACTCAAGAATACTTCACTATCTCTACAAAACAGAAAGTATAACTCAAAAATCTCTTCCAATCCAACATGCATGACTATAGAACATCATCCCCGTCAATAATTCACATAAACCTCAACACATTTCACATGAACTTGAACCAAAAACATAGCTTTACTCACTAAAATCAACTACAACAAATTCGTACTCTAAAATCATGAAAGGAAGTAGTAATTTAGCATAAAAACATCATGATAAAACTATAACATCAAAAGCTTCAAAATTCATAACAATGGAGAAAGAGAAAACTAGAGATATACCACTTGAAAAGATGAATAAAATGGACTAGGATGAAGAGGGAAGTGAGGGCTTCTTGTGGGTGCCGGGAAAGTGACCGGAATCTCGCCGGAAAAAGGGCTTGCCGCATGGAGGGGCTGGGGTTGCTGCTGCTCGGCGTGAAGAAGGAGAAAGGGGGCTGAGTTGTTGTGAAAGATTTGGACTAAAATGACTCCTAGGCTCCCCCTTACTAATATATAATACTCCCCCTTTAAACCAAAAATAAAAACACTACTAATCATTGCAATTATAACACTAATACTCTCATATTAACAATACTAATATTCTGGATAAAAAGAATAAAATTGGTAATACACTACCACTTTAGGTTGTAATAAATTTAATCGGGTTAAAAAGATGGTAAATCGTAACTGAAAATAAATTCGTTCGCTATGAAAATTAATTTATAAATAAACCGACTTTAAAATAAAGTCATAGAACCTACAATAATTATATAATAAGGTCCAAAATATACTGTAACAAAATTCGATTAAGAATTTTGATCGGTAAAATTTGCCGCTTCGCCATTCCTCCGAGACCTGTCACCATTAGCTAACCACAAGGTAGAAAGTATTTAATTAACAAATTATAACTAATTAAAATAGATTAACTACTGTAATACGTATGATTTAGGGCGGGGTATTACAGTAGCGTTTTGTGAAACGATCACAAAGGTAACATTTAACATTTGGAATAGCGTTTTGTATACTTCAGTCAAAAAATACCCTTTGGAAACTTTATCTTTAGAAATTATTGATATCCTTTCATGTAAATTCACATTAATTTGTTAATTCAACTGCTAAATTTACCGAACACAATTCTCATTTGAACAGTCATCCACTATCCATTGCTTAAAACCGTTATCCACTATATAAACCTCTATCCGCTATCTAAAACACTAATTTTGCTGAACAGGACCTAAAAAATTGAACGATTAACTAACAATCAACAAAATTATATATGCTAATATGCACTTACGAAATGCCAATTATTCATAAAATTTAACTTTGGTTTTCATTTCAATACTGTATAATTTCACTTACAGATACTACAACCAAGAAACAAAAATACAGGGGCATATACTATTTGGAAAATTGGATTCTAATAATTCCTACTTTTGCATATTGGATGATGGTGGTCCCTACTTGCACTTTGTATTCTGGTGGTCCAAAAAAAAAGGATTGTAGTGGGATATTTTCGAGGGAATCATAGATTTTGTGTTGCATTTGATTCAAAACTTAGTATAATACTTTACAATGATTTTTAATGAATTTACAGCGTTTCTCCCAATTTTTTTCTTTTTTTTTACTATTTTTTACGATTTTTTCACTTTTATTATTTCTAAAAAATCATAATAATTATTCGGAGTCTCAAAAAAATAATTTAAAAAATGTTTTAGAAACTACAATTCATTAACTTTCTAGGGTAGGAACGAAAAAAACAAAAAAATATAGTGTATGAATGAAAAAATAAGAAGAATGTGGATGTGGATTTGGTACCACTACAAATCCATTTTTTTTTGGACCACCAGAATACAAAGTGAAAGTACGGTCCACAACATGAAAAAAACAAAAAAAATATAGTGTATGAATACAGAGTGAAAAAAACAAAAAAAATATAGAGTATGAATAAAAATAGAGCAATGAGAGTGATTATAGGGAAATTGGCCAATCACAACGTAGAAAATCATATATATATTTTTCCTATTTTCTATTTTTTTTATTTTCAATCCAGATTTTATTTTAAAATTAAAAAAACTAAAAAATATCACTAATCCTTAACTGTTTGGACTCAAAATTTAATTATTTTGGTGCAAATAACATTAATTATTTTGGTGTTGACTATAATAATAATAATAATAATAATAATAATATATAATGTTAATAGTAAAGTTTTTGGGTTCCACTAAATGAAGAAAGGAGATTAATTGTAGGAATTTCGACCAATCAAAAAGTAGATAAATGTTGAATTGAATTATTTCGGTGCAACTATCAGTAATTATAGTTAGATTGAAAAATAATAATAATAATAATAATAATAATAATAATAATAATAATAATAATAATCTACATAATATTAATAGTAAAGTTTGTGAGTGCCGTTTAATGGAGAAAATATATTAATTGTAGGGATTACGACTAATTAAAAAATCGATAAATGTTGAATTAAATTATTTTGGTGCAACTATCAGTAATTATAATTAATTTGGAATAATACTTCTAAAGTATAATTACAATTTCTATTAATATTTTCAATTTTTTAAAATAACTATTTTAATATAGTCACGGATTGAGTCATGGTACGAATAGTTTAAATCAGTCTTTAGACTCATTGATGGATCTCTTGCATGGTCCATCACACATTCATGCATGGAAGCGGGCTCCCAAAATATTTGGGCTTAATTCGCACATAAACCACAAGTCTTCCATATTCACACATACTTTATGGCACCCAACTGACCCAATGGCAACCAAAATTTCAGGGTTAATTGTGCAAGGCTCAATGGCACCCAACTGAGCCAAGCATTAGTTTGTCATATCAGAGAAAGCAACTGCCCTATCCAAATACATGCAGCTGAAATGAAACCTGATGGTACTGTTATGAAAGCAAGGAAACTTGATGACATTGTAACATAAATATGCAAGACCCACTATTTCAGCATTGAATGAGCAAAGCTAAAAGCAATGGCTGCTAGGCTTTCCACTGGGCTTTCCACTGGGTTTTTCATACCGCAATGGCAATACTACTGAACAATTATTGAGAGGAGCTGAAACCATTGAGTATCAAATCACAAACCTTAAAAGACTCGAACAACCATAAAAATTGGGAACTTGATATTCAAAAATATCATCATTCCACATGTTAAATAAAGTCGTCTGGGTTGTATTCACAAAACTTGTATTTATATGACCAATAATATTTTAAAGATAAAAAAACTTGTATACTGTTATTTACAACCAACAAAAAGAAATATACCCATAGAAATTAACTCCAATATCATTGGACCAAAAACAACCATTAAGATAATGAATTTCATAAATTAACCACATTAATCACATTCCTTCACCTAATTCAAGTGGCACAATGAGAGCCAGAGAGTAGTAATCTAATTCAAAAGAACCCATGAAAAAGATTACAGAATGAATGTTGGAATAATTCTCAATTTCTACCAATCTAAACCAATATCCACCCTAGAAAAAAAAAGAAAAATAATAATTTAAACAGCCATAGCAGCAACCCAAACTGCGAATCCTCCGACGAGCACCCCTCCTAATCCAAGTCCAGAATCCGAACCCGAATTCTCCTCCAGTGGAGTCGGAACGTCAGCCATCTCCGGCGCCAACCCCATCGGCGGGCCCGCCGTCGACGGGAACAATGTGGGCCCCTCCGCCGGCGTCGTCGAACTTGACGGTATGCTTGCCGCCGGAGCTTCCGCCGCCTCAGGCGAAGACGCGGGCACCATCGCCGGAGCTGGGGGCGAAGACACTGAAGGAGAGATCGCCGGAGCTGATGGTGACGACGCCGAGGGAGAAATCACTGGCGAAACGACTGGAGCAACAGTCGGGGTTGGCGTGAACGTCGGAGCCATCGCCGGAGAGTGCGTGGGAGCTTTAGCAGGGGCGACGGAGGGTGACTTTTCCGGCGAGTGAGATGGGGGTGAGGATGGAGATGGAGAAGAAACGGGCGGAGGAAGCGACGGAGAAGGTGGTTTGTTGGGTTGGGAGGTGGGTGCCGGCGCCGGAGAATGAGTCGGATACTGAGAATTGGCCGGGAAAGAAGAGAAGCATAGAGTAAGGAGAAGGAGAATCGAAACGCGTTTCAACATTGTGAGTAGAGTAGAGTGGTATCGAGAATAATTGATCAGAGAATGTTGGTGGGTGTTGGAAATGGAGATTTTATAGTGAGAGTGAGACTGAGTGAGGAGTGAAGAAGAAGAAGAAGAAGAAGAAGAAGACCGCTGGGGAGGAAACTGGAAAGGAGGGGAGGTTTCCAAGTTGTTAACCGGCTACAGCGGGTGAACTTGATTCTAGCCGTTACCGCAACTGAACGCCGGGATCCTGGGACATGGTACTCGTTTACTATCTTTTGTTTTGTTTTTCTTTTTTTTTGGTTTTTCTTAAGGATACTGTAGCAAAATTAAAATTTTAAATTTCATTGAAATTAGTAGATGTTTATTGCTTTATTTATTAATGTATTTTTTTATGAAATATTAATGAAATTTTGAAATAGTTTTATTATCAGATTTTACCATATATTAAAAAATAAATGGTCCCTTTAAAGAATATCATCTAAAAACTACCATAAAAATAAATAAGTTTGAATTTGGTTAAAGAGTAGATCCAAAAATAAACACTACATTTCACACACAAACATATATAACACATGAGAGTTTGTTGTTGTTGTAATCTTTCAATTCAAAACTAGCTTTACATTTGGATTTTTGGATATGAATATTCTTAACTTTGGACCATAACATGTCGAATAATTCAAACTACCACAAAAATTCCTACTATTATATTTGGTAGTAAAATCTAGAATGACATAGTGACAAAGTTTGTTTAACTTTAGTAGCACATGTCGCACTACTCCATTGTCACATTATTTCGCCACTGAGTTAACGCAATCTGAATTTAGTGTTAGTCTACTGAAATCCAGGACATACAAAGTTTGGATTATTATCATGTGCGCAAATACTTTAAATTATTTGAGGTTGTTGGGAATTGGGATTCACTCATAAGTAAAATGTTCCACAATGGAAAAGCAAAGGGAAATGACATGGTATATAAATCAAGTGGACGAATCTTTTTAACACAAATTGGTTTTAAGATGAAACCTCATTTAACTTGTGTACTATGAGCTTTAGTTGAAATGAGCTCATGCCTTAGATCTCCACAACAAGTGGTATCTGAGCCGATGGTTTGTTCGGTTGGGCGCAAGGTGCAGGAAGGTGGTCCTGTAAAAATCACCATGGACAGGAGTATGGACCATGGCGCGAGCACGAGGCTGGGTCTCATGAAGGCGCAGAGTGGTGATATGAGACTCAAAAGAAGTAGAATGCGACTCTATGGAGCAGGGGCGAAGCGGGAGTATTTTATTATGGTGGGCCGAAATAGATTTATATACTCAATTCGTTTCATATTATATATTTGTCCTCTTTGACAATTGTGTAGTCAAACATTAAATATTTTGATCTTAAATTTTTCAATATATACAATAACTTAATATATAAAAACACTAACATTACATTCCAAATGAGAAATATCATCCTAAACATATAATTGCAACTGTTTATATGATAAATCATCAATTAAGAGATAAGTGATATGGAATGAAGGGAATTATATATGTCATAGAGGAGCTCAACAACGGTAGTGAAGGAAACAATTTCACCTTGATTAGGCCTACATTTTGTCCATAGGTGAGCGTGATTGGGATCCGGTTAAGTTTACGAACTCCTTCATGCATCTGATTGTGATCAGGAGTAAATTTTTGATTCCATTTTCGATCCTATAGGAAGTAGAAAATGACATAACGATTCTTATTACAACCTTATAATAGGTGCCTTAACTTTTCATCACTTATTATTTAATGAATTATTGGATGATAATACATTGAACTTTAGGGATATTAGACAATAATGCACTGAACTTTTTTTTTGTTCTAATACACTGAACTTTGAGAGTACTGGACAATAATGCACTCAGACCAATTCAGCTGGTGGTTGATGCGGTGATTGTTCTACTTTAAAGTATCGTTCTTCTAATTTTTTTAAAGAAAAATTTTTGCCGGATAAGAAAGTAAACATAAGCAAAATGACTAATATATTTTTTTAAAAAAAAGTGACATATCAAAAGTAGGACAATCACCGCGTCAACCACCAGCTGAATTGATCTGAGCGCATTATTGCCGAATACCCTCAAAATTCAGTGTGTTATAGTCCAAAAAAAATTCAGTACATTATTATCAAATATCTCTATTATCATCCAAAAATCCTTATTTAAATTTATTTTTATAAATAGCCAACACAAATTAACCTAAACTCAAACATGGTCCTTCTCTTATTATTTTCTACGCCCGAACTTACCCTAAGCACTAATTAATCAGGCAAAGTTAACCTAACAATTGTCAAGCAGGGACATCAACCCAACAACTATAAAGCAAAATTATATATTTGGGAAATTTCATTTGGTAGGTTTCAATTTTTACCTATTCCAAGTTGTCAACTACTTCTTTAACTATTCTAAATGATAGACTTATTTTGATAATTATTTCATCTGGTGGACTTCTTTTTGTACCATTGTGAAAATATTGTTCGCAAAACTTTCCTCGTGTCACAATTTCATTTAACTCTCCCTATCAATCTTAGAATCGACACATATGGAATAGGGAAATTGGAATCTAATAAACCAACCTTTGAGAGTCCTTTGAAATAACGAACCAACCTTGCAGGCTAATTTACAACGAACCTACCTTAACATGTTAATTTTTCTAACGAACCTCCGGCGAGTCCCACAGGCCGGAAACCTGACGTGGCGGTGTTTTAGCAAAAAAAAAAGGAATTTTTTTTTCTGAGTTGGATTAAATAAATCAAATTTTTCTTTTTTTTAAATCCACCTAATTTCTCTTTTTCTTTCTTTCTCTCTCTCCTCTCTTTCTCTCTCCTCTCTCTCTCTATAACCCAGCCCCCCCCCCAACCTCCACCTTCTCACCAGATTCCCCGACCCAGCCCCAACCCCCACCCTCTCACCAGATTCCCCAACCCCAACCTCCACCCTCTCACCACCACCACCCTCACCACCGCCGCCACCACCACCACCACCACCACCAGAGTGATGCTTACTTGACAATTAATGCCCACAAAGGCTCCTTTGCTTTCGCCCACCGGCATGCGGGTTATTGCGATGGATCTGCAAAGCAACCGATTAAAGTGTTCAACTGGAGAATCTGGGTGAGAGAGTGAAGTGGGGTTGAGAATCAGTGAGAGGGTGGGGGTTGAGGGCTGGTCGAGAATCTGGTGAGAAGGTGAGAGGAGAGAGAAAGAGAGGAGAGAGAGAAAGAAAGAAAAAGAGAAATGAGGTGGATTTTAAAAAAAAGAAAAATTTGATTTATTTAATTAAGCTCAGAAAAAAATTCTTTTTTTTTGGCTAAAACACCGCGCCACGTCGACTACCATGACTCATTGAGGTCGTTAGAAAAATTAACATATTAAGGTTGGGTTGGTTTATTAGATTCCAATTTCCCTTTGGAATAATATCTAAAGTGTTTGACAACTAGAAATAATTTTTAAAGTGTTTGAAAACTTAGAATAATTTTTAAAGTTTTCAAAATAAGCTTACCATTTGGAATAAATTCCAAAATAAGGCTACCGCTTGAAATAATTTTAGGTTGACAATTTGGAATAAATAAAAGTTGAAGTCTACCAAATAAAATTTTCTATATATATTTGGAATAGGGATTATGAGTAAAAAAAAAAAAAAGGAGGTTAACTTCCATTCTCAGTCCCAATATTAATAGTGCCTTTGGTTGTTTTCCGGGAAAAACTTTCCCTAGAAAAATTTTCTCGGGAAAGACTTTCCCTAGCCCCCTTGGGAAACTTTTTACTGAGTTTGTGTGGGAAATAATGGGTCATTTATCAAAACTTGCCTATATATTTTATAGAACCAAATATGGGAAAGTTTTTCAACTTGAAAAAGTTGAGAACCAAACGCCCCCTAATTGAAAACTCATTCTTAGAGCATATGCAATGCGGAACACAATCAGTGGAACTTTGATCTTTTCTCTCCCAGTTGGTACACTTTCTTTCCTGTTTTTTTCTCATTCTTTTAAGTTCTAGAACTCAAGAACTCAAAAGAATGAGAAAAAAACAGGAGAGAGAGTGTGATAACTAGAAGAGAAAAGATCAAAATTCTATTAATTATGTTCCGCATCACATATATTCTTAATCACATGTTCAATCTCACTTCTACTAAAAGCAAAATACGGGAATCGGGAAAGAAACGGAATTTTTTCGGTGTTGGGGGATTGAATAGTGATTTTCAGCCACGTGGTGTGTTAGAGAGTCAGAGTATACATTATTCTCAAATAATTGATTATTAAAAAACTTAAAATGCTTATTGTTGGCCAAACATGTGCCACACAAAGACATGCAAGCTTATGATATCAAGTCGCGACTCACGTACGACTACATTCCACCGTAGTTTAATTTCTCCGTGGATGTAGGACTTTTTTTGTTATGGGATAATTTAAAAATTGAAATATGAGAAATTAATGTGCTCTCTCAAAATTTATGGATTCTTAAAATTTATAAGTTACCTGATAAAATCTCAATGAAAAAATAAATCAAAGAGACGTTATACAAGTATAGAATGTAACTCAAAATTTTAGTTTTAAAGTCCAATGGGATGTATGATTGAGCTTCCAAGACTAGAAGAGTATCACTATAATTACCGAGTAAATTATGACCATCGACATTTAATTTTAAATAGAAAGGATGAATCTTGAACTCTCATATTATTAAATTTTATCTTGCTAATTTTTATTTCTATTAATAATGTAGTATATTATACATTTATCTTAAAGTTAAAGAGATACTTTATTATTCTACCCCGAATCTGTAATTTATTTTACTTTTAGATTGTAGAGTGCATCTGATCAAGGGTAAGTTGAATCTCCTCGTTAGTGAATCTCTAATTCAATGCTGAGTGCATCTGCTCAGTTATCTTGGGTTCAATAAGGATAGTCACCGGCAGAGTGTCGATACTGTCGTAGGAAGTAGATAGATGGTTAAAGTACCACCCTTTAGTCTTTCGAATTTTTTTCGCACTAATCTCCCCTTTCATTCTAGATACGAGACACCTGCTTCCTCATTTGCCTCATGAGGCCTACTTGTAAAAAAATCAAGTATTTTTCTCGCCCTCCTTTAACCATATTTGTCTACTTCTTTGCACCCTAATGATCTCATTCTTCTCCTCAATTTTTTCCATCTCACTGACCCACTGCCTAATGTTTGCAATGTCTCCCTATGGGTTCCATGCTTTGTGCCATTTTTATTTTCTTGTCTAACTCTTGCATCGTACTTCACACTTATTTGAAATCCTGACCCATTTGTTCCTTGACCCCTTCACACTAGAAGATAAGTAGATAACACATCACAATGAATGTTACTCACACTCGATATTTTATCCGTCACGTTTTAATCTGAAAGACTGGGAAGCAACAACCGATAGTTATTGGTTAATAGAGGATAATTACTGGTCACTATAGGCCCATGTCTCTTAATTAACCGCTTCTTCTTAGGCCTCTTTCATTGCTCGTTCCTTCTCAAGACGGGTGACTTGTCTTCATGCTTTTAATTTATCTGATGCTTTTGATACTCTTCAACAACTAGCACAATAGGTAGATGGTCGGGGTTTCTTTTTATGAGTTATTAAAATCTCGATACTGATCTACGATTCTCCGATTTTATGATCTCAAATCTTCGACACGATTATATTATTTACACACGATCCACGATCCTACATGGTGTTTATTCGATTCTAACTACACCATGGATTCGAGTTAGGATTTCGATTTTAATAACCTTGTCGCGTATCACATAGTTCCATGCAAACTAATGTGACTAGTCACGATTGGCAGGAAAGTGGCACACCATTCTTAGATATTCTCCCCATCTTCCCAATTGTTTGTCCATGCGAATCTGCATCCATCATAGCCAAGTCTCTTAGTCTACCATCCATCCTAGCCGAAATCTCTTAAGGCCCTGTTCTTTTATACGACTGACTGCGGTGTGTGGAATTGTGGCGGGTGTGGTGGAATTGTGGTAGATTGTGGTGAGTTTTGTTTTTTATAAATATAAATTGTATTGGTAAATGTGAAAAAGTTGATTGTGGTGGATTGTGGTAAATTGTGGTGGATTGTTGTATTGTGGTGAGTTCTGGTAAAGTGCGGTGTGTTGTGAGACCGTAGTCAGTCAACCGTATAAAAAAACAGGGCATTGACCCCTCTATGCAAGGAAGAGTGTTTTGATTTCTTTATTAGACCAATGTAAATATTATTCATTAACTAAAGTCTGCACTTATATTGTATGTAAGAAAGTGTTATTGTTGATACTTATGTTTTCATAAAGATGAAAGCAAATAAAGCTAAGAGAATTGGTTTTATTAAATTTATTTACAAGCATTAGGGGAGCATACGTAATTAAAAGTTTAGGTTACGTAATTAAATGGATGATTCGTAAAAAGGTTTGCATTTGGAGGCTTCTTGGGTGCAATTTGAGAAAAGAAAAAAGAAGGATTGAATGAATCATCCAATGTTGAAAATGTTATAGAGTTTGTAGTGGATAATTTGACAAAATCTTGGGTCCTTAGGATTGAATCACTTGTACAATATAAGTGCAAATTTTATTTGAAAGAAATTATTGCACTTTCCATAATATCACAATACCGTATTATTATCACATTTTACCAATCACACAAAAAAATTAAGCCTTAATTTATCCAACCTTACTTTCCAATTTCCATGAAACATAACCTTAACTCTGCTCAAAACATGAATTTTTAAGCAAGCAAATATTGGGCAAGATTAACACCTTAACAAACCGTTGACAAATTACGACATACCTAAACAGACAAATAGTAGTCATAACTTGACAGGCATAAGGGAGATTGTACAACTCTGGAATTACGATTGATTCTACCATAGTAAAATCAAAATCAACCTATGTTGAATTAAACTAGCTTAAGCAACTATTAATCGAGACCTAAATCTTTTCAATAAATGTAATATATTTTTTTTATAAATTAACGGCATGAAACTTTCGTCTACCATTGAAAAAAGATTCAACTATGATAGAATTTTCACCGACGTAATCACATAAACAGCGGAAATCGTATTACTGTAACATCCTTGATTCCTCTTGCTTCTAAATTCAACATCAAGATGGCAGGATGGTGAAAATGAATAAACCAACAAAACTAAACATTAACAACCATACACATATATCCATGAATTTACAAGTGACCAAGAGAGTCTAAATTGTGATACATTACAGGGTCAAAGCCACCCATAACTTTTTTCCAAAATTACCTTAACTATCTTCCTCCTCACTGGTTGACTCATATACTACTATTAATTCTACAAATATTTCCTCTTCTAAGAGCTCCCCCCTCTCCTTTTCATCAGTGATGTAAGCTAAGCACCAAGAAGCTGGAAAAGGTCTCAAGGTTATACTACTATATAATCACCATAGGAGATTTTTTTTTAAAAAAAAAAAAGCTGTAAAGAAGATTAAAAAAAAGGCCATTAACAGCCGCCCCACCCCAAGAACACATATTTTTTAAAAAAAATATAAAAGTAAAACAAAAAGAAAAGCTACAAATATCTTCGATCATCTGGGCCCACCATTAACCCGGCCCGGCCCACCAACACCATAAACTCCAGAGCCGTGATGGGCCCCATACACAGGCGCACCTTGCCCAATAGCATGGCCCATCATAACCATTCCCCCATTCACATTATTATTATTATTCCCACCAGCACTCCCAAACCCACCCCCAGGACCCACACTATTTACGCCACTGCCATTCCCCTGAACCGGGATCGGTCCAGTCCCGGTCCGCTCCCCCTCGAGCTCCCTAAACCGGTGGAGGTATACCTTGAGCGGTTCGACGTAGTCTTCGAACCCGAGGGTGGTCATCGCCCAGAGCAGATCGTCGCCGTTGATCGTCTTCCTCTTCTCCCTCTGGCACTTGTCGGAGGCCTCGCCGGTGATGAAGCTGATGAACTCCGACACGCACTCCTGCACAGTCTCCTTCGCGTCCTTCGAGATTTTCGCGTTCGCCGGCAAAGCTTTCTTCATGATCCGACTCACGTTGGCGATCGGCAGGAACCTGTCTTGCTCTCTCGGCGACAGCAGATCTCGGTTGCTTCCGTTGTGGTTGCTCTTACCTCCTGAGTCGTTGTCCGAGTCCGCCATCGCTCAACTCGTTCGAGCTTTTCGCGAACGAGAGACGCCTGGTTGTTTTGATGGTGATTCTTCCAATCTTGAGTGAGGAAAAGTCAGGAAAAAGTAGGTTTTATGCGACTAGTCAAAATTAAGTCAACGATGAGCAAACAGAGGGGATTTCTAGGGTTTCGCGATGTTCATCAACAGAATCAAGCGAAAAACTACGATAACTCCGCGAATTTGCAGAAATCGATAAAGTTTTACGACTTTTCTTGCTTTCACTGATGATTCTCGATGAGGTGATTGAGTTTGAGAAAACTGATTCGTAATCGGAGTTTTTTTTTTTGACGGATTGATTAAATTCGACGGTTGCAAAACGATGATACAAAAGCGAAAGATCGAGAAATCCGATGATCGAAATTTGAAAAGTGATCGGGGACGATTGAAATCGAATTGAAAGGCGGAAAAGATACGAAAAAGAATGAAAATAAAAAAAGAAGAAAAAAAAGAGAGAGAAAAAGCGATAAACTTACACGTAAAACGGAGAGATCTTCAGAATTGTTTGTGGTCTCTCTCTCTAAGTATGCGGTGTCCAGAAATCAACGGCTGGGAACAAGTGGAAGGATTTGAAGGGGAGATCGGAAACTTCGGGAAGAGAGAGAAACAAGAAAGAGAGAGAGAGAGGGGGAGATGAAACGAGGATCGGATGGTGGGTCGTTTTGGGGACTAAATAAAAAAAAGGAAAATGAGAAGGGAACACGCGGAGCTATGTGAACCGTTGCTTGCCGATAAGGGTGGGTTTGGATTGGTCGAATCTGGACCATCCAAATTAGCATCTTTCGGGCTAAGTGGGTGGGACCCACTTTACTAGTAAGGACCTATCGCTAACCTACAACTGCCAAAATCAATATGTTAATTGCTACGTGTTCTGATTTTTCTTGGGCCTTGGGCAGTTGGGCTCTTATGGAAGAACTAGATAAATAGTTGTTGGTAGTTTTTTCAGTTCTTTTTTCCCACCCTTTTTCTCTCTTTCCATTTGTCGTACTTTTATTAGCGTTAGCAAAAATTTGTCCGACCCAAATATTTAAATTTGTCTGATCCAAAATTAAATTGAGTTTAATCATCAGTTTTTTATTTGAATTTTAAATTCGGTCGTCCGACCCAAATATTTGAATTTGTCTGATCCAAATTAAATCGAGTTTGATCATCAATTTTTTATCTGAATTTTAAATTCGGACAATTCGTTCATGTCAAATTCTAAAATCGGGTCAGGTTCGGGTTTGGGGAAGAAATTCAGACGTTTGAATTTTGTGTCAAATTCAGGTTCGAACAAATTCGAATGCATTCGGATAGTGTTCGAACATTAGAGTTCGAACAAAATATTGGAATTATGTATGAATTTAGTGTGAATTCGGGCCTGGTTATATTCAGACAAATTCGGGTCAAGGTTCAGACACCACAAAATGTCCAAATTTGATATTCGGACAGCATCCGGGTTTTGGGATTTTGTCCGAATTGTCCGAACCAGATTTTTTGCCACTGCTATCTTTTACCATGTGATGGGTAGGGTTGTACTTCTAACTTAACTGGGACGGTTTGACCAAAGCTCTGCTCGGCTCGCCTCAAGCTACTGAGCCAAGCCCGAGTATAAGGGGGCTTGGCTTGACTCAATTAGGCTCACTTAAGTAATTTACGTAGGAAATAAGTGATGCTCTATGAGTATTGATAACTTATATATTAATTTGCATGTTTAAATTTTGATACTAGTGTATAAATTTGTTGTTTTTCTTTAATTTTTTTTTAGTTAAGCTCCATAATTTCAAGCGTTGATGATTAAACTTTACTTGATTATATCCTTGTTGTAAAAGAATACTATTTTTAGTTAAATTTAATAAATATTTAGAAATTTATTTGATTTTTTATTTTAGTTTAGAGAGTTTTAAATTAAAAAATAAAAACAACCGAACCGAGCCTCGATTTTCAAATCGGGCCCGAGCCTGAGCCTTGACTTTGATCTTGGCGAGCTTTGTGCCGAGCCTTTCCTAACTGATCAGAGCCTAGGGGGCTTGGCTTGAGCTCGGCTCGTTTACACAATGATGGGTATCAACTAGTGGATCTATTGGTCGGCCTAAGGAAACCGAGAATCGGACACAAAATAGTGAAAACTGAACCGATAAAATTGTTATCCATTCGATGTGGTTTCAGCTCAAATCGATTTAGGTTTAGCTTTCGATTTAGCAATTTGTGAAAAGTTTAACTACCTGAGTCGAGTTCAAGCTTGTTAGGTGTGAGCTCAGTTCAGGCCAGGCTCAAGGTCGTTGATCTTGTAACCATTTGGGCATGGATGGCTTGGCTATGAATCATAAAACTTGCCTCTTTTTTTATTTTTCTAAAATGTTTTCAAATTCAAATCTAAAATTAAAATTAAGTGTGATATTTTATTTTTTGCTAAAATTTTGAAATAGAGGGCTGAAACAACATTTTATTGATAGTAAGGATTTAGTCAAACGGATTGTAAATATAGGATTTATAGTATTACACATTAACTTAAAAATTGAAGGAAATCACAAATCTATGTGCTCTTTTATTAAATTTTAGGCGCGTAAAATCAATGTAAAATTTACATATATAACCTACTCCTGACCTAAAATACCTAAACAAACTTAATTGACCCGAACGAGAGATTAGGCCAAACTTAGCTTATATTAAATTTTAGGCACCTAAATTAATATAAAGTTTACATACATAACCTACTCCTGACCTAAAGTATCTAAATAAACTTAATTGCGCCGAGCAAGTTTAGTCAAAATTAACTTGGGCGGAGCTTTTGGTCTTTTGAGTCGATCACTCGAGCTCATTGAGCCGACTTGACTCTTCTGCTACGGTAAGTGATACTAAAGCAAATAAAACATGTGTCCATGCATATTGATTTTGGTATAATTTTTTACATTAAACTAAATTTGTATGAAATAGATCATGTTATTTACCCTTTTATTTATCATAGTTGTAAAATTCATGGCATATTTCCATCTAATGGACTTGCCAGGCAACCTCACCTAAATTGTCTATTTTCGCAACTAAAACCCTATCATACGAGTTATGAATTATGATAGTCACTCGCGATGTTAAGGGTAATTAAATGTAAGGGTTGGATTGTCTTTCCATGTTCTTTTGCAATTACAACCTATTGTTCTTACAAGTAAAAGCAACAAGAATGACTAAAAGATAGTTGAAGTTATGGGTTATTACCAACAATCAATTTTGATGAGGGAAATTGGATTCTAATAATACAAACTTTTGGTCATATAAAACTTAATATCTGAACTTTCATTAGTTACGAATAATATGAACTTTGACGTATTCTTGCAAAGAACACGCCACCGAGTTAGCTTTATTTTGACTCGTCGGGAAATCTAGGTGGTGGTGGCGGCACATTTTCTTTGATGTTTGACCATACCATGTCACCCATTGACTTAAAAAATTGCCACGTCACTCTCTCTTTCTCTCTCCTCTCTCTTCCCTCTCTTCCCTCTCTCTCTCTCCTCTCTTCGTCATTCCCAGACCCGTTTCCCCTTCTTCTTCTTCTTCTTCTTCTTCTTCTTCTTCTTCTTCTTCTTCTTCTTCTTCATTATTTGCAAGTGAATTGTGAGAGAACCGGATCTGGGAATGACGAAGAGAGGAGAGAGAAAGAGAGAGAGATAGAGAGAGAGAGAGGAAAGAGAGAGGAGAGAGAAAGAGAGAGTGACGTGACAATTTTTTAAGTCAATGTGTAATATGACATGATCAAACATCAAAGAAAACATGCCGCCACCGCCACCTAGATTTCCCGACCAGTCAAAATAAAGCTAATTCGGTGACGTGTTACTGGGGGCAACAGGGGGTCAAAGTTCATATTATTCAGAACCTAATCGAAAGTTCGTATTATTAAGTCTTATATGGCCAAAAGTTCGTATTATTAGAATCCAATTTCCTTTTGATAATTGAAACTTTTCTTCTTTTTTTTCGATAATTGAGGCTGAAGCCAAAGCTAAAACGACAACAACGTTCGTAACACCAACAACACCCACACAAAAGGAGACATCAAACAGCATCACGCAGGAAAAGGAACAAGAACCATAAAAGACCACACCAAGACCAACCAACAAAACCGACTCAACAAGCTAAACCAGGACACCACCAAAACAACCCAAGAACAGCAAAAACCGTTGCAAAAAATAAAAAATAAAAAAAAATAAAATTCATGGCTCGAAGCACGAACACACAAAATTCGTCTTGAAGCTCAAATCATATGTCAGGGATAACCACCCCTTCAGCCCTTGTCTTCATCCAACCTCTTCTTCTTTAGCAGATTTATAGCCATCTCCGGGTCTTGTAATATTTTCAAACCACCTTTATTGCTTATGTCAACCGTCAGCCGGTCCATCAAATTATCAAAAGGTGCGGAATCATCAAAACCGCCTTGAAACATTTATTTTAACAAACATATTATAAGCACGTATTGAAAGAGTAAGACATCAAAGTGGTCATATATAACTAAGGCGCATTAAAGCTGCAGATCTGTCATTCACCGCATGATTTCATAACTTCCGCATGATTTCTTACAAATCATTACTTTTTCTCTTTCCTCACTCTTCTCTCTCTTCACTTTTCTCCTCTACTTTTTATATTTTCTCTCCTCACCTACCCCACATACCAATAACCTACCCGGATTACACCACACCCCACCACAATTCCACCATACCCCACTACAGCACACCGCAAAATACCGCAGAAAATAACAGGGCCTAAATCAAGTAAACAAACAGTGCAAATTACAACCAGTAACCTATTTGCCAAATAAGTCTCTAAACAATTGCGGCTAATAACTGTCCGCCAAACAAGACTCTTTCCATGGTCATAATAATGAATAATGAATATTGGGATTCTTATTGTCATAATGTATTTTATATCTGAGAAAATTATAGGGTATAGACTATAGCATGTGTATGGTACTATGGTGGCATCAAATTGGTGATACTTGTTATTGAAAAACAATTTGGACCATCCAACTTGCATTTTTTTTTTTTGCACATGGGAGGATTTTAGGCTTGGGCCCAAAAGGAAGTGATGGAATGGAAATCTGCTGCTTCTCATTTTTTATTTTTATTTATTTATATATATGTAGGCTATGCCTTTACAAATTAAACACACTAGCTAGGTTAGGTGTAGCAAGCTCTGATGGTCTGATTTGATTCTAAAGTCATGACTCATGACTCGTGACTCTAGTCATGGCTTTCCTTTTGAACCCTTTTTCATGACATTTTGTTGGTAAAGTAAAAGCACCAAAACAAATATGCATATATTTATGCAATTTAGGACATGTTCTTTTATGCGGTTGATATGGTGTGGAATTTGTGCGGTATGGTGAAACTGTAAAAAATGTGGTAAAGTCTGGAATGATATGGTAAATTTTGTAGAAATGTGATTGATATGGTAGGTGATGAAAGAGAATGTGAAAATAAAAGAGATGTATTGGTAACGATTACGATACAGTATGGTAAAATGGGGGAGAATAATGAGTAGTATATATGGTGAGTTGTGGATTGTGGTACTGCACCGTAACACACCATACAAAAGAGTAGGGACTTAGCATACTAGTTATCAAAATTAGTGTCTACGTCAATGCACTTCCAAATAAGAATTTGCTTAAAATCCAGGGCGGTGTATTGACAATTTCCCACGCCTTTTTTTTTAGACTTGTGGGAATAATATTATTCAGAAACAACTTCAGAGGCGACCAAAGTGGCAACCTCCAAAGGATGGTTGTCTCTCCATACATTTGATTGGCCCCGAGTAACTACTAAGTTTGCAAGTTTATGTGCAACCCTATTACACCTTCTACGAGCGAAAATAAAATTTCCTGACATAAAGAAAGGTATTAAATCTAAGCAGGTCTTCAGGATATTTTGAGTTTTCGGGGTCACCTTCTGTTTGCCTTGCAGGGCGTTGATGACTGCTTGAAAGTCTGACTCAACCACTATGCGGTGCGGACCTCTTGCTTTGGCAGCTTACAGTCCACACCATATGGCACCCGCCTCCATCGCCTCCACCTTCCACGCCACTTCTTTGTAGTATGCTTCAGCCCACATCACTTCATTAACGCAGTGAGTCGGTTTTGGTACTGGTCTTTGAAATTTCAGTTCGATTAGATTAGATATATTTTTACTTTAAGAATCAAATTTAAAATTATAATTCTAGTTTTAAGATACCAATTTGTACAAGTTCTTGTAAATTTATGAGTATATGTTTTTGTCAAAGCATGCCATAGTTTTTTAAAAGAAAAATGTTCAAATTTCTTTTTAATAAAGTTATTATAAGACAACTAGAAATGAGAAATCCCCCTCCCCCAAAAATAAAAGAAAAAAGAAAAAAAAAAGGAGAGGGTGGGTTAGACCGTAAGGGTCTAGGTTTGAGTAGGGACGGCGATGGGGCGGGTTCGGGGCGGGTAGAGTCGTACCCTTACCCGTACCCGTTTTCAAAATCACTACCCTTAACCTTACCCATATTTAGCGGGTACTAAATATTTGTACCCTTACCCGTACCCACCGGGTATGCGGGTACAACGGGTACTATGCGGGTATACATAAAGATTAAATTTTACCACCCATTTTACACCCATATGCACAAATTAACGGGTTGTATTCGGGTAATTTAACCACTGTTTTCGAGGCTATGATATGATATTTTTGGAAATCAAAATGATATGATATTTTCATAAGAAAAGAACCTTTAGCAGCGCATGGGGCATAAGAAAAGAGCCGTGAGGGAGTGACGGGGAAAAATTAAAAAGAACACTAGGCAGAGAGACAGTCTTTCTGGGCCGAAATCTGAGTGGGCCTTGGCTAAATTCTGGGCTTCTTATTTGCGGGGCGGGTCGGGTCGGGTACCCACCGGGTACTACCCTGTACCCGACCCGTATCCATACCCAACCCATACCCGTATTTTTTAAAAAATTTGTACCCTTACCCGCTTTTTGCGGGGCGGGTAGAGGCGGGTACCCGTGGATACGGGTTTTATTGTCATCCCTAGGTTCGAGAACTAAGGTGGTCAGAGAAGACCATTATAGACTGCAGAAGTGACACATAAGATTTTACTAATTTTCAAGTAAAAGAAAACAAAACACCTTATTTTTTAATCATAAAAGAATTATTGCACGATAATACACTGAATTTTAAGGATATTGCATAATAATATATTGAACTTTTTTCTTGGATTCTAATACACTGAACTTTAGGGGTATTAGACAATTTTGGTGGCGGTTGACACGGTGATAGTGCTACTTCGAGGTGTCGTTTTTCCTTTTTTTTTAAAAAAATATATTAGTCATCTTACTTATGTGTACTTTCTTACTTGACAAAAAATTTAACTTTTTGACACATCGTTTCCTCAGCCGGCCACGAGGACCGCCACCAAGTCAACTATCATTTGGGTGAATTATTGTCCAATACCTTCAAAGTTCAGTGGATTAATATTAAAAAAAAAAACTCAGTACATAATTGTCCAATACCCCTAAAATCCAATGTATTATCATCCAAAAATTCATCATAGAATGGACTAGTCTTCTCAAATTTAAATTTTGTAATGTGGATGTTGAATAAAATGGGCTCTCAGGGCCTTCATTGATCAAAAAAAAAAAAAAGAGTTCAAAGTTTCAGGTACTCATAACTCAAATTTTTTGAGCCAAACTCAACACTCATTTGCCATGCTTATATTCTTAACAGTAACATTATGTAATAGTGTGTTCGCAAATTCTAATATAAAACTAACTTACATAAATTTATCGTGAGATAGACTGCTTACAATGGGACATTTTGAACATTTTATCATGACTAATAAGTGATATTAGAATGACTTTATAATACGAATGTGACTAATAATTTATCATGAGGTTGATGTAACTTTTATCTGAGTCAACGCAAATAAATTATTAGACACTTATCTATATTGATAAATATTAAATAGTCACCACAAAATTATACATCTTGCGATAAATTTATGATAAGACGATTTTATATAAGAATTACGGGTGCCTATTAAGTGATCCCATATTGAAATTGATATTCTATTTTTTTTTGGTGTTTTGTCTATTTTACCTTTTCTTGTTTGGCTGGACAATATAAAGGTAGAGAAAGAATAACAAGAGATAAAGCTAAAGAAAGCACAATGGCTATAGAGTTAGAACAACCCTTGAAGACCAAAGATGTTCGATCATCTTTTTCTATGTTAGTCAAACAACCACAAATTTAAAATCACCCAATTTTATCTTCTACTTTAAACTTTAAGTTTTCATCTTCTACTTTCCTTCAAAGGGTACTCATCATAAACCTATTGGTCAACACAACTTTAAATTTCACCACTTATCTTATTCTCATAAGATAATTAATGTTATCTAGCTACTAGCTATTGTTACTACTAATAATAATGTCATATTAGCAAATTGAGTAATTAATGTATCTACCTAACCTTTGCCTTTTCTATTTAGAGTTGTTTGGTGCCACTTGATATATTCCACCAAACTATAAGGCGTGGCCTTTTTTTTAATGGCGATTTTAGGTCTTTTTTTTTGTGAGTGGAGAGCGGTGATGATGTGGTGAGATGAAATCATTGAATAATGTGGTGAATTATGGTGAATTGTGGTGAGTTATAGCAAGTGGGGTAGGTAAGGAGAGAAAATTTGAAAAATAGAAGAAAAAAATGAGAAGATATGTTAATAATGATTGTAGTAAAATGTGGCGAAGTGTGGAATAATATTGAGTAGTACATTGAGAAATCAACATAAAACATAGGAGACTTTTATGTGGGACAAAATTGACCCTCACCTTTTTCATGGCGGGCTCAAAATAATCTCGACCCAAATATACTCTCAAATGTGAGAATAATGCCCTGTTCTTTTGCGTAGTTGATAAGATGTGAAAATGATGAGGTGTGGTGAAATTGTGAAAAATGCGATAAGGTGTGGAATGACATGGTACAATTTGTGAAAAGTGTAATTGATATGGTAGGTGAAGAGAGAGAACGTGAAAAGTAGAGGAGAAAATTGAGGGGAGAGAAAAGTGAAGAGTTATATTGGTAATGACTGTGGTAAAGTATGGAAGAATATGACCCTGTTCTTTTATGCAGTTGGTGGAGTGCGGTGATGGTGCGGTGCAGGGCGGTGAAAATTGAAAAAGTGTGGTGAGTTGTAGTTTGAGTTGTCGTAGGTGGGGTAGGCGTTTTTAATTTGAAATTGGAAAAAGTAAATTGGTTTTTTTAAGTTAAAAAATTAAGTGAAAAATTATAAAAGTAGAAATAGAAAAAATAGATTTGAAATGTATACTAATAATTAGTCTTTCAAACATATTAGGAGTTTTGGACGCTAATATACTGAACTTTTGGGGTATTGGACAATAATGCACTGAACTTTGACATTGGACAATAATGCACTGAACTTTGGGGGGTGTTGAACAATAAATATTGTCAATTAATATGGAACGGAGGGAATATAAAAGAAGAAGCGGTATGGTGTGGTGAAGTGTGATAGAAATTAAAAATTACGATGTGATGTGGTATCACACCGCAACCTACAACATAAAAGAATAGAATATGAGTAATATGGTGAGCTGTGTCATCATATCGTGTCGTACCGCACTTTTACATAAAAAAAAGGGAAATTGGATTTTAATAATACAAACGTTTGGCCATATAAAACTAAATAATATGAACTTTTAATTTAGTGATAAATAATACGAACTTTAACCCCATGTTGCTCTGAACAGTACTCCACCCACCGAGTTAAATTGAACAACTCGGCGGCGGATGACGTGGCGACGGAGAAATCACACCTTCTTCGCCACCACATCATCCGCCGCCGAGTTAAGTTCAATTTAACTCAGTGACGTACTGTTTAGAGCAACATGAAATTAAAGTTCGTATTATTTATCACCAAATCAAAAGTTCGTATTATTTAGTCTTATATGACCAAAAATTCGTATTATTAGAAATTTAGAATCCAATTTCCCTAAAAAAAATGTTGAACTACATGAAATACTATAAAATACGTGGCCAGCCCACTTAAATCCCATTTCAATGAAACAACCCCCCCCCCCTCCTACTTGCATTGTAAAACATTAATTCTTGTATTTGTAAATGGAAACTTATTCTATTAATCGTAATTAGTAACGTTAAAGAAGCTTTAAGAAAAATGTTAAAGAGTATAAGGTATTTAATTAGGATCACTAAATTTAATTATTACATATAATTAATCAAGTTAGCAATTAAAATTTTATAAATTAAATATGAAAAAATGATTAACTAGGATTGTTATACTAAATTATTGAAGTTATAGTAACTAAATTAGCTATTATAAATTAAAGCTCATATATTAATAAATTTATAGTAAGAATAAAGATTAATATGTATTAGATTAAAAATTTGTGATTTTTTTATGGTTCACATATATTTTTTAAAGTGATTTTCTTTACTGTACAGTTGAGTGTCCTTTATATGTCAATTACTATTTCACTTTTAATTATTAATTTAGATGATGTGGAAGTAATAAGAATAAAATGAGAATATCCATGTTACGCATGCAATATATATTATATGCACTTAGAGCATGTGCTTTGAATATTTATGAGTGGATAATTATAATAGTAAAAGTTAATAACCTAATATATGTGCATTAACAATCGTAATATTTGGAATACATGTTTCGAATGCATCTAATAAATTGCATTACAAATAACCTAACTAATGCTTAGCCTTTGCCATTTCTATATTAGGGGAAATTGAGACTTGTGACTTGTGAGACTGACTGGTGACTATTGTGTTGGGTGAAGAGAGTGCCCCATCATGTTTGCTCTAAAAAGCCGAAAGAGAAGTTAAAAGTACAACTCTTTTGAATGCCTCATGTGCAAAAACGTGGCTTAAGAAAAGCCATTTACACACTTTCATCATTCTTCTTTGAGGATATCATCTCAACAAAAACGACCTACTTTTGACAAGCGTACTATCACTAGGGGAATCTTAAATTTGTACTAATATTCACATCCGTTCTTTTATGCGGCTGATATGATATCAAAATGTGCGGTATTGTGAAATTGTGAAAAATACGGTTGGAAAAATATGATAAATTTGTGGAGAGTATGGTTAAGGCCCTATTCTTTTCTACGGCTAGTTGCGGTACGGTGTGGTGAAATTGTAGTGGATTGTGGTGAATTATAGGTAAGTTGTGGTGGGTTTTGTTTTTTTTTATAAATGTGAAAAAATTGATTGTGGTGGGTTGTGGTAAATTGTGGTGGATTGGTATGTTATGGTGAGTTCTGGCAAAGTGTGGTGTGTTGTGGCACCACAGTCAGTCAACCGTATAAAAGAACAGGGCCTTAATGGCTTAATGTGGTAGATGAGAGAGAATGTGAAAAATATATGAGAAAGTAAGGAAAAAAAAAGTGAGCAAAGATATTGGTTATGATTATTGTAAAATACGGTGAAATATGAAAGAATATTTGATAGTATAATGAATTGTAATATCACACCGCACCATAAAATAAAAAAAAAAAAAAAAGGCTGGAATCAATTGCTTATTTATCTACACCAACTGAATTAAGGCTACCTAGTACCTACATCTACCTCCCCCAAGAACCTAAACCAGTGTCAACAAGACCAACACTGAAAGGGGCATTTAAAGCCATGCCTTCTGAGCAAAACATTGTGCAAGTTCCCTCAAACACATTGCATAAGAGTTCTCAATAAATTGTCAACTTTGAACCAAAGAAAGTTCAGAGCACAACATGAGGGATGAAGTAACAATGTTCCTCGACCCCCGAATCTACGAGTCTATGGATGTTTTACAGTACTACTACGAGCAGCATAAGTTACCATTTTCGACTGTTCTACAGATTTCAAATCCCAGCATATAATTAGTATGTACTTTGTTTGCTGGGACATTAACCAACTACTGATTAAAATTACAAGCACTTATACAGACTTCACAACATAAAGCACAGCAAGCACTAAGTTGAATACAGCCTATTTTGTCTACCCCCGAGACAGAATCGCGAGGAAGAGAGGAGCACTAACAACAGGAAATTACATGAATTAATTATACGCCGTTCTTGGGTGTCATGACTCATGAATTAAGCCGCTACCTCTTTGGCAGCGGCCTGGGCCTTATCTTTCTCGCCATCCCCATCGTCTCCATCTTCTTCGTCATCCGCTTCTTCTGCAAGTTTTGTAAGCTCATCCTGAATCATGAGCTTGATTGATGACTTTCTTGGTGTCAAGTCGGTGTTGAATTGCTTGGCTGCACACGTAACGTTTAAATTTTATCAAGTAAACACGAAGCCTTAGACCCAAAAATGAACGGAAGAAAGGTTATTTGAATCCAGGGATGAAATATTGAAGTGGTAGGTTTGCTCCTTTATGATTCTTGCAACTACATGGAAAACACTGATGAGGTCCCACTGCAAAACCTAAATTTGCGCACTCCGTAAGATAAGCACTGCAACGACTAGGTATTTTACACTACCGCACCCATGTTCAGACAGTCTACATGATTACAATCAAGTATATACGGAATCTTAAGGCATTGAATCGGGCTAGCCATCCCCATTCCCCCAAAAATAAACTTCCTCGAAATTCTGGTTCTATTTTAGGAGGTCCAATCACTTGGCACATGGTGATGGTGGTGTGTCCAGATTACATATTCATAATCAAAGTTGAGGGGCTGAGGGCAAGGGAAAATAGTAACATACCAAGCTGCTTCAGAATATCAGTAAAGGTTGCCTGAAACATGAAGATGAAAACAGAATCAGGATCATCACAAGGCACAAACGTAAAATTTGGTTAAGGCTAAATAGCACTCCAGAAGAATTAAACTCTGCTTCTACACACAGATGCAAACAGATTGAGCGAACACACCAAAAACAAAGGCTTATGTGAGGATTGTGCCGACAAACCAGCAGTCTAGGAACCCAGATCAGTGACAGCCCTATTGATGAACGTGCAACAGGATTACTCCAAACAGCAGACAATGCATGCGGCAATAGACCAGTTTGACGTCAAAACCATAAATAATTGGGTCAGTTTGATGTCGCCATTAGATTCAAGTTTACTGCTGTTTTGACTTTGATAACTGAAGTTAATAACCAATGGCCATTACTATGAAACCGCTTAAATTTACTTTTAAGAGTTTCAGCAGAAGGGAAAATATTTTCGAGCCAACTATCCGAAAGCCTGTATGGTACTTTCTTAACATTCCAAACCAGAAAACTCAGAGACTCACAAATGGTACCAAAAGGCTTAGATCTCTAAAGACACAAGAGTAACTGTCACACGCAAGATTCGAGCTGAAGCATCCACATAACAAAGATAGTCAACACTAAAACAACTAGAGATTGAGAGTAGCCAATGTATGATGTAAAACAATGAAATGAGATGCTTTGTCCATCATCCAATCAAAGTGTATCGCGAAGCCAGCTCAGAAGCTCACACACAAAAGCAACAAGAAATCACATTCTTACCGTGTTGAAGTCAACTTCTTTAAGAATGTCACATATAGCGGTCTTCAGTTCATCATCACTTGGCTTCAGTTTTTCTTCTTTTGACTTTGATTTTTCCTTCTCTTTGACAGGTTTTTTGCCTTCAGACATCACAACAAACTAAAACTTCATATCCAGGAAGTGTATATAACTAGGACAACCAGATTGCCTATTCCTGCTTAACTGAGAAATAAGTTCCTCAATAACAGAGTACTCAAGAATTTTATAGCTTCCATGTTCGAGTAATCTTCCTAATCCTTTAAATTTTCAAAACTCACTAAACGGTGAATTATTCTTCCCCTTGAGAGAAAAACCATACAATTCTCCATACTACCAACAGGCTAATATTTCTGAGAATGTCTAACAAGATGATGAAAGCAAAAATTTTCACTACACAGAACTTTTAAGTTGGAAAAGTTACAATTTTTCTATTTATAGCATCTTCCAAACTAAATATTCGACGATAATCCATAATTTGATGAATCAACCAACTTATTCTCGTTGTTTCTTCTCCCGGACTCTAATAAAAGTCAAATAAAGATAGGAACACTCAAAATGACCAATCTGTGGAGGAATATTATAGGAGCTCAGAGAAGATAGCGTCCAAGTGTTGTCACTTACCTGATTTCTCCTTAGGGGTTGACTTCTTTGAAGCGGAGGGCTTCTCTTTTTGCGACACTTCATCTTTCTTCTTCCTCGAAAATACCTTTGGTGTTACGTCATCACTTTTGTCCTCCTTGCCCTTGGCATTGCTTGAAGATGATTTCTTCGGTGTTGCCTTTGTCGATGAACTGGATTTCTTTGTACTGGTATTCTTCTTGCTTGCCGCCTTTCCAGCAGATTCTGTTTTTTGAGCCTTTTTCTTTCTTTCCTGACTTGTTTTACCAGACCGCTTTCTCTTCTTGGCAGTAATCTCTTCCGGTTCATCTTCAGTTTCATCTTGTTTTTCCTCACTATCGGAGTGGTTAGATTTTTCATCTTCTGATCTTTCTTCTACACCATTCACCTTTTCCTCTTCCTCATCTCTTTCTTCATCGTCTTTTTCTTCCTTTTCTTCTTCTGCATCTGACTCATCATCAGTCTCTGACAAACTCTTTTCTTCATCCTTTTTAGAAGCACTACCTGTTTTGGTCTGGCTAGGCAACTATGTCAGCAAATAGAAACTGAAGCAGATTTGAAGGATTTAGATAAAAACAGGATTAAGCAATGCTAATGCCTCTCATTTCGAATTATATTATTTCCAGATCCGTTAAAACATAAGACTCCTGAAACATTAAGCATATATTACTTAACGAAACCCAAGATGCTTCTCCATGGGCATCTTTGGAGTGAACACAATCCTCTGAACTGGGTGAGGGGAAACAGAGAGGAGGAAGCACCTTGGATGAGCGTTTGCTGGATGACTTAGAAGCACTTTTCGAGACAGTCCTCTTGCGCTTCTTGCCCTTAAACAGCCATACCCAGCGTCAACAGTGGTGATTTCCATGAAGAATGATAGAATAACATAGCAAAAACCAACCAATATCACATATCTTTGAAACAAACCTGATCCTTCTCTGCAAGCAAGACTGTTGTTGTTGCATGAGGGGCCATCAAAAAGTCAATAAGCTTGGTAACAATATCTTCCTGGCGATTAATTTGAATCGACATCATAATCTCAAAAAACAATCTTGAAAAAGACATTCAAATATGATATTAGAGGATCAGCATCGAATGAAAGCATTATAACATGCTGGATAATCGCTAATGCTGCTACTATGTCACGCCCTACTTCCATTCTTTCCAGTGCGCCAAAAGAGATGTGCATAGCTTATTTGTTTTGTGAGCATTGAGAGCACAAGAAATCTTCTAGCTTCTTTCATCCTCTTCACATTTAGGTTAGATATGATGTCACCATACTCTGCTAGATATATAAAATATCAGATGAATTTAGCTTATCCATGGGAGAACAGGATAGGCATGATCAGATCATGCTTAATCTCTCTTATAATTAGGTTGACTAGAGTGAACACAATAACAACACAGCCACAAATCAGCACATGCAACATCTGACATCTTCAGACAAAGAGGGGGCCTTATCTGGAGAACTCCTAGTTTTTTTTATTAAAAATATAAAATAAAAATTGTTGTTCAAAAGTTCACATGTGTTTCCACTTTCCACATAAAAAAGGTCCAAAGTGCCCCATTGAACTGCTAGGCACACTGCTTATACAAGTAACTCTCCCACCATTGAATGGCTTTATACATACCTTTTTAGCACTAGCTTTAGATACTTGTATGTCAAGCACATCACAGAATTCCAGCAACTTCTCTTTTACAAATTTGTCAAACTTCTCCTTCACTTTCATCCTTTGCTTCTCCTGCAACAGCAGTCACTTAGAACTGATCTTTCTGGTCAAGATAGGGGTAGGGGGGGGGGGGGCACTTCAAACTTAAGGCACTAACAGCTGCTAATCTGAAGCATTAACAATACTACCATGTTATTAATCCAAACAGACGCAGCCTATGAAAAACCATCCTCATCCTTCAATATAGATCAAATACTACAAACAACAACAATAGTCCTTAGTATAGACCTGCTAACGTGAGATCTGGAGAGCCTAGATATAGGTAGCCTTCTTCCCCCCCCCCCCCCCCATGCACAGTAGTGCATGAAGAGGAGGGTTTTGACAGACCCAAAAAAACCTTTTGAAAACCATATACAAAACCATCTCAAAAACCAAAAGAAAAACTGCAAGGAAAACCAAGGAACAAAAGAATCATATAGAGAAATAACCCTCATACCTGACAGCTTCAAGCAATAATAACTGAACAAGTGAACTACATGTACCTAAAAACACAAACACAACGAGAGTACAAGAGAACACCCATACAAAGCAAAACATGGCATTCAACTGGCAATTGCTCCCCCCACCTGACTACCTTAACCTAGCTCGCCAAACACCCCTATCTAAGTGCAATGTTCTCCACTAAGCTTAAGTGTTTCAGTCTCTAATCACCTCCCTCAGATTTCCTAGGCCTCCCACACCCAGGGTAGCATGGTGGAAGCAAAATTCTATCACATCTCCAAACTAGAGCATATGCACTCCTCCTATACACATGACCAAACCATCTCGGCCTATCGCTCAAAACTTATCATCAATGTTGGTTACCCCTAACTTATCGCGATACACATTATTCCTAATCCTATCCAACTTGGTGAACCCACAAATCCACTGTACCATCCTCATTTTTGCCACATTCAACCTTTGAAAATGCCACACCTTTGCACCCTAACATTCTGATCCATATAACATTGTTGCTCTAACTACCACACGATACACCTTTTCTATAAGCTTAAGCGATGCTCTATAATCAAACAACACTCCTGAAGTCGCTTCCATTTTTGCCAACCAACCTTTATCCAGTGCGTTATATCCTCACTAATATCCCCATCACTTTGCAAAATAGATCCCAAGTACCGAAACTTTTCCACCCAAGATATAATAATCCCCGGTGACAACTTGACTGTTACCTTCTGTGTCAACCCCATTAAAATGACACCTCATAATAACCCATCTTCGACCTACCCAATCAAAACTCCTAGACTTCAAGGTATCACTACTAAAGCTCCACCTTGTTATTTAATCTTTCACTTGATTCACCAATCAGAACTATATCATCCACGAAAAGCATACACTACAATAACTCATCCTAAATGTCCTTAGCCAACTCATTTATAACCAAATTAAAAAGAAACAGACTAAAGCATACCCTTGATGAAAATCTTTCGTAGACCCCACTGAACTCCTAACATAGGTTTTAACATTGTCATACATATCTCTAATGGCTCGAATATAAGGGTATTGTACTCCTTTTACCTCAAGGCACTCTCATAGCACTTCTCAAGGTACTCTATCATAGGCTTTCTCTAAATCAATGAACGCCATACGAAGGTCCTTCTTCCTCTCCTTGTACTGCTCCAAAGGCAATGCAAAATGATGGATGACTTATGTAGTCAATCTCTCAAACATGAACCCAAATTGATTCTCAGACACCCCAACATCCCCCCTTACCTTCCTCTCTATAACCCACTCCCAACTCTTCATGGTGTGACTCATGAGTTTAATCCATCAATAATTTTCGCAACACTCAATCTTCCCCTTGTTCTTGTACAAAGAGACAACTATGTTACTCCACCACTCATCAGGCATTCCACCCATCCTAAAAATATTGGTAAAGAGTCTCTTCAACTAGTGAATACCCACCTTGCCTAAGCACTGCCAAAAGTCTATAGGAATACCATGAGCGCCACCGCTTTACCACACTTCAGTTTCTTCAATGCCTCTCTGACCTCCTCAAGTGCTATAGGTCAACAAGTAGCACCCCCCCCCCCCGGCGCAAAGCCGATGCCCTCACCACTAGAAACTACACACCTCCCCCTCATTAAAAAGTTCAACGAAATAACTCCACCAAAACTCCCCCCCCCCCCCAAAAAAAAAAAGTTCTCCTTGACACATGTAACGTTCACTAGATCTCTCGTCCTCCCACAACTCTTAGCTAACCTAAAAATCTCTTCATCAAATACTACATCGTTTTCCAAAATTCTTCATATGAGAACTACAGCAGCATCATGTACAATGCCAAGCTCCTATATTTTTTTCTGAACTATACTTCCCAGTTCCTACACTAACATTGACAGAAGCCAACATATCAAAGTAACATTGTCATCAACCACAAAAGCCATTTACTTGATTCAAGTTAACCATGAAATCCATTTACCGAATTCACAGTTAATATTACAGAAAACACTTCAACTATTCAGACAACAACAAATGGTAAGTAAGATGAAAGTTTAATCCATGCATATCAAGGTGACAAGTTTAATGGCCATGGTTTCTTATTTGATTTAAAGATAAAAGTCACAATACCCCAATACACTAACAAGTAACAAGCATGACTATAGGTTTGAAGATGACCAAGAAGCTTGAAAAAGAAATCCAGTGCAGCAAAAAGAATCTAACACTTTTCCAATTATATCCTAAAGTATGAACAGCTAGCAAGATCACGAGTTCATGACTATACAGCCTCTGGAGAAAGTCAAGTGCTTTACCTCATTTTCACGCCACACAAATCCTGAAAACTTTGATATATTATGTTTAATCTCAGCGGCCTGCACAAAGAAAGGGAGCTAATCACTCATAGACTCGTATCAATAATCCTTTCCTTCAAAAGGGGGCAGGGGAAGAAAAGAGAACAAGGGCAATTCTTCAAATGTCTCCATGAAAACAAATATAAAAAAAGTAAATTTTAGATAGAAAATGACAAGGCAATCTACAAAAAAATATATATCCTAGGTTGTACCACTTACGATGTCAAACTAGTAAAATGAAACCAACTCCCTGGGGATCATTTACTAAAAAATAAAAATTTTAAATAAAAGTTCAGCAACTTCAACCCATTCCTAAAGAAATTATTTATTTCATTTATACATTGCTACCATCAAAAACTCTCATTTTTGCAGCTTTTCTTTCTTTTGCATCAGTGGTCACATTTTGCACCACATAGCAAATCCAAACTAAAATATTAGGTTCAAGAGTATAATTAAGATGAGCATGAAGGAGACAACTATACCAATTTAGGAATTTAACATACTGGAAATTTGCTTAATGGAAACCTTCAAAGGTAAATTTCTTCATAGAAAAGAAGAAAGACGCAATCTATGTTGCTGTGGAAGCTATTTCTAAGTATTGTCGGAGGTACGTGACACTATACTTGAATTCGATGATCACAAGCTTTGTAAGACATATTAATTCTTTGGTTGGCTGTGGGCCATGTGGAAAGAGAGAAAACGACAAATTGAGGACAAAGCGTTGTCCCTAGAAAATTTCAAGCTCTACCTTTTGAGGACATTGCACCGTACAGTAGCTCGACCAGCGATGTTGTATGGACCCGAGTGTTGGGCTACTAAGAAGATACATAGTCAGAGGTTGAACATGACGGAGATGAGGATGGTTCAGTGGATTTGTGGTTATACTAGGCTGAATAGGATCAGGAATGACGTTTGTCGAGCTAAATTAGAGCAAGCGCCAATCGAAGATAGGTTGAGAGAGACTAGACTGAGATGGTTGGCGCATATCCTTAGGAGAAGTGAAGATGCCCCGGTGAGGAGGTGTGAAGGATCAGTGTACCTTTTGGAAATCTGGAACATAGGAGACCAAAAAAGTCCATGAGAGAAGTAAGTAGAGCAAACTTGAGGCACTTGGCGTTAGTGGAGGATATGGCACTAGATAGGACCTTTTGGAGGGATAGGATTAACGTAGTAGGGTGAGGTGTTTGGTAGGGTAATGGGTTTTCTTTTAAATTTTGTTGCTTTGTGCCTTCACTGTGTTTGTGTGGTACAGGAACATATAGGCCTTCCTCTAATGCATGGAGCGCACAAGTATACATCCCTATGTTACCGCCACTTTCTTGTTTTCTCAAATTGGTTTTCTAAGGTTTTCCTTTTAGGCTCTTTTTGTATCTTCTTTGGTTTCTAAAGTGGTTTTTGAAAAGCTTTTGTGAGTCTGCAGAAATCAACTTCTCCATGAGCTCTAATTCATGGAGAAAGGTTGCCTACATCTGGATCCCCTAGATCGTGCTATAAACGTATTTCTCCTGGGTGTTTGTTTGTTTTACCTTTTGAGGACATTGTACAGTTGGAGTATGGTGATTAAGGGTTATAGAAATCTAACTTCTAAGGATTTTGTTGATAATACTATTGATAATAGCTTGAGGGCATAATGTTTATGTATTTGCCCTTTTTTGCACATGGGGAACATCCCCTTGGTGTCCTTACAATATCTCTTTGACTATTTATTTATTGACAAAGGCTAGGAATTCTTGCAAAGAATAGCCATCAAGTTAACAATATTTTTCCTGTATATATACACAACAATTTGACTGTTTCATTTGTGGAAGCAAATTGAAGCAATGGGAACCAATCTCCCCCTTATTTTTCATGGTGATGCAGCTTACTCAAACAACGAAGTTGGCATCCAATGACAAGGATTTTATATTTCACCAAATTGTAAGGAGCTTACATAGATCCATGATTGTATTAATAATTTAACATGGTTCACCAAAGATACTATGCATGATGTCCCTATCCCAAAAAAAAAAAATACTATGGGTGATGTGAACTGTTTGATTGTTGCTTTTACACAAATTTCTAGCACTGGACTTCAAGCCAACAAAAAAAATTTACCATGGTTCACCAAAGATACTATGCATGATGTCCCTATCCCAAAAAAAAAAAAAAAAAATACTATGGGTGATGTGAACTGTTTGATTGTTGCTTTTACACAAATTTCTAGCACTGGACTTCAAGCCAACAAAGAAAGATCCTTGTCCGCAATAGATGTAGGAGTTAAACAGATAGTGACGTAACAGTTCTACAGGTTTCAAAAAGGACATTGCCTTTCAAATAGCAGCCTCACAGGAATATACAAATATTCCAATTGACAAACATACATTGTCAAGTTCTGACTTGGAAAATTACAGCAGATTACATGACAACCACTTTAAAGGTCATCATATGCCGGCAAAACTAATTGTGCACTCACCAATCTTAAAGGGAGAAAAAAATTGGTTTAAACACAACTCTAGATTAAGAAAGTGAACCGCATCGACATAAACTTCTTTTGAGGGGGAGGTAGAATTGAAAAAGTTATCCATTGCATAGGATTTAAATACCCAATTGTCGTAAGAGGGCAAGTGGCTTGGATGAGGAATGTTTCAAGGGATGGAGGATGAGATTACCATGTGTACTTCAGATATGCTTGATGCTTCCATCAGAGACCATATGGTACTAGATAAAGATTATTTAGGTACAAGAAATTATCAAAGCTGGTTTCAATTCTATTTCCGGGTTCCAATACCTACATCAGGTGCAGCACGAGGTTACACAATCCAGTGAAGCCACAGATTGCTTTGTGGTGGATGACAAAGAGTAGAAGCTTGAATGGCAACAATTGGTATGGGATTAGCTCAAGCTCCCTAAATATCTATTTATAATAGATGCTCAGGCCCAGGAAGCATCAGACAATAATTGACATTTGGATCAAATTTGGATCCAAAATGCAACCTCAGTGGGCAACAGCTATGGACAAATCAACAAAGTGCATATAATTGTTGACATTACAACCTAACTGTTATTGAAAACAATAAAACGAATTGAGCAGTTTTCAAAAGTGTCATAGCGCTAGAAGGGAAGTCTGTCACATAGTGTACGTGTACATATGAATTTCAGTAAATGCCAAACTCATAAACCGGTTTACAAATAAGTTGAAATCTACAATTTAAAGTTCAGAAGATAATGAAACCAACAAAGATTCTACAGCCTAAGAATATTAGCCACATTGATAAAATGAATGGAAACACCAAAGGGCAACAGGTGTATGAGAAAAAGAATGATTTTATTAACTAAACCGTGAAGCAGGACACACATACCTTTCCTCTTCTTCCGAAGATAATGTTATGAAGCAACTTAAAGGTTTCTTCAGTTCTCTTCCTTGACAGCTTATATGCAACTGCAATACAGAGGAAGTGAGTAGAAGAAATCCAGACATTCCAAGTTAGAAGTAACACGATTAGCTATCGTAAATCTCCACAATGCAAATAAACATTCTATGGGTGCAGATCCAAGAATGGATTGTAGAGTTTCAATATTAGGGAGAAAGCCATCAAATAATACATCACTTCCTTCCCATTTTTCTGCGAAAATATCAGCTAAATATCAGCTGAATATCTTCCTCTTTTTTTGCACTGAAGCTCGATATATTTCATCTTACCAATTCGGTCATCAGAGTGCAAAAGAAACAAAGAGTTCATAGCTTGCAGTGCTCACTGCTCACTGCTTACCAAACTCATCAAGTGACACCCAAGCCTATTCCAGTTCTTTTTATAGTAAAAATAACTCAAGTCTATTCCTTTCACATATTGGTCATGCATTCTCAGAAATACATGCTCATGTTATCAAACAAGGCCAGCTATTCGGACCGAAAGAGCAGCATTAAATTACATATTACATTACAGTTTAGTCATTGAATGAAATTCTTTACATTGTTCGCAAAAAAGGCTATATTGATTGGATTTCTTTGCTCGACAAGGGATTAGGAGTCATCATACTAGAACAAGATTCAATGCTGTTACTAAAACACTAAAAGCATGGTTTACCATACCCAACAATGCTCGTCGACACTTCAAATTCAGCCATAGATTTATTAACTAAAAAACGCGAAGCCCAAAGGCTCCTGGGTATGGGCTCGTCAACACTTTAAATCACAAGTCATATTTTTGACAAATTTGGTCAATGATAGCATCCTTAGAAGCACGGATACAGACATGTGACACATATACGACATGAAACTCAGACGGAAAAATATTAATGGTTTCCTTCTGAGATATACCTGGCAAGAGGCTGTAAAAAGTAAATGTATACTTCCAGATAACACTAAGCTAAAATATCTACTTCAATACATGGAATCCCATACGAGGTTTAAAGAGCAGCCTGGTGCACTAAGCGTCCTATACAAGGTTCAATACATGGGACCCCCATACAGGGTTTACAATCTCAAAAATAGTGTCATCAACCCAGTTGTGAGATTTACTTCAGAGGAGAAGTTCCACACAGAAAAAATAAATAAATAAATAAATAAACAGGCTAAATAAAAAGAGATTTAGTTCAGCAGAGAAGGTCGACAGAGGAAAAGGAAGAGGAAGAAGGAGAGGAGCTAACAGCTGGCATAGAAAAAAATGAAAGAAAAAAAAAACAGAGAGACAAGTTTGAAGAGGAAGAGGAACAGAAGAAGGCACAACTCGAGCAGCGGAGAGAGAGAGAGAGAGAGAGAGAGCCCTGTTAAAATGCAAAAAGCGCACTTCACTGTGGGATCATTTATTGCTTCATTGTGGCTTTGCTAGGTCTCTTTGGGATGTGGCATTTGGTTGCCTTGGTGTTATTTTGGTTGTTTCCTGTACAATTAGGAGCCATCTTCTTGCTTGGGAGGAGGTCTTTGGTAGGAAACCGAAGAAGAAGCGCCTTGGCTATACCTCACGTGATTTTTTGGAGCATTTGGAGAGAAAGGAACCAAAGGGTTTTTGAGGGAGTTGAAACTACTCTTGAGCGCTTGAAAGACAATTTGATCAAATCTTTCTTCTTTTGGGTTAATGGGAAAATTTGCTCTTCTTCTTTGGATGTGGTACAATTTGTGGATAGCCTATATTTTGGTTGTATATAACTTTGTAGATGCTTGCTAGGCATCTATTCTTTTGATCCTATTATTAATATATTTATTTACCTATCAAAAAAAGGGCGCACTTCACTCTGCCACCATAAAAAGCGCAAAAAAGTGTGCGCTACGACATGCCCCACAAAAGTATCAAAAAAGTGTGTTTCTCTAGGTTTCTGGAAAGCGCTGTGCTTCAATGTTCAAAAGCGTACCCCTGGTATGCCCTGCGCTTTTTTGTGTCACCGATACATTTGTTTTAAACTAAGGATTCAGCTCCTCCTCTAGAGGACATATCCTCAGAACATGCTTTATAAGCATAACTTATGTTTAAGAAAAATGCAAATAATTGTACAAGTGTAACAAATAAACTGAACCAATCATCATCAATACAATAGTTTTATAACTTCATGTTCAGCCTATCTTAACTTTAGTAATGTCACAACACAAAGTCAAACAGTGAACAAAAATTAGTAAAAGAGCTTACATTTGCCATTCTCTAGATGCTGACAGCATCTAGTTTTCTAAACAACAGGATGCTTCACCAATCAGTAACAAAATTTGAAAGTAACAAAAAGTTAGCATTTTTAATGAGAGTAGATACCATATCATACATGCTCAGGCAGAAAACTGCCGGCAATGCAACAACCTTGCCACTGATTAAATCTAGCAACTTTTGTCCTCTTAATCATTACCAATTAATTCCTAAGATTTCTTTGGATCGACAAAAAAAAAAAAAAGATTCGGGTTTCTAAATATGAACTTCAGACCAGTAACTACGAAACCCCCATTACTCATGACCTTAGATTAAAAAAGCGTTGGGTGCAAAAAAGCGCACAGGTCCCCGAGGCACGAAGCGCAGTGAGAAGACGCAAGCTTCACGCATGTGAGGCGCACCAAAGTGCAGTTTTGTCCAAGCTACATTTCACTCAATAAGCTCAAAAAGGGCATCAAATAATGGATTAGACACAAGTAGTACGAAGAAAAGCTACGCAAATCATATTTAACATAAGATGTAACACTGAAATATTCTTCTAAAGAAATAAAACAAGCATAGTCGTGCGAGAAGAGGGGACGAAGGGAAGGGAGTCGTGCAGTCTAGGGTTTCCTCAGCCTAGAAGGGGTTTTTTATAAATAAATAAATAAATAAATAAAAAAGAACCACTAAACATTTCATAAGTCTTCAAGAGCTCACCAGTAAGAGCTCCGTAAGGCGCACCATAAGGTGCAAAAGGCATGGAGGGACGAGTCGCGCGCTTTTTTAAAACTAAGTATGACACCACATCAATTTATGGCAATGCTGGTAGCAGTTAAGAAAAGGATGCAGTTACAAGAGAAAAGAAACATAGTGTTAATACAGAGCACAAAATTGAAGTGCAAAATATCCATGTTTACATAATGACATTAAGTGAGTAAATCTTTAATACAGATGGTATTCATTTACAGTAAGGTAATCCAAACAAGGCAACTCACAGAAACACACATGGAGAAAATAATCAAAAAATAACCACACAATCAACTAAACTTTGAAGTGATTGCATGTAAAAAGCAACAATGCCTCCAACAAAAGTATCATCGGAAAACTAATTTTAAGAAATCAATGGAGAAATTGTACCATTTGGTATGTCTTTCAGCGGTGTCCCACTTCCCTGTAATACCCAACCAAACAGAAGTGAGAACTAAACCAGGAGAATTCAATCATCTGTTAAGAAAAGAACATGATAACAGAAACACCTTCTCGATGCGAAATTCCCTTGATGAGTCTTTCTCAATTATGGAAACCAGCCTTTCAACTGATTTTCTTTCTCTTACTGGCCGATCACTACCTGGGGTCCTAGGTTCCAGGTCCTTCTCCACAACTTTCTTCTTTTCCTCCACACCCTGCCCTCCAGCACTCTTCCCCCTACTGCGCTTCTTCGATCCTTTCTCCTCATTGCCCTTCTTCTCCCCATCTTTTTCCTCTTGGCTTTCCTCCACCTGCTCTGCATTCTTTTCACCCTCCTTTGCCTCTTTTTTCTCTTCATTCTCCTCAGACTCTTGCTTTTCCTCTACATTCTCCTCCGCCTCTTGCTTCTCCTCTACATTCTCCTCTGCCTCTTGCTTCTCCTCAGATTTCTCCTCTGGCGCTTCATCCTCTTTATTCTCCTTTTCATCGTCATTTTTCTCTTCAGAACCCTCGATTTTGTCCCCTACCTTCTCTTGTTCCTTCTCCTGCTCATCCAAGCTCTTCTCTTCCTCCATTGCATCAGTTTTAGCTTCTTCTTTGTCTAGCTCCATATTGGCTTCCTTCTCTTCACTGGGTGTCTCATCTTCCTTTTTTTGCTTTATTTCCTCATCTGTCCCAGCTTTACCAGTCTCTTTGCTACCATTCTCTTCTTTGCTATCTTCTTCCATTTCATCCACTCTGTTTTCTTTGTCCTTCTCTACCACAGTTTCAGTGCCAGCTTCTTTCTCTTCTTTCTCTAGAGAATTTGTCCCATTTGTTACAGGCTCTGGGACCTCCGCCTTCGCGTCACCCTCACCCATTAGCAAATATAGCTAACTGTTGCAGCTAAAAGCCACTCCTTTCTATCCAAATCCAACTCTTTCTCACTCAATGACCTCCCCAAGCCTGAGAAGCAAAAAAAAAACCCAACAAATACAAATTCATTAGAATCAAATTCAAATTTTGCAGGCACCTTCCTTACCTAGCAAACCAGAGGGAAAAAAATATCAGAGATTGGTTGAATTACAGTGTAGAAAGCAACTGAAACACAATGACAACCACTTCATTCCACCAAAAAACAAAAGAAATTATGCAAATTTTCCGACACAAACCACTGTAGAACTCACAAAAACACTTACACATTACCTCCTATTCAACAAACTCAGGGAGAGCAGCATGGACATAAAATCAATCGCAAAGATGCCTAAAACACACCAGGAGAACCCTAGGCAGCAAAATGGTCAAAATTCACAAGCAAACAAATCAGATAAGGAACTCAAATTACACACAAAACAGAAACCCTAAGCTGACGAAAGGCAACATTAGACATCGAAATTAGACCAGTAGCACGAAAATTTGAAGGAGAAAGGCAGAAAATAGCATCTAATCAAAGACAAAGCGCAGGAAAAATGAAATCTTACAGCGATTTGTGGGGAATTGGATGAGATTTAGAGCTTCGAAGAGTGGCTCGTCGAGTCTATCTGAGCCCTGTACGCAGATTCTCTCTCTTACTACAGGGAAGTGAAGTTGAGTTGGAGAGAGAAAAAGAAGAGGGAAGGGCAGTTTTGACTCTCAACACTTGGCATCTCACAACTCTTTCAAACAGGGCATTTTCGGAACTTTACCCTTACGGCTTTAAAAATTAAAAAAGCACTTTCCAGTTTTAGTTTTTTTATTTTATACATTTGTATACTTTCCTGTTTCATATTATTGGTCTTCTTCGAAAATTGTTCCGTCAAATTTGATGAACTTTGACCATAAATTTTTTAACATATATAATGATTTATTACATACATCCTATGTTCCATGCTAATTGTCGTTTAATTGTCTATCATATTGTCAAATGTTATCATTTGATTGATTTTTATAATAATTTATTAACAATTGGAATATTATACTTTTATGATAATATTTTTTGTTATGAATCTAATGGTAGTAATTTTATAGAACAAGTCATTTTATATATTGAGACATTTATGGTGAACATTTTTTAAATTTGACTGCACAATTTTCAAATATCAAAATATTGTATAAAAATAACAATAAAGGAGTGAGATCAAAAAATAAGATAATCAACTAAGTGACAAATAATATGAAACATTTGGAGTATCATTTTTCTTATACTTGGTTCTCATTAGTCATTACTACTGGGAGCCTGAGACTGTCAAAAAATTATTAGATTCGAAAATTCAATTCAATCTGATCTAGAAAAAATTGGGTATAGTGATAAATTTTCCATCCGAATTTTGATCTTGACCAGTTTCTTTCTGGTTTTAAACACATGTTTTTCTTATTTCTATTGTTTGAACCCGATGTTAAATCCATTTGAATTTGTCGGGCCTAAAATAACTCGAAAAATATGGATATCGGGCATCAGCTTTTCGTTTGATTTGTCTAAGCCAAAGTAAACTGGAAAGTCCTTATAAATATAGATGAATATAAATTTATCTTTTGTAGTAAAATAGGTATAATAATTGTTGAAATTGAAAATTTATCAATAAAAAGAAATTAAAAAATTAAGTGACTTGACAAATAAAATAAAAAGAGAGAGTAACAAGTAGTACCATTATATTCTTACTTTACAAAAATGTTTATTAAGTTTGTATACAACAATCAGTTATTCCATGTTTCTATATTTATCTATGGTTTATATCATAAAAAGTGAGTTGCTATCTGGATTGTAACTGAATTTAGTCGATTTGTAAGCGGTTCAGGTTTGTCTAGGTTTAATTCAGTCAAAGTTTGACTCGAGAATGGTTGACAAAAGCTCAGCTCAGTTCAAGCTTAGCTTGCATATCTAATCAATCTGAGCCTGAACATGGGGGTTCGGCTTTGTTAGGCTCGTTTACATATTTTAAGTAGGAAACAGGTCATGCTCCATGGATATCAGGAAATTATATAGTAATTTAGATGTTTAAAATTAATATTAGAGCATAATTTTGTGATTTTTATTTAGTTTTTTCTTATTGAGCTCTATAAGTCTCAAACATTGATACTTAAACCCGACTTAATTTAAGTTAAATAGACATATAGAAATTTATTTAAGTTTTGTTTTGAACTTGATAGATTTAAATTAAAAAGATTTAAAAAAAACAAGTCAAACCTGAGCATAAGATATATGAACTGAACATAAGCCAAACTCCATGAGTTTTGAGCCAGGATTTTGTAATTGAGTTGAGCTCAAACGTAAGGAGACTCTCTGCTCGTTGACACATCTATTTCCAACCAATGATTTGTTGCTTACATCTAAAAATATGATAATGCATATTTGACATATGCAAATCATGTTTAATTAAGTGTAGAATGACATCAAAAATAGCATTGGCATTTTGAGACACCAAATTGTTTTGTACCAACCAGATCGTGATCATAAAAGTAAAGGACCACTTAAGATAGGGAGCATTGATAATGCTACCATGCAACCATGCCAACCAAGATAAAAAATAAAAAAAAAAGAAATCCACCGCGAAGGCAATATTAGAAACAAAATCAAGCAATCTACACCAAAAAATAGCAGCGGCCACGGGGCAACCCTTAAACAAATAGAGATGAGATTTGATGTACAAATTACAAATTATATGAATAGGATCAACTATGATGAATTTGACACTAAGAATTCCCCCTCCCCCCACCCACGGAAGGGAGGGATGGAGAACTCTCAAACTTTGTCTTATAATGATTTTGGGTAGGCTACAGGCCTTTGAAAACAATAATTCTAGCCTTATCGCATTCAACAATAACCTGATAAGCTTCGTTAAGCGAGGAGGAGCAAAATGAGTGATATAGACCTCAACAGGCACCGTTAATGTAATCTCTAACCCTATAATGCACTTCCATACGAGGAGAAGTAGAATGAGTTTGAGAAAGTATGACACCTTAAAAAAAATGGACATGTCATTACCATTTTTGCATTTAGCATAGTTCGTGGAGGATTTGTTTAAATACTTTTCCCAAATGGATTGAACCCAAGAAATATTTGGATGTTGGTAGCATTCAACGAGTAGCTTATCCATAAAAGATTTATTCCAAACAGTTAAGTGTTTGAAACTCAACTCACCAACGTCATTGAGTTTACACGTAGCGTTCCAACTTAAGCCAACCCATAAATGTCATTGGGTTTGTACATCTTTAAGTTTTTCATGAACTGCGACGAGTTATAGATAACTTAAAGCTACAAAAATTTATTTGATGTGATGATTGATTCTCGAAAGAAATAGTACCTTAGTAGAACCACATGAACTTCCATTGTTGAATTGTACTTAGAAGAAAATTAGCAATATCATTTCTCAACCAAAAACCTTCAAATGTACTAAAGTCACACCAATGCGAGAACAAAAATTGCATTAAAGGCGATAAAAAAACCTCATACTAAGAAACCAAATCAACAACTAAACTCTTACACAATCAAGAGAAATTTATTGAAAATAACTATCAATAGATCCACTATCAAATTCGTTCCTTACAATAATTGAATGATATAGCTAGAGTTTTTTTCTCTGTGGGAGAGAGAGTTTTTAGTTAGTTGTATTAACAAATTCACAAATGCTCTTCATGCATCCCGGTGATTACCTTTAAGAGAGAGGCCTGGTGAACAAATCAAATTTACTCGGATTAAAAAAACATACCATTAAAATGTTTCTCTTTTTTTTGTGAGATTTAATGTCATTTAAGTGTCAATTATTGTTTTGAGGAAAGTGTCAATTATTGTTAAATTTTTTAATTATTAGTTTGGATGCTGTGAAGGTAATAAAATTAGGGGTTACTGACTTCAATGGATGACCCAACTACATAATTGATCATGAAGGAAAAAGAAGACTATGTGAGCTTAATTTATATGAAAGGAGGGACTCATGATGAATTGATATGGTAAGACAAGTGGACATTCAATTTTTTAAATTTATTTTTGTTTCGATTGCTCTGCCTTTCTCTATCTTTGGTTCACGTATAATAACGTAACCATGATTTGTTTTTGCAAATATTCCATGAATATTTACAAAGGGAAACAATGGTTCATTTCGGAAACGTTTGGAAAAGAAGCCAACCTCGCTCACTCCCTCCCTCACTTCACAAACCACTACCACCAGCAGCAGCACCACCCCACCATCAAACCTCCGCCCATCACCAATTGCGCACCACTCCGAGGACTGACTCCCCAGATTCATAGTGGGAGAAAGAGAGAAAACCAAGACAAATTGACACCATGAAAGCTCTCAATAATGGCGTTGAGCTCATCAAATCACCGCTCTAGGTCAAGATCTACGCTCTGCTCTTCCTCTTTGTCGCCTTCTTCTGCCTTGGCAAGCACTGGTCCGACGCTGACTACTAAAATCGCCTCCTTTTCTCCCGCACCTCCACTTCTATGTCCGCCTTCGTTTCCCTCTCTCCTGACTCCAATATGTCATTTGACATCTCCTCTCTCATCAATTCTTTGTCTCTTTCTTCCGATTCGTCAGATTCAGACAATGTAGATCAGTTTTAACAGTTTAACTCGATTTAAAGCCAAATGCAGCATTGAAAATCTCACCATGGAAAGTCTCTTCACGAATTTTCGTGTATGGGAGAACATTATATACATTTGAACTCTAAGGCCAATACTGAAATTTGTTCGCTGTTGTCATCGCCATCTTTTGAACCAAGACATATATCATACATAAAATGGATAACGATATAAATCTCGACACAAGACATTTTTGAAGTGACCATTCAACATTTCAGCGAACCTGGAATGTAAAAAATTCGAATAGGGATGACAATGGGTCATGGACCCGGTCTGAAAAATTTAGCGGGACCGTTCGGGTCCACACGAACTTGACCCGTGGACCCATTAAAATATAAATATATATAATTTTTTCCTTTGAAAAAATAAAAACCCAAGTAATACACCACTACTCATCTATTGCTGGACGCCTGTTGGGACTTCTCGGAGTATTGAGTCTGTTGAAGCGTTGATTTTTATTTTCTAAAACCCTAGTATACGATTTTTCCTTTGAAATGTTTTTATTGCGTTAAAAGTAAATGTATTTAAACATAATAGTTATTATTATACATGCGTACAAATATAAAATTAAACCAACAAATTCATAAAAATAGTAAAAAATACATAATAGAGTTTGAATCTGAATCCATTAAAAACCTTATGACTTGCTGTGTTTGGGTCTGAATCTGAATTTTGGGACCAATCGGCTCCAAGGGCGAGTCCAAATCTAAAAAATTCTAGCGAGTCAGAGTTCAGGTCTAGTTGGACCCACCCTAAGGCCTAAACCCTGCCATGGCCATCCCTAGACCCGAATGTAAAGCAAAGGCGGTGCCACTGAGGCAGAAGACTTTGAAACTTAAGGGCACGTGGCGAGAACAACAAAAGTCAGCCAGGAGATAAACATTACCCCTGCTTATTTCAACACAAAACATACCAAATAAAACAAACTTATTATACATTATACATATCTTTTGCATCAGCCCAGACCCACAAAAGCGTGTTATATCCTGCTATAAAGTGTCGATTTTTGCGTAATTTGGACCTCAATTAGGTACTTGGACATACGACATGGCTGCTTCTGCTCGAAAGCTCTCCTCTTTCCTTGTCTCCCGTTTTAGAAGTGCAGTAGAACTGTAGAAGTAGTGGGTAGAGGGACATACTGCACATCAGCTGCAGCCATTGAAGATCCCATAATCCCTAGTATTGATCTCAGATACACACAGCTTCTCATCAATGGCCACTTTGTTGATGCTGCTTCTGGTATACACATCTTTCCTAGGTTCATAATCTGCATACTTGACAAATAGTTGAGATTGTAATGGACCATAATAAAAACCTCATTTGCTTCGTTTCCATGGAGTGATACGTGTCGAACAGCTTCTAAATCTTGGGATAATGAAACCAGCCTCTCAAAATAACAAAATAATGTACGAGTTTGGGTTTGGTTTTGGTTTTGGTATATCATACGACTGTTCACAAATTAAATTGTATGTCCGGAAAACCTGATTCAATCTGACAGAACAGAATGGGGCATAGCCATAGATTATTTTTGTCAATTTTAATATTGACCAAATATCGATACAATGTTTTTCATATTTTTGTTGTCTGAATTTAATTTTGACTCGAATATAAGCTTACTAGCAATGCATTCTTACGTACATACCGAACTGAGCTTTTTTAATAGAGTTTAGTAGATTGAATTTGGAAAGTTATGTCATCTATGAGCCCCAGTAACATTGAGTTTGTAGTAATGTTCTCTCGTTTGTTAAGTTTGCGACCTTTTAAACCCTACCAAAATTTATCAACATTTTTCTATTTGATCACCAGTTACCTAGAGCGTTTTTACATTGTCATCACAATTACAACTTTTTACTCAGAACTTCATTTTATCCAAACTTTATTTATTAATGGAAAAAACATGCCTGAAAATATAGGGTTGTTGAAATTCGAATTGATTCCTCCCACATAGCCTGAGCGGGTATAATACCATGTGAAATCATCTCAGAAGTAAAAACTTTACATGATAAATAGTTGAAGGCTCAATCATTATTCTATAACATAATATATATGAACTGATTGCTTCAGGAAAGACTTTTCCTACGTATGATCCTCGGACTGGGGATGTGATAGCTCATGTAGCTGAAGCAGATGCAGAGGATATTGACCGAGCTGTTGCTGCTGCTCGTAAGGCTTTCGACGAGGGACCATGGCCCAGAATGACTGCTTATGTAACCAACATTTCCTTGTACAAATTTGATGGTTGTTTACATGATTGGGTTTAATCGTATCTGTTGTTTGTTACTGTATTACATAGGAGAGAGCTCGGATAATGCTGAGGTTTGCTGATTTGCTCGAGGACAACAGAGATGAGTTGGCTGCGCTCGAGACTTGGGACAATGGCAAGCCTTTTGAACAGGCTGCCAGGACCGAACTCCCTATGGTTGTGCGCTTAATTCGCTACTATGCAGGTACAAACAAACACTTAGTCCGACCTGAAACTAAACAAACGCGTCTAACTGTACGTTGTGGTTAGTTAGATTTAGTCCGGACTGAAACGTAACAATGCAGGGTGGGCTGACAAAATTCATGGTCTAACTGTTCCTGCTGATGGGAACTACCACATTCAGACTCTGCACGAGCCAATTGGTGTAGCGGGCCAAATCATCCCGTGGAACTTTCCCCTTCTCATGTTCGCTTGGAAAGTCGGCCCTGCATTAGCTTGTGGCAATACTGTTGTCTTAAAGACAGCAGAACAGACTCCTCTGACTGCCCTTTTTGCAGCGAAACTCTTCCTTGAGGTTTGTCCATATTTCTTTCACCCTAAACGATTCGCGATTCAATGGGATTTTATTGTACTCTTTGCTTAAGTTGTGCTGCATTTCTGAAGTGTGATGGTATATAATATGTCATAGGCTGGTCTTCCTCCTGGAGTCCTGAATGTTGTTTCAGGGTTTGGTCCGACTGCTGGTCATGCCCTTACATCTCACATGGATGTAGACAAGGTATTCTTTCTAACATCCTGCGCGTTTTAACTGTATGATGGATGTGGGTCCCACTTACGCGGGATCTTTTGGAAATCTAGATGTAGGGAGGCTTGAGCTCACCATGTCGAACTTTTACTTGACAGATTGCTTTTACGGGATCTACCGAGACTGGGAAGGCAGTACTTAAGGCAGCAGCGAAGAGCAACCTCAAGCCGGTGACATTAGAACTTGGAGGAAAATCACCTTTCATAATATGTAGGGATGCCGATGTTGATCAAGCTGTGGAGCTTGCACATTTTGCTCTCTTCTTCAACCAGGTAATTAGTACTTATGTTCTGTTTCTTCTGCGTATTTTGATTGAACTTATTCTAAACTAAACTACTTGTAAACCTATTTTCCTGAACTATTCTAGCTTTTGTTCTGAACTTGTTTGTGCATTGTGAGAGCTCTCTACATAACTTATTCTGAGTCTAACTTATTCTTCAAAATGTAAGCTAATCTTTGGGTTTTCCTTACGCTGTATATGTAGTTTTTCTTGAAGCTTTGAGTGGTGTTTGCAGGGCCAGTGTTGCTGTGCTGGGTCACGGACTTATGTGCACGAGAGTGTATATGATGAATTTGTGGAAAAAGCAATTGCTCGTGCTAAGAGACGCACAGTTGGAGATCCATTTAAGAGCAACATTGAGCAAGGTCCTCAGGTACTTGTAACTTTGTTGTACTGATGTGTATATGTATAGTCTTATTACACATGTATGTGTGTATATGTATACTTATGGTTGAAACTGCAGATAGATACAGAGCAATTTGAGAAAGTGATGAGGTACATAAAGTTAGGGACTGAAAGCAGTGCTAAACTTGAGTGTGGAGGAAGGCAGATCGGTTCCAAAGGCTTCTTCGTCCAGCCCACCGTCTTCTCTAATGTACAGGTACTAGTTAGCTTACTTAACTTGATTAAAAGTGTTGGGTTTAAGCAATAAGCATCTTATAACCCTTCAGTGTTTCTAAAATCAGGACAATATGCCCATTGCACAAGACGAGATCTTTGGCCCCGTTCAGTCTATCTTGAAATTCAGGTAAGTATACCGCACACACAGCAATATGAGATCTGAATGTATACATACTTACCTCAACCGAAAACAGGACCCCAACAACTTGATCATGTTTTACAAAAGACAGTAGTTGATTTGCGAATAGCAATAGATACAGATTACATTTTCCTGTCAAACTTGCAGAAGATACTAATTAATGACAACAGACAATGTAGGCATAACTAAGTCCCAATCTGTATGCCCTTTTCCCTACTGTCATTGATTGATGCAGGGACATTGAGGATGTGATAGAAAGGGCGAACAGAACGCGATACGGGCTGGCAGCAGGAGTGTTCACTAAGAGCCTGGACACAGCCAACACAGTGTCAAGGGGACTGAGAGTCGGAACAGTGTGGGTAAACTGCTTCAATGTGTTTGATGCAGCAGTTCCTTTTGGAGGGTATAAGATGAGTGGAGTTGGGAGGGAGAAGGGTGTTTACAACCTCAATAACTACCTACAGGTTAAAGCTGTTGTCACTCCTCTCAGAGATCCTGCTTGGTTGTAAATTAAACTAAGCTTCTACTGTAATCAACATAATATACAGATGTGAAAATACAACAGATAGTGTAGAGTGTGTGTGTGTGTGTGTGTGTATAAGTGAGACTAGTGAGAGGTTTAAGATACATCCTACGTCTTGTTCGTGCCAAATGCGTGTATAATCTACAAGAATTAATAACTAACAGGCTTGGGAATGTAGGTTTCAGTGTAAAATATGTAGTTGCAGTTTAAAGTTGAGGCATGTTATTTTCTGATTTTATTGGTGGTCTTTTTGGAGGACAAAGATCAAAGTATCAGATCTAATTTACATTAAATAATATCATCCTTGCGCCATTGATATTTTTTTACCCCGTTCGCTACAGGACTATTGGGTTGTTTCTTGAGATAGGGTTTAATGGGTTGGATATTCATATTAAAACTGAAATTCGGGATAATTTTGATAAACAAATTCAAAGTCAAAGATTTTAAAACCTAATAGAAGTTTTGTTTTCCTAAACCAAACTTAAGACGGTAAGACCTATACACAAGTTAATACTATCATACATGTCAACTTTTTTAGAGTACCAAAAAAAATAGTAATTGTCCAATACAAAAGGGTATTATAAATTATAATCCAATAATTAGATATAAAATCTTGGTGAATCGCACTAGTTGTGAAAGGCTAAAGTACAGATACAAATTACAAACCGACAACCGTACAAAGTGTAAAGAAACAGGTTTCTTAAAATTTTAAAACCCTCGAACAAACCAATTCCCAGCCCTTGACGGTTTACTCATCCCATTGCGCTTACAAGTCATACAACTATCACGTCTCACCCTTGATTTCGTCGTTCCATATACCCTCATACACCGCAAGAACAAGTATCCAAACGCCAAGTTTCAATCTTTATTCTCTCATTCACGTTTTCATGCGAAGTTGCTGCTTATATGATTGACCGATTGAGAGATAGAAAGAGACTGGATTGAATCGGGAGGTTTTTGTTTTTCAATAAAACGAGGGGGTTTCAAATTTCAATAAGCAATGGCAGGAATTGCCATAGTATTAGATCTGTTGAAGAAAAACCCTAACTTGTATTCAACACATACCCTCCATTCTTTTGGTTCTTTCTCAGCTAAAGTTGCGATTTCTGGGGCAGCAGCTTCAGTTGCTGCTTCTTACCCTTTTGGCTTAAGGGGTTTTCTAACCAGGTATTGTCTCTTTTTGTTCTAATCTTTGATCGTATTTTTTGTTTCATTTTAATGGGTAATTGGTTTTTGGTCGATTGGCATTGTATTTTCCTTGTTCTGAATCTCTATGTTATGCAAAATATATCTTTGTATTTTTGTTTTATTTGTTTGCATGGTGGTAAGTATGAGTTTGAATTCAATGTTGACCTAGTATGAGTGAAACCTGTATCCTGTGATTTTTGGTTAGATTTATTAACTACATATGAAGGTGGATATGATTAGTGGTATATTTGGATGTAAGCATATAGACATATGCCATTCTTTCTTTAGAGATTGATTGAAGGGATGGTCTGCAATTATAATACTGTATCATGCTCATATGAGTCGAAGTCCTGAGAGATTTTCAGCAGGTTGATTTGATCACTGTATAAACCAAATGAAAGTGAGCCACATCTGATCGATACAAGTGTGATTGTGTAATTTGAGATTGGTTTTGTGGATTATTTGTCACCAAATTGTGTTTTTAGAGTGGTACGCGAGTTGGGTTTAGAACGTCGTGAGACAACCACTGAAGGAGAAGTCTGGCTGGGTTATGCTTAGCCCTGGCGACAATCATTTAGTGTTGCCATTAAATGTCAGATTCTGTTTTTATTAGATGACTAAGTGATCTTAGATTTTGAGCAACCAAGGGAAAGGATTGTTAGTTTAAACTCCGGATATTTGATATCCCCATTGCCTTTCTCGAGAAGTAGGATTCTTCTGTATGCGTACAAAATCAATTGTTACTATTTTTGTTCTAGTGCCATGGAACGACTTCAGTGTCTTTGTTAAGTTTGTACCGAATTGATTGATTGAATTATTATGCATGGAAGTTTACAGTTGTTGGGTAATGAGTTATTTTTATGTCCTTTTCTTCATCTAATGAACACATATGATAATTTGCAGCAATAATAGGATTGCACATTGTGATTCTGCGGCTACATGGGATGATGGTTTTGTCTCCAAGGATTCTGATACTCTCATTGCTAAGGATCGTATTCATGACATCCCTGGGTATCTTTTAGAGTCTGGTTCTTTGGGGCATCTAGAAAAAGTATACGACATTGAGCTAAAACCACTTTTCTCAGCTTTTCGCCTGAGGACATTTGCTGTCACGACTTTGAGATCATTTTTGATGCATTATTTACCACTTATGGAGCCTCGTACAACACTAGAAGAGGATGATGATGAGGATTTCCTTGCTGACAAACCTGGAGCAAAGCCTGTTGACCTAGTCACTCCCTTTCATAAGTCAGTAAAACAAATCCTTCGCGAGGTTTGTGTCCACTGCCTGCTGTGCTTTCTGGTTCTTCGTTGGGCCAACCACATGTTTAGGCTATCCATGGTTTATTATAAAAATTACTCCTTGTCCATGAATCTTCCGTGTGATGTTCCATGCTACCAAGATGAACCTGTGATTTTAAGATTGTACTTTTACTACGTTTTGTGCATGCCATTTGAATGTCAAATTTTTCTACTGGTTAAACTTGAACTTGGTGTTCTGAGCTGAGCTAAATTTTGTTCTTTGTGAAGTTATAGAAGGTTTCCCACAACATACATTGCATCTTGAGTAAAATATTTCATTTCTATTGTAGTGAGACATCGGCTGTTGAATCTTTAGAAACCTTCGACAAATTCTGAGGTACAGTGTTGCCTGAACACTGTTCTGTGCAAATGCCTTCATATCTTCCAATTTAGTTAGTGTTTGTTGAGTCAATCAATCAGATAATGTTACCTTTAAGGCTTCAATTACTTTCTTATATTTCTCTTTAGTATCTCAATCGTCTTTCTGTTTGCTCTGCATTGGTCACTTTCTGAGAACTAATTTTGAAATCCTGCACAATTCTAACTATGGTGCTTGCAAATTAGTCTTCGTTGGAAGTGCCTGTGTTTTTCTATAAGATTTAGGCTATCAGCTGTGTTGTGTGTCAGCATATGTGATTGGTTATTTGGTTCTTGACATAATGTTAGATTTGTACTGCTGAATGGGTCACAAGTGTTAGTGTTTCTCTGGAGATACGATTATATAGCCATCTGCTGAGGGCCTGAGACATAATTAAACACTTGAGTTAACATTCATGTCATCATCTATAGTAGTCCAGAACATGATTGTAAGTATTAAGTTGCAATTGTTTAGGCTTCATTACATATGTAGTCTCACTGTCAAATCAATGTTAACTATTCTGTTGTATTTCTCATCACATGATTTATCAAGCACCAACTCCTTGGTTCTTGTTTTGTTCGTGCCAAATGGGGAAGACACATTAGAGTTACTTGTATTTGTCTTTTATTCTGTCCTCAACTCATGTTGACCCATCAAGTTTTCTGATGCCTCAGAGTACTGTCGTTACTACTAGAAGAGTGTTGGAAAGAGTAGTTGTCTCTTATTTGTCACAAAGAATGGCATGGAAGCTTCTTAAAGGTATGTTTTCTCAGTTTTCTGAAAGATTATGAGGGTGTTCTTGTGAGTAATCCAGAAATAGCCTTTTGGCTTGCTAGAAATAAGATTGCACGATCTTCTTGAACATTGAACATGTGTTTTGTGGGTCCCACCCGAAACCCCAAGCAAAAAGATTTACTAACCACCAAGCAATTGATGGATGTTTATATATGTAGACGCCCCAAAATCCGCCTTGCGAAAGGCGCAGCGGGGGATGCCAACAACCATTTACATCTATTCTGTTGGAAGGACAACTCTGAGAGGTAAAGCTTTCATTTCAAAGTTTTTCCCGCCTCCCCTAGTAGCTTCAAACCCGGCATCCTGTCCCCATACTCACCTCTTTTTCTCCTTTTCGGAAAATCGGGAAAGCAGCGCATTGCCTCGGAGTGGCAGCATCTTGGATTGTTCAAGTTGGAGTTGACATCTATGGAACCCTCACCCGGTTATTCAACACCGAAGAAGAGCTAGATGAGCCAAACAAAAAGTTGGAGTTTGAGATGCTGGGCAGAAAGGTCTTTGGTGTTACTATTCGATGCTCAGCATCGTTGGTCTTTGCTGCCATTGGGGCCGGGATTGGTGCTACAATTGTACGTCCTTCGCTTGGCCAATGGATCGGTAAGAAAGACCTCTTGCAAACTAAGGCAAATTGGATCGCAAACCAGCAAAGAAGTCGTCCCTCTTTCGTATATATCTTGGATAACTGATTGAATATATTCTGCAGGCTGCGCTCTTGGAGATTTGGCAGGTCCCGTGATCGTTGCAGTTTGTTTTGATAAGCTCCTTCACTCCGAGGCTTAGATTTGGCTTATATTTTCAACATACTTATCGGATTTGACTGGGAGTAGGATTCAACTGTATACTCGACATCACAGGATAAATATGAAGGTCAGTTGCGTAATTTCATCCTTTGAGCTGCATTCCGGTTGACACATTTTAGGAGTGAAACTGATATCTAATTTCATGCTTAACCTCATTTTTTCTTGTCATTTACAATTTGTTGACTCAATGCTTATATAGTTGATCTGTAGTCCTCCCATTTGACAGAACTTGGTCTTTGTGCTTTGTAATTGTAAGACCTTGTTTCAAGTAGAAATTTTCCTCACAGAAACAATTATTTGAGTTATATCACATTGAAATTTGGATATTCTTGTATCAGATGTTCATTCTGGATTTCCATTATAAGATTTCCTGTTCTGTATTTAGAGTTTGACTGTTTCTAATTTTCTACCTGTTAACTTTTCTCCTCTTTTCAGAAAAGGTTGAGCAATATATATTTATGTTAGCCTTCTCTCAGCACCTTTTCACCTCATGTATACTTGCATTTTTCGCTTGGTGCCTCTGTTTTACCAGCCGGGCATGTTTTTAGACTAGCAGAAATCTAGAATGGAAAACTGGAATTAGATAATCCATATTTTGAGGGTACTGGAGAAAAAAAAATATAATTCCAACTTACCATTTTGTTATAGCTGAGCTGAACTTTGATCCTAATTATTGTCCAACATTGAGTTAAACTTGTTAGAGAAGGCTTGTATAACCTAATGAATGATGTTATATTTGTGAATAATGAACTAGCATAAAGGTGATGCTTCTGACAATGGAAAAAAAAACTATTTTTTGGGTTGTTTTATGGGTTATGGTTGGTATAACTTTGGTGTTGGAAAACAAAAATAATTGAGGTCAATGTTTTGCTTAGTGATAACAAAGTCGTAAGTTTGGAGTAATTTGTTTCCAGTACTCATAAAATATTGATTATCTTATTCCATTTTCCCTTAGAATTAAGGGTTAAGGAGTGAAAATTTTTGAAACTTGAAGGAATTTCAAGGTTAAAAACAACTCTTTGCATGGATTTTGCTTTTCTGAGATACAAGGAGATCTAGATAATAGGCTATAGATAAGTTTACCTTGTCAAATATTCCTATTTATAATTTTGTATAAAGGAATATCTACATAATTTTATGGACAAAATTAGCGTTTAGATGGTAGATAGTAGTTCAGGTACGTAGCCAACCGCTATTCAAGAAGCGGGTAGCTATTCTGGGTTTCTAGCTTAGTGATTGGGTTGTAGTTCAATGCTTGCAGAAAATATATTCAGTAAATTTGATGGTTAAGTTAGTCGATGAGTGCATATCGACCCAAAAAGGTATCTATAATTTCCGGAGGGTAATTATAAAGTGTTATTGGAAGTGTTAAACGTTAAATTTATAAACATTTCAAAAAAGATAATTGAAATGCTAATATTACATAAAAAGCTAGTACAGAACAATTTTAAGTATGGTTTGGTGTGATGGAATAGGATGGGTTCTGGCGTGGCTTGTAAGCTGCAGGGATGTGTTTGGACATCACATCAGATGCTGGGTATCTATCTTAAACTCACCAGAATCATTATCCTTCTTTTTTAGGGGGATGGACCTAATCATATTTAAATTGCTACTATACTAGTTAATTTCAGCCCTATTTGACGAATAGTTGTTGACTGTTTACTATTAACTATTTGAATTGACTGTTTGCATTAGCTGTGGGGATTAACTATTTGGATTGATTGTTTGGAAAATTTTATTTAGTAAAGTGAGTTGTTTTTGACAAAGTAAATATTCAAATTTCATTTATACCCCTTATCACCTTATAATATCTGTCAATTACTTTTATGATGACATGTGTATAATTTTTGGTTAAATGGTAATTTCTGCAAACAGTCTATCTAATAGGTTGCTCATGTTAGTCTATTGAAGATCAGCCTATTGGATCCAATCAACTATGTAAATAATTTGTTTACCAAATACCTATTTAACTTATTTGACTTGATCAAATCTTCTAATAAGTCATTTTTTCCAATAAGTCATTCAATAGGCTGTTTACCAAATGTGGTTGAATCATTAGACGTATTTTTCACTAATATTAAAGCTAAGACAACTTTAAAGCATGTACTTTTGATACACCAGTGAATCCAATATGATGAGAATACTAGAGTATGTCTGAGTTGATGAAGGTTACAGATATCATGATCTTTTAAATCCAATGATAGATACATTAGGTGAGGTAGTGGATAAGATCTAGGGTTAGAAGCTGTGAAACCGGACGAAAACTATATTGTCTGTATCCAACTTTAGGTTGATACGTTTAAGTTGTGTAACTGTTGACAATCAACTTAAGAATCAGGCCGAGTTTTCTCAATAATTAGAGATCTTACCATTCCTAGTTAAATAAGCACACATCCTTCTGGACCTTAGGAAACTATATTCTGTCTTGATTTCAATGCATCTGACAATCTTTACCTTATTTTTGGTGCCAAATGCCAATATAAGTTATTTCTGTAAATAGTAGTCAAAAGAAAAGCCATTCAGATTGCTCATAATTGTGGCAAATTTGTAGGTCTGAAATTGTGGTGAAATTTGTTCCTAAGTGAGGACTGATTGTGGAAAGTTTGGCTTGGGTAAAGATTAGATTACAACCTTGAACTTGCGCTTTAGCAAGCGCAATAAACCAAACCGAAGAACTAGGGCTTTTGCAACAAAGATCGATGAAGCTTTGATGATATTGATATTTGGTGTTACCATGTCAATAATCTTATAATAGACCAAAAAAACTTTGAATTTGTGTTTTACCGCTCCCTCCAACCTCTAATGAATACACAACCCAAAACACCCCAAAGATTATAAAAAAAAGAAAAAAGAAAAAACAAAGGTCAGGATCAAGTATCCCAAATCATGACAACAGCGATCACCCCAACCCCGAGAGCGACAGCCAAGAACCTCCAAAGCGGAGTGTCGAGCCGGACTCTCGCGTCGGGGGAATACCCCTTGGACAACAAATGGTTGATGGAAACATACACAAACACCCCGCAAGCGATCCCCATTGAGATGGCGAAGATCCAGTCGGCCACGGGCCCCTGGGCCGTCTGATCAATGATGATCCCGATGGCCACCCCGATGGGGCTCGATATGGCGAATGCGAACGCGTAAGCGGCACACGAGAGGAGGGGTCGGTCCGGGATCATTCTTAGGAGGGCAATCGCCATTGCGATGGCTGCGAAGATCTTGTGCAGGGAGATTGTCCACAATGCTTTCCACGCGTCCGAGGCTGTTTGTGAGACTCCGATGGCAATCCCCTCGAAGACGGAGTGGAAACAGAGGGCGGTGATGAGGAGCATGGTGTCTCCGACAGAGCTGGCTGCGGCTAACTCCTTTGCAGTGGCTAAGTGGTGGATGTTTGTGTGGGTCTGTTGCTTGGGTTTTCCATTGGGAGTGCCCTCTGTAATCAGACAACATTTGTGTGCATATTAGGCTTTCAGAAGGTTCATCTCCATCAATTGTTAAAACATACAATGATACAAACAATGATAACTACACCCACTATGAGACTCAATGGTCTTGATTTCACAATGTTAACATTAAGACTAACCAAATTTATGTTTTGTTATGTGAAAGTATATTATGTAAATAAGTAACAATTGGGTAATTTATTAAAGCATGTGTAATGCAAAATGCTACATTTCGAAATTCCATTATCTCTTTTCTAACTCACCCAGTCTCTTCTTTTTAAGAGAGGCTATCAAGTATCAACTGGGGGTGGGGGAAAGAAACTTGTGCTCTAAAAAGCAAAATACTACTTCCTCCTTTCTTCAATATCTGTCATTTTAACTAATTTTTTATTTTACACAATATCTGTCACTTTATAATTTCAATACAATATTAATGATAATTTTCTAAATTTACCTCTTATTTTTATCATTACCAAAATAGAAATCTAATAATTACTTTTATCATTTCCAATATAATTATCATTCTCAATACTATTTTCTTAAAATCTTTCCAAAACTCAAATGTGACAATTATTGAGGAAAGGAGGAAGTATTACATAATTTTAAATCAACATATTAAAAAATTAAATTATGTATGGGAACTTGTGGTGTACTTGTTGCATGTATTGTGCTCTAGACTAGCTAGGTCGTGTTTGGAAGTTGGAAAATAGTATCGATTTTTTCAAATTTTGGACGACAAGTAGGAGGTTAACAATCATTTTCTACCGAATTCGGTTTTGACTTCATCCACCCCATTTTTTCCAAAAAAGAAAAGAAAAAAAAATCCGTTTAAGCAATACGAAAGCTAATTATTTCTCTCCATATATAATAATTTTTTCCCAAAAACAGAGAAAATAACTCACAAAGGGGTAAAGCAAAATCCTAAAAACATTTTTTTGGGAGGGGATACTCATCCCTTTTATTTGTCCACACGTTGATAGTCATAGTTTCCAATTCTAATATTTTTTTAATAATTAAAATATTATATTTTTAAAATAATATTTTTCATTATAAATCTAATGAGAGTAATTTTATTTAACAAGTCAAATTTTTTTTTTTAAATTTGACAACACAATTTTTTCACAACAAATAATATGGAATTATTTTATAAAAAAAATAGAAAAAGAGTAGCAGACCTTCAAGGGTATTGGTGGAAGGGAGAGAACCCAGGTGGTTGTACTTGCCATAAACATAACCAAGCAAGCAATCCGCCCACATCGTCAGCAAATACCCAACACAAGCCAGCATGAACGCAAACGGGTATTCCTTACTCGTCAAATCCCGAAACGTTTCGTTTGCATCGCTTAGAAAATGCATCATGGCAGTGCCCAGGAACACCCCGCCTGCAAACTGCGTCCCCAGCACCAGAAACGTTTCGTTCCATTTCAGAAAGTACGGCGAAATCCCCCCTATGAACGTCCCCACGAACACCAGGATGAGGCACCATACCTTGACCAGGATCAGCGACTTGGATCTCAGATTGGGGGGATCCGACGGCGAGGATGCGTTCTGGGCGTCCGGGTCTTGGTGGCCACTGTGGGCCGCGACGCAGAGGATCAGGAATGAGAGGTTAATGAGGAGGGGGAAGACTGGGGGGTTGTAGGAAGAGGAAGCCATGGTTGGTGGTGGGGGGAGATTTGTGGTGGGCTTGGGTTTTATTGGGGAAAGATTTGTACTGTCAGTTTATGATGGCAGGACAAAAAGGGTGTGGGGACATAGTACTGCAAATCTTTGCCAAAAAGACAAGGGGGGAAAAGGGGTTTAGTTTAATGAGAGAAGTAATTAAAGGGCTTAAAATCTAATTCTTTTGTGTCGTTGGTAAGATGTGGAAATACTCCAGTATAATGAAATTGTAGAAAATGAAGTAAGTTGTGATATGATATCAATAAATTTGTGAAAAATGTAATTAATATGGTATGTGAGGAGAGACAATATGAAAAGTATAAGAGAAAAATGAGAAAAGAGCAAAAAATGAAGAAATATATATATTGTGATTGTATTAAAGTGTAAAATGATATTGAGTGATATATTGAATTGTGATATTACACCGTATCGAGTATCGTATCATATAAAAGAATAGAGGCCAAGGAGAGAACAGAGGAAGGGTCAGAAGAAGAGGGGGTGGTCAATGTCAATGTGGGTTGTTTAGGCAGTAGTACAATGATGGTGAAATATGGAAATGAGAGGAATAGTGGTAGTAGTACTACATTTTACGAATTGCAAAGAGGAATTTGTTGAAGAATTTGGTGGATTTCACACCTAATTTTAATTCTAGCCTTCTTTCTTTGAGTCTTCTCCTTGTGTCATCATTGTGCCAAGTATGCAGGTGATGTGCTGATTTTGATTGGATCATATCAATTATCAAATGTAGTACAAATAATCTAGTCAATTGTGGGTCCAAAGCCAATTTTAGGAAACCTCATCCGAATTAATGCATGTGTAGGCATTTAAGCTTTGAATTATAATATGGTTAATACTCCTTCCATTCCAAAATATTTGTTCCCTTTGATTTAGCGTGCATTTTTTGAAAAATCAACAAATTAGTCTCCATTAGTAATAAAATATTAATAATACCCTTAGTTTTAAATTCAAAACTATTATTTATACTTTCCCTTTCATATTTAAATTATTTTAAAATTCAAATTAAGGGTATTTTAGTAATTTCAAGAAAATAAAAGTTTCCATTTTAAGAAAGTGGACATAATTTTGGGACATCCAAAAATGGAATAGTGGACAAATAATTTGGGACGGAGGTAGTAGTTATTTTGAATTTTCTAAATTTATATTTTTATATTTTTAAATAATCATTGGTAAGTTTTTCTAATCCAATTCATTCCAAACCTTATACAATTTTCTTAAAAAAAAATCAGTTTTGGACCATGACAAATTGAGAATCATTTAAAAAGAAAAAGAGAATACTGCTATATCATGACGGTAATAAGATGAAAGACTTGTAGGTTTCCGTATTTTGACATTATTTGCAAACGTCAATACAACATAATGCGAACTATTAGACTTTGTTAATTTATGTGGTAGGTTGCGGTGCGATACTATACTGTACTGTACTCTTTAATTTTCTACTACATTTCACTACACCACAATCATTATCAATATATTTTTTCATTTTTTTCTTTCCTCATTTTTCTCCTCTACTTTTCACATTTTCTCTCTTAAACTATCCCACCTACCACAACTTTTACCACAACTCACTACGTTTTTTCAAATTTCACCGCTCCGCACTATTACCAAATCACAACCGACCGTATAAAAAAACGGGCCTTATTGTAAGTGGTCTTAAAGGCTATCAGGATGGTCATCGAGTTAAAAATGAAATTGATAGGAAGCTAATATTCGTTCTTTTGATCTAAAAGATAAAAAGGATATAGATGATTAGTAGACATTCGGCACTTCAAAAGAAGGGTTCTTGATTTGAAGAATATGCCATCAAGTGTACATTAGCTTTTTGTAACTATTATTTCTGTCTCTTTTTATTTGTCCAATTACTTAATTTCTCTATCATTTTTTATTTGTCCAATTAACTAACTTTTACATTTTCAATAGCTATAATTCTCATTATATCCCTTATAAATGCCCTTTATGCACCTTTCCAATGGTATTTTCAAGAACATTTTTGACAATATATAAATTTTTTGCTCTATTCCCTATATTTTTTGGTATCGTGGAAGTAGTTTTATGGACAATTAATCAGGGACGGAGGTAGTATTTGTATTTTGGAAGGGAATAAGTCAAAATTTTGACCAATGTTAGTATTGAACTAATATATTATTTTGGGATATAAGGTAAAAGTGAGATGCCTAGTATTGTTTGTTTTATTTTGTTATGTTCTTTTGCTACTTGGTTGTTGTTTTTTAAATATATATTCCTTGTGTGGTGAATTTTCAATTTTTAAACTATAACATGTGCTACAATTAGTTATTGATTATTTTGAGAATTGCAAAGAAAGGATGGTTACGAGAGGAGATTCAATATAACTAGAATTTCATCTTTTTTTAAAATGTTTATTAAAACTATAAAGTATACAAAAAGAGATAACGTTGAAGGTATAATTATGCTTTTATCTTTTTTATGTTTTTTACCTCACTTCACATTCACTAATTTGATTTTCATGATAAAATATCCATTGGCTATGTACTTCATAAACTATTCAAGTGAGTAGGCTTTTCTCAACCGTAAGTGCATGGATTTTGAAATCATAATTAACTAGAATGATATATTACATTTCCGATCTATTATAAAATATAAACCATTGATTAATAAAATATAAAACATGCTAGGATTTAATTTAAGGAAGCTTAGAAAAGTAAAACGTGTATTTGTTGAGAGATTAGTTACTGTATTAGTTAGCGGAGCTGTCAAACATCCATGGCTTTGAGACGACCAAAACTTATTGACGTTGAGCAAAGTCAATCCAATATGGCGTAGTCTTCAAGTTGAATTCCTGGTTTGGTGCTCAATGCTCCATAACTATTAACTAATAATAGCTCCGTCCCAATATATTTATCTGTTGACTAAATTTTGATCATTATTTACTTATAAATTACAATAAATTACAACATGAAATTAATGTCATTGTAAATTTTAGTAAATTATCTTTCTAATGGCGGTAATTTCATATTTTAAGTCATTATAATTTATGAATAATTAACGATCAAAATTTAGTCAAAGGATAAACATTTTGGGACGAAGGTAGTAATAAGTAACAAAGTTCCAAAACAACTTGTGTATATTGCAATTTATCTCTAGATATTACGATTGTTTACCCACATATGTTAAATTGTTCACTTTTATTGTTATAGTTGTTCACTTTCAGAATAATTGTTCACTCTATTATAATTTAAACCTTAATATTTGGAGCACATACTCCAAATTCTATTCTTTGGATTGGATAAAATTAGTTTTGGATGGATTGTATCGGATTAGATTGGATAAATAATGATGTTTTTTTAAGAATTATATTTTTAGAGATGATGTTTTTTTTGGAGAATTGTGTAAAGTTTGAATTGGATTAAAAAGGGTTACAGGGCCTAGTGGGTGTGGGCCGGAAATCAATACATTGATCAAACCTCCTATCATACAATGGGATGGGAAAACTCTATTTAGCCCACTTAAATGAAGTGCACCAAAAAGAAAATTACAACAGAAGTAGAAAATAATTACTTAAGGCATATAAGGGCTAGTCAATCACAATTTGACCTTTTACGTACTCTTGTAATTTGCCTCTATGTATGCGGATTGGACTAAGGTCCCTCATACGTCTTGTGTTACAGTACCCTTTATAAAAACAGTTTAAGAAACACTGGAGAATCGTTTTTCAAATTTTGTGTGTTACGGTTTTATAATAAATTGTTACGGAGATGATTTTTAAAATGATATCATAATAACTTATTTACTGATAAATCAAAACCAAACCAATAGTTTTTGAAATGATATTACGATAACGTTATATAATGATTGCTTAAGAAATTTATTATCATAAACTAAAAGCAATATTAATAATTTTTGAAACGATCTTATAATAACTTATGAACGGTTGCTATATGACAGCTTAACACAAATATTAATGATTTTTTCTTTCTAGATGCCAAGCTAAATTTCAGCGTAATTTGGGTTGCTGAGCCTTTTGAGTAGTGACTAATCATTGTCTTTATTGAACTAAACCATAACTGTAATGTTACTTAATTGGGTTATAATAAAGCTTGTGGGCCGATTACAATCAAGAGTTGGGCCTCTCACAACTGCAACCTCTGGGTCATCAGCATTGCCCAAATTACAACAGATGAGTGGCCCAATTCTATATAACTTTCCACAAACTTCGGCCCATTGTTATCCCCTCCCACAAGTAACACACATGTTCCAAACTAATTCATCGAAGAGGCATTAGCTAGGTGGCAACCATTTCCTTTTATATGTATGATGCTTATTTCTCACCCCGTACTCTTCCTATATGTTAAATTTGATGGTGGTTACCTTTGAAATAGTAATTTTGTAAACAAACGATGTTTACCCGATCTAAAAAGAGTTGCAAACTAATCTAACGTTTTCTTTGTAAAAGTCCAAAGAATTGAAAAATAAATTAACCTATAAGTAATTAATGTAAAACCAAAATACAGTTAGATGACTCATTTACCAAACCTAAAGTAGCCAATTATTTATAATAATAATAATAATAATAATAATAACAATAAATAAATAAATAAATAAATAAATGAACAATCAAATAATAATGGAATATTAGATCAATCTGTCATGTACGGATGTACCATAGACTTATAAATACAACTCGAGCCCTGTTTCGTGAGTAAGGAGAAAGTAATAAGATAAGTAGTTTAGGTAGAATTGGGTTGATATTAATCGACAAGGTAGAAATGGTAGATGATGCAGATCTATAATAATATAAAAGTAATATATTCGAAATTTGAAATACTCAACCCGGAGTGATTGTATGGGTTATTGGCCAATCAGATTAAAGAAAAAAATCAATTTAAAAATATAATAAAAAATTCCTGCCCATGAAATAATAATAAAAAAATTGTTTTAAAAAAAATAATAAACAAGAAGTCTAACCAGATTAAGAGTCTACTCTATCTAATTAAAAATTTACTTCCCAACCGAATCAGGAGTCTAACTCCCATCCAGATCTAATTAGGAGTCTACCTCCCGACCTAATATATAAACATCGAAACATCTTTCATTATCTTCCAATCTGTCAACTATTAACATTTGCAGCAACCATTGGATTCTTGGCAAACCTGTAAATACAAATAGGTTAGTTTACGAAAAGTACTATAAATTTGAAGCAACCATTGAATTCTCCATTTTCCCAAAAGGAAAATCCTATCTCCATAATAATGTTTCCACAATAGTGTCACCCCTTGCTTTTCATCCAACTCTGATGTTATAACTACTTCTTCCTCTCCACAATTTTCTTTTGCAATTGCGCGAGATATTTGCAGTGAATGAAGATATGGTAAGAATTTTGGATGAATTTAGGGCTTGGAGTTAAAATTTGTGTAGGATTCGTACACGGAAGTGGCAAATTTTATGGTTTTAAAGTCCCATGAGCGTGTCACATCTGTGTCAAGGGGTCGATATTGATCGGACATGATAGTCTAGAGGCAGTGGTCGAGTGTCCAACGATAGTGAGCGGTGATTTCATGGAAGAGGGTATATCAATGGTTAGGGTTTTTCCCCCTTTTTTCAATTACGAGTTTCATTGTATTTTCAGTTTGATTTCTCAATTAAGATTTTTGTTTTTACTTATCTTTGTAATTTGGATGTTGAATTGTCATATGGATATCATATCATGTCTTTTGACGTATCAAACAACAAAAGAAGATGTAAGCTTGAGAGACTATAACACCTCAAGTTATTGTATTGCTTATGCATAAACATCTTAAGTTGTTATTGATGTATCGCAACCGTGAGTGTTGAGTTTGTATTACTATAGTTATCCTTAAGTTTGTACTTTATAATTTTAATTTTTCACATGACATGTACCTTATTCATCAATAATGATAGAATTGATATACTTCAGTTAAGAGATTCATTTATAATATATGGTTCTTTTATTTTCATTATTATGGATAGCTACCTATGAGGTTTTGACTTTTGAGTTGGATTGTATTTTTTCTATTTGCAATTTATATGTTATAATATTGATTCGAAAACAACATTTATTTATATTTACTGTCACACTTTTTACAAGTTAGATATGTGCTATATAATCCTTGGAACAATTTATTTATATCTATAATAATATAAAAATAATATATTCGAAATTTGAAATGCTCAACATAGAGTGATTGTAGGGGTTATTGGCCAATCGTATTAAAGAAAAAAATCGATTAAAAAATACAGTAAAAAATTATCGCACATAAAATAATACTAAAAAAATTGATTTTAAAAAAATAATAAACAATAAGAGTCTACCTAATTTAACTAGAAATCTATTTCCCAACCCAATTTGGAGTCTAACTCCCATCCAAATCTAATTAGGACTCTACCTCTCACCCAAATTTAATTAGGAGTCTACCCCCAATTTAACATATAAACATTGAAACATCTTTCATTCTCTTTCAATCTGTCAACAATTAACATTTGAAGCAATCATTAAATTCTCGGAAACATGCAAATACAAGCAATCAAGCATGTTAGTTTTCGAAAAGTACTATCAGCATATAACACACCATAATTATTTATTTTTTAAAAAACAAAAATAATATATTTATTTTATTTATAAACTTATTTAAATATCCCGTGCATCGCACGGGTTAAAGACTAGTATATGTAAAAACATAATTTCTTTTTAATAATTTTTAACAATTCTTAATTTTTAAGAGTTCCCCTAAAATCAAAATTAGAAGAAGAAAATATCTAGATGGCCCCCTCTTAAAATTAAAAAAAAAAAAAAACAGAACACAAATATAATAAATTTAATTTCTTAAGCGTATGAACAGAAAGGTGGCGACGCTGTTTCACACAAGTAATTGTCATTAATTAATTCATTTAATATTATATTGGACAAGTATTAAGAAAAAAAACAGCGATTTCATTTTTTACGGAAAACAAATAAAAGGATATCATAGCATGTGAAGAGTGAGGTGTACAAAAACATGAATTAAAAAAGACGTTTGTAGGCCAGCAAATAATTAGCAACCCCAAGAAATAGAAATTAATAGAAGGAAGCCAATTCATAGCTGTCACTCAAAACAAACTTTCTTGCCTTGCTACACAAGCATACACATCATTGAATATGCAAGCCATGGCCGCCTCAAACCCTAGTATAAATACACCCCCTTCTCCCCCCTTTTACTCGGTTTAACACACTTTCTCACCATCAACACTACCACCCTAGAGAGAGAAAGAGAAAGTTGTTGAGAGAGAAAAGAAACAAATCAAAGCTCAACATCCATGACAACAACGACGACAACATTGCTCAGCTGGGCATTCCCACACCTGATAGTGACGCAATCAAACAATGGAGTTCAACAGAAAATAGAGTCGCAAGAGAAGAAGGAGAAGACGACGAATAGGGTTTATGGTTTTGAAATGCCTCTTCATTATCCCAGGTATACTAAGCAAGATTACGCCAATATGGAAGAGTGGAGGCTGGATATGTTGCTGCAGCAATACGGCCTTGATCGTGCTGTTAAGGGTAAAACCCTTGATGAGAAGAGGAAGTTCGCCATGGGAGCTTTCTTGTGGCCTGATCAATAAGTTTAATGTCTAGTACTATATGTCTTTGTGTTTTAATCTTTGTTATGAGCAAGGGTTTGAATAGTAGGTGACTGTATGATGATAGCCCTTATGTTTGGTCCATCACATGTATCGATAGCTAGCTTCATCGTTCTAGTTTTGTACTATTTTCAGTATGTGTAGTATACGTGTGTTTGCTTAAATGATTATGCGAATCAGTCTATGTATGTTTGAAGGGTAGTGGAAGCATATAATAAAAACTAGTTGAAGCAGCTTCGTCTACCTCTTTGCTTCACTTTATTGAACCTCTAATTCAATTCATACATTTAAGGAAGACAAGATTCAACAAACAATTCAATTAATTGATGAACTTAAGTGGTAAAAAGTGTCACAACAAAGTCACGCTGAAGTAAATTAACAGTCTGAAAGGGAAGGGAAAGAAGGGGAGAGAAAGGGAATGGGGTAACTACAAAAATTCTTCCCTCTCTCGCTGGAGGTAAAATACTAAAATGTTACCCTCCTTTCACCCCTTTTTTTTATTTCCAAACAGGAAGAAAATTGATAATAACCTCTTTTCCCTTGAAGAAAATGAATAGTAACCTATATTCCCTTCTCCTCTCCCTCTTTATCCTTCAAAACAAACAAACTGTAAGGTCCGTCCAAATTGTGGTTTGATAGGTAAATTTTAAGTAGAAATTGGATCTTTATTGACTATATACCTACATTTATTAAAATTTACCCAAAAGTTAAGAAAAATTACCAAAAATTTTAAAAATACTATCAAAATTTATTTAGCTTGACTTTACACACAAATTGGGCAACCCCTATGTATATCTTTTATTATCAAATAAATCGGTTAGCCGTTAGTGTGTAAAAGATGGAGATGCCTAGATCAAAGAAAGTATGGAAGTGTGGGAGCCGATGCCATAATTATTAGGATGGCAATGAATATGAAGAGGGAGGGGAAGTAGTTGAAAAATATGAAGAAAGATGGGATTGAGCGGCGAGAAATTTGCCAAAGGAAGTATTGATGTGATGTGGGATGGTGCCAAATGTCAAGTGCCTACTTATGATTGTGACTTCGTTACAAAACCATGGGCTGGATTAATATTATACTGTTATTGATGATAAGACAAGGGTAGTATTGTTCATAGTCAATTGGTTTACTAATGGGCTTCGATGGGCTGTCTCAAGTCTCCTGTTTGCTACTATCCTAATGGGTTGGGCTACTGTCCACCCAACCTTGGATCACATATTGGGTTCATCACAGTTTCATTTTTGAAATAGGTAGGCCCAATAGAGCTGCTTGAAACTAAAGCCCTCATATTTTATACGGTGCCGTACGATGCCACAACTTACAATATTACTCATTATCCTTTCACACTTTACCACTATCATTACCAATATATCTCTTCATTTTTCTCTCTTCACTTTTTTCCTCACCTTTTCACATTCTATCTCTTCACTTACCACATCAAACACACTTTCCACAAATTTTACCATAACATACCATGCCATCCCAAACCTTACCGCACTTTTCACAATTTCATCACACCGCAGCATTTCCGCATTTTAACAACCGCATAAAAGAACATGGCCTAAGTCCAAAACTTTCAAAAGAAGATAACTCGAGATATAACAACATCTAACAATAACTCAAACCGAACTTCTTCAACCAAGGTTAGTCGCTGTTGTAAGATAAATATTTGGATTACAAACCAAGTGAACCAAATCAACCCAAATAGACCCAAATACAACATAACGCAAACTTAGCATAATTCGAAGTCGAACAATCCAATTACCCGGTCTGAATTATTACTATGTGTCATTAGTTATAGAATTGAATTCCTGATAGCTAATACTCATTATATAAAGGTGCAGGAAATCACCTGAATCAGTCCATGCTTTTCTTGTTGTAGCCTGAGCTCAGTTAAACTAGCTAGGAACAAGTTAGTCTCATGCCCCATCTCATTCAACCTTTGGATAGTCTGATAAACATCTTGCTTTTGTCTGTTCCAAGTATAACACAAGTTAATTAAGACAATGACTAGGACAGATTTTGAGTCATCTAGAAAGTAAGTGGCCATAAGAAACCTGAAGGATGTCAAACTAGACATGTAATTCAAAATAAGTGTCGGAGTTTACATAATATATAAGAGTACATCTGCTGTCCTGGCAAAACTAACTTGAGATTTACTAGACACAAGACACAAAAATATCCATAATCCTCTGATCAAATCAAAAGCAAATATTCCATTATCCTAAAAGAAATATCAGAGTAATTGATCAGTATATCCTAGGCATGAGCTGGACCGGAATCCCGATTATTTTTGGAGGTCCGACCCCCGCTCCCGGTCCCAATAAATAACACAAATAGTGTAAATTTTTTCAAATTTCACAAACTTTTTTCCTAAAATTATACAAATTAAAATTACACAATGGCTAATATATAACCACCTTTTACAAAAAAAATAAAATACAAGTTTGAAAAAGTAGCATATGTATGTGTGTGTGTGTCTCGGTCTTTTGTAAGTAAGAGAGAGAGAGAGAGTGAAAGTAAAGCAACGAAAATAAGGCAAGTAAAATAAGGTTGTGTAAGTATTGGTATGGATGGTGAGTGAGATAGGTGAGATAAGTGGCATAAAATAGGGTAAAGTGGAATAATATTTGGAAAGGTAGATCATATCAACCGCATCATTTAAATAAATTAATCTTTAAATATATAATTTATAGTATTTTAATAAGATATTGTGACAATGGATAAAGTGGCACGAGAAAGGTGGGATAATTTTATCCCACCACATAAAAGAACATAGTAAGTCACGCCGGTCACATCCCTTATTAAATATATGAATTTTTAAATATGTATTATGTAAAGTATTTTAAATAGTGTAAGTAAAAATAGGTAAGAAAGATAAGTAAAATCAAACTTATATATATATATATATATATATATATATATATATATATATTGACATAGGGAAATTGGATTCTAATAATTCATACTTTTGCAAATTGGATGGCAATAATCTCTACTTTCAATTTGTATTTTGGTGGTAAAAATAAAAATTGTATTGTAGTGGTACCAAATCCATCACCACATTCTTTTTATTTTTTTCATGCCTACCCCATATTGTTTTGTTTTTTTCGTTCCTGCCCCCAGATAGGTAATGAAGTGTAATTACTAAAACATTTTTTAAATTATTTTTTTGAGATTTCGAGCAATTATTATGATTTTTTTAAAGGAATAAATTGGAAAAATCATAATGCATAAAACAAAATTGAAAAAAATTGGGAGAAATGCTGTAAATTCATTAAAATTCGTTGTAAAGTGTTATACAAAGTTTTGAATCAAATGCAACAGAAAATCTATGATATTTAGGGTATACTCTCGATTATGTCCCACTACAATATAATTTTAATTTTTTTTTTACCACCAGAATCCAAAATGATAGTAGAGATTATTGTCATCCAATTTGTGATAGTAGAGATTATTAGAATCCAATATCCCTATTGACATATGCATAATGTCCTAATTCAAAGTTCCTACAACAGGAACCAGTTGTACTGAGATTCAATGATTGAGAACAGCTACGACAAAAGGTTCACTGGAAAATAAGTACAATAATTTTACCAAAGTTTCCAGAGCATAGGTTCAAATGCCCGTGCAAGTGGGAAAAGTGCAGCCACAAAGATTGTGTGGGCTCAAACACTCAGCCAGCTTAAAAAGTGCAAACCTACAAAAAATTTACTGTTTGACGCTTTCTCACCAGCAATCAAATTGGTACCATGATGAAAATTGTGAACCAAAACATTCTCCAAAAGGGTGAAAAGACGTGAAGTGAGGGTTTGGAGTTCACATAATGTGTCACCAAAAAGAGTTCAAAATGCTGGTTCAATTGCTAAGTAATCTATGCAATATCTTACCAAAATAGGGTTTCAAAGGCCATAAATAAATGTCTCTAACCTATAACAACATTAATGCAAGCTTCACAACAATCAACAGTTTACAATCTTACCACTTTACAAGTTACATAAGTGGCATGTAGTTTTGGCCAAGCAAGGGCAGGAAAAAGCCAAGGACAGGCCATGTGCAGTTAGCCTACATATACACATGACCATATTAGTAGATTAGAATGGAAAAACAAGTGATATTAGACAAGGGTCAAGTTTGAGAACAACTGCATGAAAAACAGGCATTGTCTCAACACAGAAAACGATACTCCGGCAACTGCCCCATTCCCAAGCCCTCTAATGCTTTGCTAGATTACGGAATCAACGTTCGTTCTCAAACTAAGTGTGGACCATGTTCGCTAATTAATTAAAATCTACTTTTAAGAATTAATGATGCTAATTCGTGATCGAAAACCAGGTAACAGAGAGAGCCTGATTGTATAAGGCATATTGCAAAAATCAGTGCTCATGCCGTTTACCGAAAGGCAACTTCTTCCCCACCTAACTACAGGAGGAAAAGACTCGCAACTTGCAAAATGACAAGGTTGTGGCCAAATGAGAGGGCGTGTGCAAGAGAGAGAGGACACAATAATTAATACATAACCAAAAGGACCTACAGTTAGAATTCTATTTCCTCTAGTACCATCTCTCTACCTTACAGTTCTTGGCCAATAATATATGCCAAGATTCAATCTCAATAATGTATCCAGAAAGCAACTTCCACTTGAAGGAAATAAATATCACGACAAGTAAAAATCCAGAACAATCAATCAGATGCAATAATTCCCTGTCATATGAAGAGCCTTGTGATCTGTTGCGTAAATCCGCTAGCCAAATTTACCATCAACGCATTAGTAACCTTGACACGCGTAGATATTCCAGGGAAGATGATGAAAACTCCAATATAAACAAACTAAACTTCTGCCTCTACAAAGATCTAAAATTTGAGTTCGGATAAGTTCGTTCTGTCCCTACAAAGTCCTAAAAGTATTTGGCAGAAAATATCTGAAATGTGAATTAAGCTTGCATTCTTATGTTAGCTTTGGAAAAGTTCACTCAATTTGTCTTCCTCTTATCTGTCGTGTCTTTATTCCTTTATTCATTCTATGCAATGGCTGATGGGTCCGGTCCTAATGTCCATTGCAAAGTACTCAATTCTAACAATTAATACATAATTAATACTCAACTACTATGCTAACCTGTGCTACTACGCTAACCTGTGGCAGGCACTGATATTGGTGGATTTTCATAGTGCAAAGATACTTTGCAGCCGATGCAAATTGAGAAGTCAGTTGTGGTGGAGAGTGTTGCCATAGGAAAAAGGTAAGGTGGAAGCGAAAAGAGTTGAAGTAAATGAAATTATGAAGAAAAAAAAAAAGGAGGGGGTCTAGTTTCAGACATGGATACTAGACAAATGTAAGGAAGTCCATGACAAAATCTTAGAACATGATGATGAAGAGTATGTGAAAGAATGATACAACAGGGTGAAATATTGAAAAAAGAGGAAAGGAAGAAAGAAAAAGAAATTGCTTAGATCATGACCACAAATGAATCACACAGAAAACTAAAGATTTCATTAAGGAAATGAAGGAAGAACTCAGCATTGAATCTCAACAGCAACTTGTTATGGAAATTATGGTTTAGGAACTGTAGGAAGATTAATTCAAAATCAGTAATCATTAACACACTTAATTTTCAGACTTTTTTCTGTCTGAATCCGCTGTGTCATGGGCATTAGGCATTGATGCTTACTCTCTGCTATTATCCTTACTGAATATTCATTCAGCAGCACAAAAGCAGAAAAACTTTTTTCAAAAAAATGGTCAAAATGGTAGGAGCAAAACGTATCGAATCACAATGCTAAAAGCTTCCACGTGTAACGGCATTACCCACAAGGCCAAGATGAAGGAAGTTTACAATGGAGACATTCCTGTGGCCTGATCAACCCTTGATAACTTTCAGTATGTATAGAAGTATTTCAACAAAGGCCATGCATATTAAGCAATATAGAGCAATCTATTGATTATTGGGTCTCTTAGACAGACATGTTTGTGTTCCTCAGTCAAGAAGAAATCTGACTGAAGGACTTTCAGCATGCTTCAGGAAATTTTTTTTATAATCTTCCATATCTCTCTATCAAGCAGTGTGTTATTTGCAGTTTACAGCATCCTAGTAGTAATTGTCAACTATTTGTGAACATAATTGTTCACAATACCACATTGCAAGTTTGATTAATGAATTCTACAAATCTATTCGCGACAATTGTCACAGTTGGTTCAAGTGTTCCCAAAATTGTTAATGTTCAGGTGTCAAGTGTCGAGATCTCCCATTCCCGGAAAATTTTGCATTTTTTGTCTAAATGAAAAATCATGCGTCCATAGTTTTCACCAGGTTGAAGCTTAAAACATCAGGTTTGATATCAGTAAAGAGTAAAGACATAATTTGGAATGCAATTGGCCAGATAAAATGAGAATGGTCGAAATAACATTGCACTAGTTTTTTCAGATGTAACCATTCAGGTTAGTACTATACAGTAACCATTTGCACCAAGTTTGTACAATTAGACAAACACCTACCTAACAAGAAAAATGGATGGAATACACATACTGATTGAATCTGTCAAAGGTTTTTCATAGCATGGGTCCAAAACCCCATAGCAAAGGTAGAGAAAGTGCAACCACAAAGACAGATTTTGTGGGCTCAGAGATTCAGCCGGGAATCAAAGTGCCAAATTTCTATAAAAAAATTTACTGTTGAGAATTTTTTTATTTATTTTTTTGTTCTCCAGTGAATATCTCACACAAACACAATTTTCTCTTTTAAAACAATGAAAAGTGCAAAGTTATTATTCTCTATAAAAAGCCAAGCAGTGGTTCAAAGTACCATGAAAAAGTCAAAATACTCTACAAAAAGAACAAAGCAGTGGCCTTAAAAGACATGAAGTTCTCATTCCTGTTGGCAAGAATTTGCAGTTTTGCACCATTTATGTGTATCATATCTTCCGTAATTCAATAAATTCATATCTTACAGATCCAAAGATTCATTATACTATTACAGTAACTTGAAACTAATTATGCTCTTAGTCCCATGATTACACGTGAAACCATTTAATGATCGAGACACTTCAATTTCGATGAAATTGCTCGCCAGTATGGATCTACCAAAGATGTTTCTAGGAGGTCAATTATGAAGCGTTAAGCCTGGCATTAGTGACGGCTTTTTCGAGTGAGGTTAATCTCAAGGAATAGTGGCTTGAAGCTTAGGCCAAGGAATATATGCAGACAGATAGGTGGAACAATTTCAGTACAGAGAATGCTATAGACATTGCACATGCAACCAGTACTCAACAATGACCATGTTAGTGGATAGAAATGGAGAAAGAAAAGGATATTTTACAAGAATTCGAATTAGAAGACTGTATGGAAGCTAGGTCATATCAAGAGTTACAAGAAAGGTCAAAAAGGATATACTCCTTCACTATTCTATAAAGGGTTAACAACTATTCAGAAATTGTGAAATTACTACTTTCATTCAATTTTTTTGATATTATTGATTTATCATTCACTGTAGCATGGGCCTCTATCACTCAAATCCATTTCAATGATTGGTGATGATATCTTAAAAGGTGAAAGTACATATAGAATGACCCCAACCCCCTCACAAGCCAAGCCTTGAGCAAGTACTGGTGTAAAAGTAAATAGTTTAATTTTAACCTAAAGTGTACTTCATGAGTAACTTGATAAGCCTTTTTTTTTTTTTTTTTTTTACTGCAGGGCGCAGGCTTATACTTCTATGAATTCTAAACTTAGAGGTTCACATAGTTTGCTGCTTAAACTACCCTGAAAATGAAAACATTGAAATTGATATGCTATAAATCGTCCATTAGTACGGTCTACGGAAAAGAAACACTAATCACATATTAATCACTGAATCATCTAATCCTCTTGGAAAAGACATGTAGCTCGTGAGGTGACTGGAAGAGAGGCGGAACAAGAGAGTGAGCCCAAGAAAAGAAAGCGTAATTAATAATTCTGAAGGACCTCAATTTCCAAAACTATTTTAGCACACAGGAATTCAGCCTTGGCATCAAATAATTGATCATCTTTAATCAGGTACCCTGAAAGCAACCCCTCCCCAGGGCTCGAAATGTAACAATTTTCATACACAAATCCAGAACAGGTCATCAAAAGCAAAATGACCCACACTATATGAGAAATCTCATGATTTATCATCAGCTCCACAGTCATTCTCCCAAAAGGATAAAAGGAGAAAGATAAATGGAAGAGACAATTATATAGGTCCATGAAAGGCCAATAAATAAGGGTTTTATCCGTACACTACCATTCACATCCCTTAATGATCAAGGGCAATTATGTCCATTTACACATTTCAAAGTTATTTTCACTCCTATATAAGGAAGCCAAACTTCAAAGTGCCACACAGCAACTACAAACCAAGCTTTCAAGTTCAGAGAGCTTCCTTCTGCAAAAGTTCCTGACTCTATTGCATGATACCAAAACCTATCAAAGAAGAAATATATTAAAAACCACCTGATATTTAATCATGAAGCAAGCTTCCCTCTCATCTGAGTTGATGAAACTCACTCAATTCATCCTCTCATTATCTGTTTTCTCCTACTTCTTTTTGCATCCGTCTTGCCTCTACTTCCTTCACTCCGCACCTCATCAAAGTACATTTTCTTCCCAGCTCTTTTCTCTTGCTACAGACAAGAAATACATATTCCTTCTGTGCAATGGGATCCTAGTTTTCATTGCAAAGTACTCAACTCGAACAATTGATCCTCCTTCACCACCACTACCATCTCCACCAACTGACATAAGCCCTGATAGTGACACAGTTTTCGAGGAGTACACAGAGATGAATCTACAGCCGTCAGTAGAGGATTTAGTCCTGGTTGAAAATGTTGCTACCAAAGAACTTGAGGTAGAAAAGAGTTTAGGAGAGAATGCAGCTGTGGAAGATGAGGAAATAGAGGAAGATTCCCAGTTTCTAACTACTGACGGGGAACATATATTGGAAGAAGTAGATGACGAAACCTTTGACAATGATAAGGAAGAGTGTGTCAACAGCGAATATGAAAATGAAAGTGAGTATGATGAGGAGGAGGATGAAGAAATTGCAATGATGAGTACGGATGAATTAAATAGAAGATTCGAGGATTTCATTAGAAAGATGAAGGAAGAGCTCAGAATTGAAGCTCAACAGCATCTCATTATGGTTTAGGGCAAGTAGGAAGACTGATCAATTAAGATGTATTTAACGTATTAGAATTTTCCTCTCCTGTATAACTATCTTCCCATGCTATAGCACAATTTTGATGTTTCCGCTTTAATTTCAAGTGTTGTCATTGATGTTTATGTACATAATATAATTTTTCCAGTACTGAATGCATAATAATCGACGTAAGTCTTAAGTTTTACCCTTATTTTGTCTTTCTTTTTTCTTATAACTATGCTACCATTTACAAGGAGGCAAAGCTGCCATTGCCCTTATTGAAAGGAGGGAAAAACTCCGAGAACGAATAAAAACATGTACAGCTAAATTACTACCCCTCATACATTACACCTGCGCATTAAGCAATTAAAAAATAAGATACAAATACTCTGTGTAAGGCCATTGAAAAAACAGGTTGGTTAATCCTGATGGAGCCTTCATTATTATTTGAATACAATCAAATGACCACCATTACACTATGTACACCTCATGGTAAGCTTGAGATAGACAGTAACGTGGGGGAGATCATAGTGCAATCAACCAAAATTCATGCATATCTGTTTTAGAAAATAGAGACGTACGATATGTGACCATGTAAGAGTAAATATCAGAGAATATTCACTTGCTACTAAATTGACTACAAGTTTTATGTTCAAGGACGAGGGATGAAACATCTAGGTTGATACTAGAAAGACAAACAATTTTTGCTGTTTTAGATTCTTTATCTGGGTAAATAGGAAACTCAAAAGCCTATTGTATCTTACTTCCCCACAAGCTTCTTGATTTCTTGGTCTTTCATTGAGTTTTCCAACTTCGAATTCGGTTTCTTTTAGTGTCAAATCTGGTTTTCAAAGTAGGTTTTTACAGAAGGTTTTTTGTTGGTCCGCAGAAATTAGCCTCTCAACTTTAGTTCGTGGGGAAGGCTGCTTACATTTGGATTCCCCACACCACCATAAAATGAGCTCTCCTGGGAGTTTGTTGTTGTTATCATCACTAATTGTAATTGTAGGGAGGAAGATGGCACGTTGCTTTCTGAAAACAATAAATGGAAATACCATAAATGACCAATAGAGAATAAAATTGCAAAAGCAGGCACATTTAGGGGAGAAACTGGTTTTTTATTCCATTTTCTTTCTTTCGGATTGAACTGTGCTCAATCAAATCTATCTCGAATCCTAACTAATGAAATTGCCTGCTAAAAAACTCCATGTGTTCAATCATGATTGGAGGAGGACAAACAGAGTGAGTAGGTAATAATATACATACTCTGCTTCAATGATTGGTCAGAATATGTATATAGCAACAAGAATAGTGTGCAGGATGGATCCCAACCATGTACGGTCAAGGGAAATCCAAGAATATATAGTCGGCAAATAGAGAGTCACTTATTGCTATACACTGGATTATGACTTATGAGTTATGACATTATTGAAAACAATGAAGTAGCTTAAACTTAGTAAATGAACGACATGGTAAAAGTGTTCCAGTAAACACAAAGACAGGCTACACAGATCATGGAAATACAGTAGACACGAGAACATCTCATATTAACTATAATGGAATCTAGTTCAATCTTTGAGTCCAAATTATAAAACAATAAATGATGAATCATGACTATGAGATCAAAATATAAACAAATCCATACATTGATTTTACTCAACTACCTTTTCCTTGTCTCATTTATACTGAAAGTAAGCATTATTTAGCACATCAAAATAACTTAATCTTATAGAACATAGCAATTCCATACTACCATCCACTGACTGAACTAATAAAAATGTTAATTACGGCAATCTGTTATGGCTTCGATTGTAGAGTGTTTAGTATTAAAGCAAAATGCATCTCTAAACTGTCCTAAAAGCATGCTAGAAATGTTTTCAAATCTAGTGTTTGACGGAATGGACCTCCTTTTAATCGTGCAAGCCAAAGGTACGGCTGTTATTGAATGCTCCAAACTACCCCAAAACTAACCCTAGGCATGACTCTTGTAACTTGAATGTGTATTTGAGGTAAATCAATAAGCATTAACCAATTCCCTAGATTGAGGTCACTCCATTTTACGGTCTATTTTACTAGATAACTTTAGAGTGAAAAAGCTCAAGGCACAAAAAGACACAAAGGGGTCCTAGAGTTTAGACACGAGACTTGAAGCAAAGGTGCACGCCTTTGGATGCTGAACGCAATTTATATACATATTTTCTTTGCCTCAAAATCATTCCCACATGGAGAAGATAGAAGTTGTGTGTGTTTCTGGAGGGTTTTACAGTTAAGGGGATTGATTAAAACACACAAACAAAACCGTTTTTTATATTTTATTTCACTAGGATCCAAAAGGTGCACAAAAGTCACACAAAGGCGAACCTTTTGCGGGTGTTTTGGATGAGCTTTCCTCACCCTGTCCGAGGCATCAGGGTTTGAGCTTCTCCGCTCAGTGCGCGTAGGTGCGCCTTGTTAAACTAAACTAGGCAATCATGGAATTAGGGGTTAGAAAGTGAACTGAAAACAGATCTAATAACAATCACAAACTCTATAGCGAGGTTATCTCACACAAGAGATGTGATGAAGATTAGACTTTAGGTGTGACTATTAAATTCTACAGTGTGACCAATAATTCACTCATGTTGAATTTCTATTTGGATGATGATGACTAATACCCTATTTTGGGTAACTCTAACGTCCACTAGCCACCCTAAATCAATCTTAACACAATCCTCTCAGTATCTACTATATTCTCAAGTGATTTTCTCCCTGAAGACCTCAGAATCTGTGTTTAACTGTCCGAGTCTAAATTTATCTGACGTGGACTAAATTAATAAAGGATTATCCCATAAGAAGAAAGAAACTACAACCATTGTATTACTTAAAATACTGAAATTTATTTATAACTAGGCTCGTTGGGGCCAAAAATATTGTGCTTTTTCTCTTTTTCTAAAATAAGGGTCCACAAAAACAGATATTTTCTTTCCTCCCTCCAACTCACCGCCCAAAAGAAAAAGATGATTGTTGCCTCCTATAGATGCGCTGAGTGCTCAATAATAATTTAGAAAACTGATCAAAAAATTGATGGGTGATTTTGATGTTGCACGCCTGGATTTAGCTGCTCGATAGTGAGATCAAATAAAGAAATGATTGATAGTATTTACATAGCCTTTCCACCATCATTTTCAGCCAAGGTCTTCCCTATACAAAAAAGGACAATCAGACATTAGTCATGCACAAAAGCTTATATTGCACGATTAGCCTTCACCAGCAGAGCACCTACATAATCATTCATCATCATTGATCCTGATTTCAGAAGATATTAAGACAGGCATTTGCTGGATAAACCTGCAGGTTTCTCCATACATAACATCTTAGACCTTAGGGCTTTTAAAGTCCCTCCCAGTAAATCTTGCTTGAAAATGGAAGTAGTGTGATGCTAAGAGGGTGGTAAAGGATAACATTTTATGCAAAACAGACCTAAAGTCACTCAAAGTACTATGGAATAAAGGTATCTGCGCCTTAGTTAAATGGTTTCGTCTCATAATTATTAAGCAAAGCCAGTGCATAGCATTGTTACTTGTCACTTGATAAGAAAGAAAATGGGTGACACTACTTGGACAATGTGACGAGTAGGAAAAAGTAACTAGCAGAGAAAGACGCTGTGAACCTGGGATAAATAAGAGTCATACAAGCTACCCACCTCTGACTTCTTGATTGATAAATTCATGTTATTTTATCAAGCGTGTCACCTTCTATTACCCTCCCTCCACAATAATACAAAGGTAATTCACTATTCAAATAAGTAAATCTCTTCATTATAGGAGCAGTCACAAACTACCTCAAGGGTCTGGACTCTGAAGAGTAAATAGGAACAGGTACGTGTCATTAGCTATCCATGTAACATGTTTCTGCTTATCCGATCCAGAAGATGCTGTTAGTAAGTGTAACTATGACAAATGAATGTTCTATCTCCCAATTCTCCTCACTGCCTCCTCTCTTCTCTCACCCTATACTGAAACAGTCCTACAATTCAAAAAGATTTGAACACCATCATTGTTTGACTAGTTATTTCACAACCCCACCATGCCAATCTTATGAAACCACGCATTCGACACTCGTGAATATGGCCCTCTTACAGTCTAGGCTGCTCTTAGTGATACGCTAGACCTAATGGCCTACCTATAGCTAATAACCAATGATTAGGACACGTCCAGATATGATGCGCCCACGGTCCCACAACTTGCAAGAAGACACCTCAAACATGATAACACTGACCCTCAGATTTAATATGAGAAGAGTAAAATGGAAAGAAACATAATGCACATCTGAATGCCCAAAACCTACTACTTTACCCAAAGGGGTCATAAACAACACTAATGACATCGCATCTTTCAAAACAAATTTGGGCATACAGCATGCTGCAGTCAACAAGCAAACTAGAAGCACCGATATTTTTCCCACAGTAGCCACAGAGAATCAGACTTTCAGTACTTGTCTCTGTGATTTTACATTTACAGTAACACTACGGAGAAGCAGCAAAATCTTATTAGGCCGCTATCAGCATAGGAAAGTATGGTAGCAGAACTTGAAGCAGCAAGTATCCATGCATATGTGATGATAAATGTGTAAACATTTGCACGAATTTTGATTTAGAAGGAATGAAAACAATTATTGACAAGAAACTGACAAAATCAGGCATTCATTGCATATGGAGGAAAGAGATGTGTAAGTTTTGTTACTTGATATAGCACAGCTGGCTGCATAATCCATCACTACTTTATACCCCTGGGGTCATGTTCTCAATAGCTTTCGCTTTCACCATCTTCTACACATTTTGCAATATAATCCAAGTTCTCTAAAATTGGGTCCCATTGATGGTAAAGGCACAACAGTCTCATCTACACCTGCAATACATTCAATGAAGAAGGCTAAGGAGATGACCCTTCATTTTAGTTCTTATCTGGGAGAAACTTGTGAAGAGGACAAACTAAATTGCAAGAGAAAATGAAAGAGCATTAAAAAAAATAGTATCTTCAAGGCTCCATAGAATGGCCCATGTTTGAATATACATGTGATTTGTTAAAAATAGAGGGCATAGGGAATAGTAGTATGCAAACATCATTGACTAAAGCATGCTGAACACTTAGGGGGGTGGGGCTGCTTCTAGCTTACTTAATTGACCATCAAGACTAACAAAAAATTTATAAAACTGGATGGTGCCTTGAAAAAGACTGTTCTCGAATTTGTTTAATTGACAATAGAAGAAATGTTAGCAAATATTAGCCAATAAAATTCACCAACAAAGCAACAAAATTTGTCTATTTGATAAGCTATTTGATAAGTTTGGATTCAGATTTGATTGTTATGTGGGTTCTTGAATTAATAGATCAATCACATGAATGGTTGAAATCTACTACCAAGAATTGACAATAACAGAGGATATCGGCAGAATAAGATATGAAACATGGTGAATTCAAGCCTAAATTCTACCAAACTAATCAAATTCCATTGAATTCCATCCACAAATGAATCTGTGGACCAACCAAGATATCTACTCCTCAGAAATTCTCTAATCATGGTTCACATCAGTGCCTCTTATAGAGATTCCTGTCACTAAATTAGAATGAATGGATATGCTACTACAAGACACATCAAAATCTCATTCCAGGTTCTTCAAGAAACAGATTGGCTGTCAGGCAGCTCTTACTAGGGTTAGGCAGCATACACATTAGGCGCCTAAACTTTGATATAGCATAACTCAAACTAGGAAGTTGATTCTAAGGAATACTATATAATCCAATTTGTGTGTTGAGAAACAGTGCCACAAGATAACAACAGGGACATTAAGATTAATGGCTATTACCCAAAAAGGATATGCTCATAAATTCACACACGCAAATAGCACCAACTGGCTTCTCTTGGTTAGAGTTGCAAGCTCAGCTTTAAGACAATCCTCAGCCATGAGTCCAAGTGTGGTAAACTGGTAGTTCTTTTCTAGGTTCGCATGGAGCCATAGTAGGGACAAATGAGGTCATCCAAGCCAGATAGCTAATTGTATTTGGATGGTAAAAAGTGACATTAGTCACAGACTGAACATATTAGGGATAAATGAGGTCATCCAACCTAGATAGCCAATAGTATTTGGATGGTAAAAAGCGACATTAGTCACAGATGAAGGTCTAGATCACCTCAAAGGGCTTATAAGAAACAAAAATTCATGCTAGAAAATTGAACACAGTTCTTGTAAGGAATCATATGAAGAAGTGGATCAAGAGATGATACTCGGATCAAGCTGCTCAGGAAGGCATATGTTGCTTTACATAGATAACATGCCTCTCACTCTTGTAAATTCTAATTGGACTACAAACAGACTTTCTGGTTTTGCTCTTAGGGATTATTGTTTCTCTAACACAAAAAAGCATCCAAGAAAATATAAGTCACACAACTGAAATGAACGTTGGTGAAAAAAAAGATCATACACATGAGCAGCCCTTCATCAGGCATGAACGACAAGTTTGAAAGCATGTTGGCGATTTCAGCAGCTTTTATGGTTGTGAGATTTCAGCAGCACAATTTACTTCCTTTACATGGACCTCCAAATTCATGCACATTGGAAAGACACAACCTGAGGTCAGTCATAAATCAGAAGGCAGCATTATGCCCAATTTACTCCCACACTGCCCCAGCATCCATCACCCATCCATGCCAAAATGCATACAAGGAAAATGAGAGCCAAATCTCCAGTGTGCATTTCGCATAAGTGCATGAGGTGCTGCTGCTCTAGCATGCATGGTCTCTCCTTGGTCTCAAAATGTCACACGTTTCTCTAGCATCGTCTAACGCTTCGTCCTTTCATGACCAATGTTGTATCAACAGACACTGAAGCCAGTAAAGACAAATCAAGATTCTTCAGAAATGTCAAGGATTAGACCTCTAATGCAGCTCCACAGGTACGGTTGGCATATACTGGCTCATATATTTTGTACCGTGTATGATCAGTGCACAACAAGTCAAGCACCTAGAGATCTGTTTCTTGCATATCTCACTAAACTAAACTATCCAAGATATCACACCTGTTCTTGATAATCATCCCACACCAGTATTGACTATGAAGCTCGATAAAATCGCCATTTTACAGTGCATCTTTTGACCTTCAATTCCTCAAAGCAATGGGCAACATAAACTGGAATGCAACTTAGGGGATACAGAGATCATAGCAACTACGGTCCAATGTTAAGACATCCAAATACGATGCAAGATAACAATGAGCATGAATTAGAACAAAACACTTAGTATCTGAAAGCAAATCAGGGGCATTTATACACAAGTCCAACTACAAACATTACAGCAACTTGGCCATGCATCATCTCTACTTTAATTTGCTCAAATATTAAACCAACTTTGATCACCAAACCAAGATTGAGACCTCCAGCTCTCAAGGTTAAGCAATTTTTTTCTGTAACAAATCAACATCTAAATATATACCTCCATTAATAATTGGGAACTGCCTAAATATGAACGATTGCGTCCTTAGATAAAACATCCAACCCCAGAAATTTCACTCCGGCACACACTATCATAATTAGAATGCCGGCAACTTAAATGAACTCAATGAATGCAGTTCAGACATCGAAAAGAACCGTATGATATGCAAGTTTATGAAATTTAAGCACAATGTGAGACAAATAGTATCAATTCAGAAAATATTCATGATGTGGCCTTGAAAGATAAATGAAAATCACGGAAGTTTCTAGGGTAGATAGTCCTAAATCCCGAATTCACGATACAAGACGTTTAATCGAACTAGATTTCACCAAAATGTGCCAGAAATTCTCAGTGATCGGGACATTGAATGCGTACAGAGTGGATAATCTAACGAAAGAAACTTAAACGAAATACCGGGAAGATACGAGTAGTGAAAGTTTAGCTTGAAATTTTATAAACCCTAATGAGGGATTTGAATCGATTTTGTGATGGATTTAACTCTGAATCCCGGAAGCAAGTTGGGCGGTTGAATGTTAAGGTTTCCCTCCATGTTCTCGAATCTCGACTCGTCCCCTTTTGAGGCATGATTGTGAGCCCAAGGCGCGTTTGGTACAACCGTACAAGGGAGTTGAAGGTGGGAATATTATTAATAATCTCTAATTCCATACTAATGGATGATTTTGACTTTCACGATTCTTAATGTTACTTTTTTATTGAGAATTTTTACCTAATATACTACTAACGGTTGCAATATTATATTTTTATAATAGTTTTTTTCAATACGAATCTAATGATGATGATTTTATATAACAACTCATTTTATATATTGATAAATTTATGATCAAAATTTTTGAAATTTGACGGCACGATTTTCAAAAACAATAATTAGTATGAAACGAAGGAAGTGATACTTTCGCCCGTTTTATGAAAATTGTAAAAAAAGGATAATTGAGAATGACAATAAAAATCTCCAACTCTCACTTAACTATTACTGACGAATGGTAATTGACACTGAAAATTCATAGTTCATGTTAAATATCAATATTATTTTTATATTCAAATAATATCACCAATATTATTTCACTCTGTTTAAATTAAGGGTAAATGACAATAGAAATCTCCAACTCTCACTCAACTATTACGTACTGATGAGTGGTAATTGATAATGTAAATTCATACTTCATGTTAAATATCAATATTATTTTTATATTCAAACAATATCATCAATATTATATCTCTCTGTTTAAATTAAGGGTATTTTAGTATATATGTATTTATTCTCAATTCTATTCCTATCTTGAGTTACTCTATAGCAAACAAAAAACTCAGGAGTTCATAAACATATATAAATTCTCTTTCTTATTGCGATTTATCGTTCCCATTTTCAATATAAATTCACATTCACATTTCCAATGCATACCAAAGCATAAAAGAATCAGAATATGTATGAAATACAAAAAACAGTTGAAACTTGAAAGGTGTTATATACATAGTATTTTTGAAAACTAATTTATAGGGGCAACAGTATTTTAATGCATTTCGGGGATCCTAAGTTTCCAATTAAATGGATGAGGGATGAGTTTCAAGCAATTTTGGCTGAATTTCAGCGATATATGTATAAACAGACAAAGATACCTTAGTTTTCCGTCTAATTCCATACTTCCTACCGCTTACTCTCTTCATCTTCGTGGTCCTCTTAATTTTATTATTTCTTAAATTATGAGAATCCATTATTTCTTCAACCAATGACAATTACTCCTTCTGTTTTTATTTATCTGTCACCTATGAAATTATGTTAAAAATTTTGACTGTTAATATCTTAATCTGTATAATGATTTATCATACAATTGTCATTAGATTCATAATAAAAAATATTATCAAAATAGTATAATATTATACTTTTTTATAAAAAATTTATATTAACTATTATTGATTAAATATTGTCACTGAAAATCATAAATAAATATAAAAAAGAACAGAGGAAGTATATTGCAATTTGCTCTACATTGGGACAACCATCACAAGGAGTAAACTGTGACACTGCACTGCATACACGCCCATCTTTTTTAATAGCCTGTTTGGATTTTAGAGGGAATTGGAGGAGAGGGATAAGGAGGGGATTTACTTTTGTATTATTCGAATTATATAAGTGGAGTGGAGGGTAACAAGGAATAACAAAATTTATCATGTTTGAATTAGAAGAAGGAATACAATTGAGAATAAATATATATATATACACTAAAATATCATTATAAATTAATATATAAGGATAGTTTGGATATTTCAAATAGACTTTCGTACAAACTTTCTCATATAAACTAAACACTGTAAATTATTTTTCCGGATAAAATTTTTCTAGGAAAATCTTCCAATTGAAAAGTTTGCCAAGAAACATTTTGCAAGGTAAGAACCAAAAGTACCATATATCACAAAATAGAATTCTTATAATTGATGGTTACTCTAAAATCGGAACTTGAAGATGAACATAAAAGGAAAATTGGATTATAATAATCCATAGCTCGACCCATTGCATTCTAATATTCTCTATTCTTTTGTATTCTAGTGGTTTAGAAAAATCAAATTATATTTTAATAGGACACCATCGAATTAAGTAGGGTGACTCGGTAAAAACTCAGTGGAAATCTTACATGGAGAAGAGAGAAAAGGCGAATTCCGACGATCCACATCAGGTTTCCGCCGAGTAACCGCCACTTGACTAGGCGGAAGACCAGTAAAATACAATTTAATTTTTTTGAGACCACTAAAATACAAAAATAAAGTAGGAATATTGACCAACATAGAGACTATTAAAATTCAATTTTCCAAAATAAAATTACAAAAAATTAAGAATTTATCTTAACGAATACTCCCTTATTTCCATATTAATTATCATTTTTAAAAATTTTGTAGTCAAATTTTAAAAATTTTGACCATAAATTTTTCAACATATACTATGATTTGTTATATAAAATTATTACCATTAAATCTGTAATGAAAAGTATTGAGAACAGCTATGATGAGCTGGTGACTACAAACAGTAACAAAAAAAGGTATGTTGGGTTTTATGACCAATTGGATCCTCGGTGGAGTCCAAAACGAATTCGGTTGAGGGAATAACGGTGAGTTGAAGAAAAACATTGCCAGCGTTTTTCAGCACTACCAGCGCTTAGCTTCGAAGACGTCGCTCGAAAAACGCTACCATCCTTCGCCCGACGCTACCAGCGCTTATAAGGCGCTGTCAGCACCTCCCTCGAAGTCGGCGGCGGCGGTTGTTTGTTTTTAGGTTGTTGTTTTAACCTAGTTTCCTTTCTTCTCAATTAGTATCAATATTACACATGTATCTCCACCATAATAACGGCCCGGCGTGCGGTGCATGACGCACGACGCACGCCGTCTGTAAACACAAATTTCGAGTCTAAATTTAATAAAGACGATAAAATTGAGAAACAAATTAAGTTGTATTAATATTTGATCGTATACGGGTACAATCTCTGTATTAAATACAATAAAGTAGTCATCTGATTCGATCTCCTGAAATTTGGGTGAGCCGAGGGCGCGGATGCAGGATGCTTGATCTCAATCTCAAATGCAAGTCTAGCTGAAGAACTCTTGTAGCAGTTCTTGAATTGAAGGTCTTGAACGTTGATTCTCGCTTGATAGCTGAATGTCTTGAACAGTAGTTCTTCAGGTTCTCGGATGCGAGGGCTTGAGTGCTTGATCTCGATCGATGAATTTGACGAAGAAGATTACTGCAGTCTTTGATGTGAAAAACATAAGCTGTCAAACTCCTTGGCGCTTGGTAGCTGAAGAACGCCTGTAGTTCGATCTTATGAAGGCTTTGCAGGTCTTAGTGAAGATTTCTGTTGTTTTTCTTGATCAAGACGTGCTGAAGACTCGATCTTGATCTTCTACAGACTTTGATCCTTGACGCTTGGTAGCTGGATGCCGCTAGCAGTTTGATCTCTTGGAGTCTCTAGATGCTGATTGCTGAATCTTCGGGGGTAGACTGCAGAGTGTCTTGAAAAATGAGGGACATGACCCCTATTGATAGGCTCTGGAGGTCTAGGGTTGCCTAGGGTTTGAGTCGGCCGTTGGGTTGGACCCAAATCAATTAATTATACCTTTATTTAAAATAAGGAAATAATTATTATTTTCTGCATCATAATTGACACGTGTCACGACGTTGTTGGTCATCATACATTTCCATTTAAAATTTAATTAAATGGACCGCCGTAATTAAATTTACACGTGATGGATAATAATTTGCCGAATAAATTTATTTATTTTCCACGTGTCATTTTATGACTTGCCGACAAATTTTTACTTCCTACAGCGTCGTCGAGCACGGCGAATAATGATCGAGCTATAGAGAGTCAGAGAGAGAGAAAATATTGAGAGGGAAAAAGGTCTCATCAATATTTTCGATCCCAATTGTAGCACGAGAGAGAAAGATTGTGAGTTGTGAGTGAGAGAGATTGTGATAGTAATCCATTCTGTTGTGGATCGCATCACACCCTGTGATAGTGATCTAGTTGTACTCCTCCTTTCTTATAGTGAATTGTTTTCTGGCTGTCGCCGTCCGTGTATTTTTCTCCGAGTTTTTTGATTTTTCATGTAAACCTTGTCATTATATTCTTTTATCGCTCGCGCTTAATTTTTATTCATAAATTTTATCGTAATTTTCGTGACGTGAATTTATTATTTTGCTTCCCCTTGCTATATTATTTCTCTAGCAAGGTCAAAAGCAATTTCAATCAGCGCATGCCACCTCATGAATTCTGAGCGAAAAGTGTAAAATAGACAAATGGCAGTACTCAACGGAATGAACCGAAGATGAACAACGACAACGTACAGAAAAAAAAGGTCACCTTCACCGGCGTCAATCCTCGCCCCACGTTCTCTCTCGCAAGCTCAGCTAATCATTCATGGCTTTCTTTTTTTAACACCTTCACCTGCTCATCATGCTTTTTCCTCTTCTTTCTCTGTCATTTGGGCTTCCCCCTTCTTTCTCTGCTATGTTCTCTCCAATTTCCCATCTCAATTCAACTCGGTAAGATCCGTTTCTCTCTCCTTTTCGATTTTGCTTCTTACAAATCCCCACAATGTTTGATGTTCATCATGTAATAATTTTCGAATTGCTGATTTCCAAACTTTACAAATGTTGACATTAGACCCGGAAGAATGGGGGAATTTGGTTCTGTTATGTTTTAACTGTTGATGGGGTGAGACTAGAATGTGAAACAAAAAACAAAAATGAAGATTGTTTTGGAAGATGGTGACATGGGTATTAATGGGTTTAGAATTGTTGAACCATTGGTGAAATTTTGTAATTATAGAACATGGTTTTGTTTTTCTTAGGGTCCTTATTTACTGATTATGATGGTTGAATTCAGAATTGGTAAAACTTTGGAAGAGAATGGTCTTATTTTGGCTTTTTTTCTACTATTGGCATGAATTACATCTTTATTGCTTCATCTGGCCCAGAGGAATTGGCTAGTTTTGTGCTTGGATTCTTCATATGGCATAACAAATGGGACAGATATCATGTCCAATCCCTCCCCCCTTCCTGTTTTGGGTGTGTTTTGGGGGGGGGGGGGGTGGATTTGTTGGAGGTTGTACTGACAAAGGAGCTAAATCTTATGTAGAATGTAGTTGACATCTTGAATTGGTAATTGTTGTTTCTAGGATTGAAACTTGCCTACATTTAGGTTGCCTTTGGTTGGAAAATTTTCTGGGAAAGCCTGTCAACTTCGAACTTCACAAATTTACGAACTTTCATGTGTTTGGTTGTCCTACTAAATATGAAAGTTTTTCTTTTCCGGAAACTACCAAACACACTCTTAGGTTCTCCAAACCACGGTACAATAGGTCTCCGACTTTGGTGGGATTTTAGAAATTAAAACTTGTTCTTCCTTCCATTTGATGTTGATACTTGATATATCGTAGAATTCTGTAATCATATTTTCCTTTCTAAAGTTGGATATCGAGTGGCGAACGCAGGAACTGTGAATGTCTAAAAGATTAGGAGGAGACTGGTAGGTAATTTTTGGCATGAAAATTTGAATGCCTAGTTATGTTTTAGCTGGATAATGGATTTTGCCTGAAAGATGACGACTCTTGACCTCAGGGTCACGTTCTGAGATTTTTATGAGGTTGGTTAACCGTATGTCCTAGACTAAATATTTGCAATAATGAAGAAAAGTTCTAAAACAACCATGGGACGAACCGCTAGAATAGTAGAATTTCGATCATATGAACATATGTTTTGAAATGCAAGGAACAACAAAGTTTTCGGGAACTATCTACTACATAGTGCATTGCCATGCAGTAGTTACGCGCCTTATTCAAGTAACCCATCTTGGGCTTTTGGTTTTAAGAAGTGGACAAAGAATCATTCCCATCAGAATCTGACTTTGTATCTTGTGAGATGATTTGGTATGACAGCTCTTTTAATTTGCAGTTCTTATCTTCCATTATTGTTTTTTCGTCTTTGGCCTTTTAACAAATTTTTGCTGAGTTTGTTGGGTGTGGTATGAGATCTTATACTTTTCCAGAAAACTCTTTTTGGAAGTAACTTCAATGAATTGTCGAGCAAAAGAATCAGATGCTGCCATGCCTCTCCTTTGGTTGTGATTCTTTGTTGTCATTGGTTTTAAATCTTGATTCCAACCAAAAAACCTTTCTGCAATTTAATATTTGCTAAGATTTCCCAAATCTGAATTCATAAAATGTATTAAAAATCCTAGATACATTGTGACAGCTGTGGGATTTGAACCCACGCCCTTTCAGACCAGAGCTTAAATCTGGCGCCTTAGACCACTCAGCCAAACTGTCAGTATATGTAACTTTCACAAGAACCTGAACACATACCATTTTTATTCTTTGTAGGTGTTATACTAAAATACTTTTGACAGTTGTGGGATTTGAACCCACACTCTTTCGGACCAAAACCTAAATCTGGCGCCTTAGACCACTCCGCCAAACTGTCACTATGTTTTTATAAGAACCTAAAGGCATACCATTTCTATTCTTTGTAGGTGTTATATGAATTATGACATCTGCTGAGTGACTTTCATATCTAGCTGAGTAATAAAAAAATGTATTAAAAAATCTAAAATATATTTTGACAGCTGTGGGATTTGAACCCACACCCTTTCGGACCAGAGCCTAAATCGGGCGCCTTAGATCACTCGGCCAAACTGTCAATATATTTTTACAAGAACATGAAAGCATACCATTTCTATTCTTTGTAGGTGTTATATGAATTATGACATCTGCTGAGTGACTTTCATATCTAGCTGAGTAATAAAAAAATGTATTAAAAAATCTAAAATATATTTTGACAGCTGTGGGATTTGAACCCACACCCTTTCGGACCAGAGCCTAAATCTGGCGCCTTAGACCACTCGGCCAAACTGTCAATATATATATCTTCCACAAGAATCTAAATTCATATGATTTCTAATTCTTTGCAGGTGTTATATACATATGAAATTTGCTGACTTTCATATCTAGCTAATGGAAAGCCCCAACAACTTAAAGGAATCTCTACTTCCAAAGTCTATACATCCTAAAGATGAAAACCATAATAAGGATGTATTTAAGGTAAGGAGAATCCGCCGGGTGAGAAGTGCCCCCCTACACGACTACAGTACACATGGAGAAGAGAGTGAAACCGGAACTGGAATTGGAACCGGCACCTGCGCTCAAAGTTCACCATCTCTATTTGGGAGTTTACACCCGAGTTTCAAACAAGTAGCTTTAATCCTGACCATTTACTTGGGTGTTGGTGCAATCTGCTTTTACGCAGCTAGGCATCAAATAAGTGGTACAAAGACGAATGGTTTAGTTGATGCTCTTTATTTCTGCATAGTAACCATGACTACAGTCGGGTATGGAGACCTTGTTCCTAGGAGTGTCCTCGCAAAGCTCCTTGCATGCACTTTTGTCTTCTCGGGGATGGCTTTGGTGGGGATGATTCTCAGCAGGGCGGCCGATTACCTTGTGGAGAAGCAGGAGGCGCTGGTTGTTCGGGCAATGAACATGCGCAAAAAGCTAGGCCCAAGCGACATTATGAAGGAGGTTGAAACAAACAAGACTTGGTACAAGTGTTTCTTCGTCCTGACACTGCTTTTCATACTCATACTCACAGGAACAATATTCCTGATCACGGTGGAGAAGTTGGATCCTATTGATGCATTTTACTGCGTCTGTGTCACCATCACTACTCTGGGTTATGGAGATAAGAGCTTCTCGAGTGAGGGAGGGCGTATTTTTGCGGTCTTGTGGATACTTACCAGCACATTATGCCTTGCACAGTTTTTCCTCTACGTTGCAGAACTCAACACTGAAAAGAGGCAGAAGGCCCTAGTCAAACGTGTTCTTTCTCGACCAGTCACAAATACGGACCTAGAGGCTGCTGATATAGATGATGATGGAACTGTCAAGTTAGTATAGAAATCAATTACTCTTACATATGGCGCCAGTGATTTATATTTCCAGCACCAAAAGTGACATTTGGGAGTCTTTGCCTCATTGAATGCTTACATTAGTGTTATTGTGTGTTTGTGACCGTGCAGTGCGGCTGAGTTTGTGCTGTATAAGCTGAAAGAGATGGGAAAAATAACCCAGGAAGATATATCGATGGTGATGGAAGAATTTGAAGAGCTGGATGTTGATCAATCAGGCACTCTGACCTTGTCCGATATAATATTGGCTCAATCATCTAAACCTACCCATCCAACATCTGAGGCTGAGAGGGATAAACACTGACATGTACATTATGGTAAATATGATCAGGATTCTATCTTATGTACATTTTGATTTAATCGATCAGTATTTGTTGCCAAGACTGTGTTGTAAATTGGTTGAGTCCCATTGGTGCGAGATTTGGAGAATACAGGGAGATTCAGATGTAGACAGACATCAACAGACATTAGTGTGCGGCTGATTTCTATTCAAATTGTCTCTTGAACTTAGGCCTTATGAACTCATGGGCTAGGATCGACTTCATAGATTATTTTTTATTATGTGCCGCACTTGTTTTTTTAAGTGTATTATAGCTGCTTTTTTTGGATTCATTCAATGTCCAACTGCTCTTAGATACAAATATACAATTTTCTATAAATACCAATTGGACCTAAGTTTTTCTCTCCCTTCACTCGAATTTTCGCTTCATTTTTGAGGTCAGAACTACTTTGATCACCTCTTTTTTTCTCAAATATTTTACTAATTTGAGCGTTGAAGGAGCTGCCCATAGTCTGTCAAGTAGACCTTCTTTGAGGAGCCCACCTAATCAGGACGTGGTACACCTTATCCGGAGTTAGAGCGCTCCAACCAGGATAGAGGATAAATTTTGTCAGAAGTCGGGGCGTGCCCAACGTGGCATAGCCACACCTTGTCAAAAGTCAAAACGCACCTAACCACGATCTTTTCGATCTTTTGATTTAGACCGCCTAAGTGTCCCAAAATTCAAGCTAATTTGTACATCTGTGCTTTGTCTCACTTTCGTCCAACAAGGCCCACTTCATCACAAGCCTTGATTAGCATCTACTTGAACTTGTAAATGAGATCCTCCCAAATCCAAAAGTAAAATTTCATTATAGAGTGGTTCAATTATTTTCTAGTTGGAATAGATCATAACTCTTGTATCCATCTCTAGGCTTCAATGTATTGATTTCTATTTTTGTTATGTTTCACAGGCTTAATATAATCTGATTATGAATTTATCCACTTAATTGAGGGAGAAATCTCACGCATATTTTATAAAAACATGTCTTGGCTCAAATTTATAATCAATCCAATTTCCATTATACGACGTCAACAATTTAATAAAAGAATGGAAAATTGGAATCTAATAAACCAAACTTTATGCCTATTTTGATCTAATAAACCAAACTTTCATTTTTGCTAATGGCATACCATACTTAACATGATATTTTTTTTATTGAACCTCCACCACTTTCCGGCCACCGGAAAAGTGATGTGGACTTTTTTGTGATGAGGTGGAGTGTTTTTTATAATAAAAATAAAGATAAATTGTTATTGGCTTGTGTCCTAAGCTGACTCAGCAATTTACCCCCCCCATCCCCCACAAAAAGACTTTCAGTAAACCAAACAATAATAATCCCCCCCAAAAAAACGAAACCCTAGCCAAACAATTCTTTTCTGCCATCCTGCTCTTTCTTTCTCTAATCTCCTGCACATCTATTCTCACATCTCCTGGGCATCGCTTCTTCGATCATCTAATCTTTCTCTTCTTCTCATCTATCTCATGCGCATCTCTAACTCATCTAATATCACATCTACTCTCCTGCGTTTGCATCTCTGAAAGCATATAATATGGCACAAAGCCAGAGCTTTTGTGGTTCTAATTGGGAAAGGACGATTCGACCAGTGAAGTTAAATTCAAGACTACCAAATGGAGCGGTGGTGAAATGTTGCCATGGTATTCCAGCAGCATATGAAACTTGTCGAAAAGGCCCTAATTTTGGGAGGAAGTTTTATGGATGTAAATTGTGGAAGGTGAGTTGCGTTTTTTTTTGTGTCTGATTTCGAATATATTTTTTGTACAATTGAAACAGTCAGTGTGTTTTTTTGGCCCTAATTTGTTCTACAATTGAAACGAAATTGGTGTCTGATTTCGATTATGTTTTTTGTAGGTTCCAAATCAGAAATGTCGTTTTTTTGTATGGGAGGATGAGGTTGATATGAACCTAATTGAAATGAACAATGTGATGGAGGAAAGGCTCGGCATTGTTATGCAAGTGACAAGAATGGGAAATGAATTTCAAAGAGTGAAGGATGGGAATCGTAACTTTCAAAGATCTAGATGAAGAAAATGTAAGGCTCAAAACTAAGCTCGAAGGAGAAAAGGAAGAGGAAGGCAATTGAGGCTGAACTGATGAATGTCAGAAACCAAATTCTACTAGAGAAAGGCCCTGAACAGTATAGTTGCCTGAAGATGTTTGTGATTGTAGTTGTCCTGGTTGTGTTTGTTACCATTATTAGGATTTAGGTGAGTTTGGTGAAAGTATTTGTCAATGTAATATGGTGGTAGTTGGTTGAGTGTATGCAGCTAATGTATTAAATGATTAGGGAGGTTGTATCTGTTGAAATGAATTGCAATGAAATTACTTTCTGAAAATTTTTGGCTACTGTGCAAATCCTACGCTAATGGAGCAACGGCATCAAGAAGCTGCAGAATTTTTCAGACAAACAGGATAAAAGAGCTTCAAAAAATATTCAAACAATAATTTTGTCATTAGAAAAAAAAAACATGCTAGTTGAGAACAGAGATATTCATACACGAAGCCGCAATATACCAGGAGTTTGACAACATTCAGCTGACTGAAACATTCAGATAAGCAAACACTTTGATAACATTCAACTGGATTGCAGGAACTGTTGGCTTTTCTTTCGAACCCTGAATTTTCCTCCCTCAAGTAAGCACATTATATACAACACAAACACAATAGCTAAAAATGAGGATAACTTAACAGAAAGAAGAAAACAGATAATAAAGCCACATGAAAGAGAAATAATCACATACTAATAAACTAGGCTTCAAAAGAATCAAAACACAGTCTACTAATGACAGTAAACCTGCACTAATAAACTAGGCTTTCAAACTAGAATTACTGAAGTGGAAAGTCTAATGGAAAGCTTCTAATAATCACATACTATATTGTGCTCCTTTGTGCACTAATCAAAATTGTAAAATTTGTTCCTTTGTAAACGTGCACTAATCAAAACTGTGCATTAATTCATAAGGCCACTGATTCCCAATTTATAGGAAAATTTGTGAAGATTACCTACCAATCACATACTTCAACATCATCAATATGTACTCTGATCCAATTACCTACTAATCACATACTTCAACATCATCAATATCATCAATTTGTACTCTGCAGTAGGTTTGGTTAGGTACAAAATTCAGAATCAACTTGCAAAATTTTTTTTCCTCTGTAGTAGTACATATTTCCTCTGCAGTAGGTTTTATGGACCCTATTTGTCACCTTCTGTAGTAGTTATCAGAATCAACATATATATCCAAACAGCAAATCCAAGCACTTGCAAAAAAATTCAGAAGCACAACATATCCAAATAGCAAATCCCATTTTCATTGTCACCTTCTGTAGTAGTTTTGATTAGGTACAGAATCACAATATATCCAAAAAAAATCACCCTAACTGTCAATGTTTTGAATTGGTACATAATGACAAAATTCACCAATAATCATCCCAACTAGTCAATGTTTTGGATGATAAAATATTCATAAAATGACCACTATTTTTGCATACACAAATAAAAAATATGAACATGCTTCTGCTTCCTTCGATATTGCAAAATCTTCCTCCAACAGCTTAGTTGATCCTCATCTTTAATTTGGAAGGGAGGTGGTGGTGGATGCCTGAGATTCATTGATTGGGGGTCCACTTGATGATGCTTGGTTGTCCTAAATGAATAATATTTTAGAAAAAAACAAAAAGTTGGTCAACATAGAGAAAGTGGTCCACATGAGATGCTTTGTGTCTCCAACATAAACTTTAAAATAAGAAAGAAATAGCTTAAGTTCAAAAAACAATCTTACCCTCTCATTACTGCCTCCCAGCCAATAGTAAGCCCACCTTGCAGCACCTCCACCCCTTCTAGTAACCCTATCAACACCCCTTCCAGCTCCTCCTCTTGCAGCTCCATCTCTAGCAGCTTCCCTTCTACCTCTAGTTGCAGCTCCCCTCCCTGATCCACCTCTAACAGAAGTTCTTCCTCTGCCTCTTGTTGTTGCTGCAGGAGGGTCCATAGTACCTACTTCAGATTGTTCTCTCCTGGGCCTTCCTCTTGGCCTTCTATCTTGCGGTGGTGGCTGTGGTGGTAAGTTTGCCTTGTTGGGGCAACCCCTTTTGTTGTGCCCAGTTCTATTGCATAAGGTACACACCATAACCCTACCATGACTTGTCAACCTCCCTGGATGCTTTGGATCTTCATGGGGGTCTTTCCTCCTATTTTTCTTTGGCCTTCCGGGTCTAGCAATTACTGGTGGAGGTTGTAGTTGCAAATCAACTTGAGGCCAGTGCCTTTGTCCTACTACTGGGTTGATGCCTCCCTCATAAGCCTTGGTGTACATGCCTTTCTTGAGGTATGAATGCACAAAAACTTCAGCATCCATTTTAAGCCACCCAGCACAACTAATTGCATGACAGCATGGAATTCCAGTCATATCCCATTTTCTACATGTACATGTGCCATTGTTCATGTTAACACATAGGTAATCCGTCCTGTAGTGGACCTGAAAGACATTGTTCCCATTCCCAGCTGGTTGAGGGGTACAATATCTTGCCTCTTCTTTCTCCACCTCAAGCTTCTTCCTCATTCGGGGGCATATTTCATCAGTTGATCCAGCCATCAAGGATCTTTTGGTGACCATTCTCTCCATCAAAGCCATCCTTATATCTTCCAACATGTAGAGTAAATGCTTGTGGCGTGCTTGAACAATGTATGCATTAAAAGTTTCCGCCATGTTGCTTACTATGACATCACATTTAGACTCAGCCTCATGAAAGCTCGGCAAAAACTTTGGGGTCATGGTTGATGAAATCTTGAAAAGCTGAGGAGACACTTGTTTCAATTCATCCAATGCCTCCTTGTAGTACGTGTTATTGTAAGCTTTGTGACCTTCCAAAATAGGAGCTTGACTCTTCCCCCTTGTGCACTTTCTTCCAATTAGAGTATATGTGTCTAGCACAATGTGCGTGCTCACATCTAGGCATGATTGCAATGCCATTCAAAATTGCCTACAAGAATATAAGAAGTATGAAAGATACAAAATACCAACATAATAATCAAACACAACTAGCACATATATACCATCATAATAAACAAACACAACAACAACTTGGTATTTTACCTGATGCTCATCAGAAATGATTGTCCAACCCAGGCCCTCATTGCTTTTAATACACTCGTTCACATTGGTAAGAAACCATTCCCAACTGTTGTTGTTCTCTCCTTCCACAACGTCATGCTAACGGAAACATTTGGTTGTTTAGTCCATTCCAATAGCGACCAACAAGCATCCTCCTAAAAGGTTTTCAAGAATGTCCCATCTATGCATAAAACCTTTCTACAACCCCCTAAAAGACCCTTTCTTAAGCCATCAAAACATACGAACAACCTGTGAAAAATACGCGGTTCTCCCTCCTTGCCTTGTTGAGTTTTCAGTATGAAACGACTGCCACCATTAGACTTTCTCAACTCTTCCATATAGCTGCCAACTTTGGAGTAATGGTCAAACATCGACCCATGTAGCAGTAACTTGGCATGTTCTCTTGCCTTATATGCAGTCCATAGAGGCATCACTATGTTTTGGTTCCTTCTTACTGTGTTGATGAACTCCTTGGCTGGCCAATTGGGCTTTTCTTTGAAAACTTCTAGGTAATGCCTTGCTGCCCATGTGTACTTCAGTTGAGGATTCCTCAACATGCTCCTACTGCATTTGTGCTCTCCTTTAACAGACCTAACAAGCCAGCTAGCGGTGCGCTTGTCATATGAGATGTACACATAAAAATCACAGCCAGGTTTGCAAACTAACCCCATCCTTTTTCGCTTTCTGTCTGAAATTCCTATTTTACAGCTATACCCTTGAGCAATTGCATATGAGGCAAGAGCAGATTTGACTGCCTCTCCTGATGGAAACACCATTCCAACCTGCCACTTGAATGTCTTCCAATCAGTAGATGAGTCAACATTCTTTATTTTCTTCCTCTTCCTCAAAAGCCTTGGTAAATCATCATCTTCCTCACCAGAAGTCTCCATCTCTTGCTCTGAATCCTCATATTCAGAAATATATCCAGCTTCGCCCTCTCTTTGAACATATTGTTCAATTTTTTTTTAATCCTTCTTAGCTAAAACTATCTCGAATTCACTTGCTTTTGTTGGTCACACTCCACTACTTTATCCTTCAAGGCGGACCATTCATCATCACTGGTTTCTATGTCATCAACATAATCATAAAAATTATCATCATCTTCATCTACGCTACTATAACCTTCATCAAAGTCTATCCCTTTTGTCATTCTATCTCTTGATGATGCTCCATTATCATTTGTTCTGCAGTACTCAGCTTCCCAGTCACTCCCATCTTCCTCCTCATCTATAGGATCCCCTCCAATCAATTGATCCCAAGGGATGGGTGAATCAGGCCTATCATCCTCCCAGTCCCAATCTTCCACCCCAAACTGTTCCATTTTCCCTTTATCTTTCTCAGTTGCATTGCCTTGGACATATTGCTCTGTCACTTGGGAAGCTTGAGTGAGTTCTGGCTGAGATGGATCAATAGGTATATCTTTGGTCTGGGATGTTTCACATGGAGTGCCATTGGGCTGATTTGTTTCACAATGTGGACCAAATTTGGCTTGGGCTGTTTCACATGGAACATCATTGGGTCAATGTTTCACATGGAGTGACATTGGGCTGGGTTGATTGAGTTGGGCTAGCTGGACAAGGGAGTGCTTGAGGAACTATCTCAACATCAGCTACATCAACTTTGTGTTCAAAATACACCACCAATTTTTTGTCAATCATAGCAGCTTGAGCCATATCCAATGATTCCAAATCCCCTTTGCAAGTCCTCAACCCCTCAAACAAGTTCATTCCAGGGATGAGATATGTGAACCTTTCCACATTGTTATACCCCAACATATTTGCAAAATCTAGAACCTCCAAATCAGTTAGCTTGTCCACATCCACAGGCCAAATATTTCTCACCTCACCACCCACATACTCCAACTCCTCTTCACCAACAAAAACAAATTTACCCCCATGATGTATCTCCACAGTTATATCATCATCCATGTTGACAACTATATCATATACAAAACAAAAAACAAGTAAAGATCATTCATAAATTAACCTTCATACACTATACTGAAGCACCAAATATTCAAATTTTCCAGAACAAAAACTACAATAACAGGAATGATTTCTTACCAAATTATGGTTCCTTCTTCGTGTACACTTCACTGCATTCACGAAATAATGCTCAAATCAGAAAAATCTCACCCTAAAGCAACAAAATTTAGGACCCTAAACCATATTTAACAAAAAAAAAACGAACCCAAAACCCTAGCGAAACCCTAATTCATCTCACCTGAAACACATAAACCTCAAATTAGAAGGTAGATGATGCAATTTTTAGTGAAGAACTGGAAGGACTTGATGCAATTCCGATTTGAATCAGATTAGGTGAGTGAAATTCGCATTCATCGGTGGGTTAGTTATAAACCCTAAACCCTAATGGAATAGTACGATTTGAATTAGATTTGGTGAGTTGCAAATTGAATCAGATTAGGCGGTGGCATTTATTCTGTTGAATGGAACAGTATGGCATCAATGCATAATTTGGTTGGGGTTTCGTTTTGGGGGGGGGGGGATTATTATTGTTTGGTTTACTGAGAGTCTTTTTGTGGGGGATGGGGGGGGGGGGTAAATTGCTGAGTCAGCTTAGGACACAAGCCAATAACAATTTATCTTTATTTTTATCATAAAAAACACTCCACCTCATCACAAAAAAGTCCACATCACTTTTCCGGTGACCGGAAAGTGGTAGAGGTTCAATAAACAAAATATCATGTTAAGTATGGTATGCCATTAGCAAAAATGAAAGTCTGGTTTGTTAGATAAAAATAGGCATAAAGTTTGGTTTATTAGATTCCAATTATCCTAAAAGAATTTGCATTTCATATTTGCATTTCATATTTGCAATAGTGTAACAGAATAATGAAGAAACTCTTGGTAACACGAATTCTTATTTCTTTATGATGTTACTATGAACAAAACAATTAGTCTCCTCTTGTAGATATATTTGTAAAACTTTATTGATACTCGACTTTGAGTCTTTGACTCACAAATAATCCACTATTGCCTATTGGATTAATGACGTTTACCAACCATCAAAATGTTACAATGACATTATAACAAGACAAATCTTGATGGGAGTGATTCTTACCTCCTCTATTTCATAAATTCATAGCATTTGTTGTTTTTTTGGTGTTGCAATATTTTGCTTTTTGACTAAATTTTTTATTAATATTCTTTTGAAAAAATATGTATAGTAAATCATTATATATATTTTGAAAAATTTATAGCGAAAATTTCAAAAATTAACTATACAAAGGCCAAAGCTCGTAAATATTAATAATGGATAAATCAAGTACCCGTTCTGTCCTATTATAGTTATCATTTTAGTTAACCTTTTTTTTTTCTTACAATACTTGTTGTTTAACAATTTCAATGTAATTCTGTGTAACTAACTACTTTTTGTATTTTTTTTACCAAAGATAGAAAAAATAAGAAAGTGAAAAATATACAAATAATTTAAAACTGTTATTGCACAACTTTTCACGAAACAAAATATTTAACTAACTCATTTTTGTAGAATTTTGAAATTTTAACAAATAGGCAATTATTCTTATGGAGGGAGTACTCAATTATTTTCATCGAATTTTACTTAATAATGTTGTATTAAAATCTTATCTATTTGAGTCATTGCATGTTTGCATCTAGCCTACTCCTCTATCAAACCATCTGCCGTTGCCCGTTGGCTATTGTTTAAAAACTTTAACTATTAATTTTATAATATGTTAATAAGATATCACATGAACATCATTCATATTATTATAATGTTGGGTCTGGTAGAGAGTTGATTAGCTTCTAAGGTCCTGCCTTTTTGTACGGATAAGATATAGAAATAGTGCGATATGATGAAATTGTGGAAAATGAGGTAATACATGAAATGATATGGTAAGATTTGTGGATGAGGTTTAATGTGGTAACCTAGTAGGTGAGGAGTGTGAAAAATACAAGAGAAAAGTGAAAAAATAATGATAATGATTATGTAAAATATGGTGAAGTATAGAAAAATATTGAACAGTATAGTGAGTTTTGGTACTGTATCGCACCGTAGTGTATAAAAGGAGAGTGTCTAATTAAACTTTTGAAATTAACAAATAGGGTCTTTAAAATTATTTTGAAATTCTATTTTAAAGTTAATAATTAAAATAAACTATTTATAAAACTATAAAGGGATAGATATTGTATAAAAAGATAAAAAAAGGGGAAGTAACATTTGTATTTACCCAAGTGGTAGCGTGAAAATGAGGTTAGAGTTTAGAATAGGCAGTTCCGTAGATGTCAGTTTAGGGCATCTGACCTGCCGCATCTGGTTCGCCACGTCTCTCACTCTTTCTTTCTCCAAGTTAGATACTACCGATCTTTCTAGGGTTACCACGTCTCTCTCCCTCTTCTCTTCAACTTGAAATTTTAGGGATTTGGGCATCGCTTCCAGATTACTGCCGAATTGTTACGCTCCATAAACTTTTTATTCGCCCCCCAGTTCACTAACTCCTTCGGATTTCTATCTGTTCTGGGCTTAATCGCCCCCCAATTGTTCAGATCGATGATCGTCACTGTTCCATGGACACATCCTCACTGCACCCCACTTCTCCCATCGAACAAGATGAGTGGGGTATGTTTTCTTTTCTTACTTCATTTTCCCTTGTTTTCTGTTCATCGTATATGCTGATTTTGCATATGAATTGATGCATATGTCTCCTATTCTGTTGGTGAATGCCAAATTGGTCTTCACTATCGTCTAGTTGTTATTTCATTTTCAATCTCCTGGGTTTGTCGTGGTTTGATGCATTCGATTTGATTTCATTTTGCTGATTGATTCTGGTTGTCTGGTTGGAATATGGTTTGATACAAAGAGATTTTTATCTCATCAAATTTGAAATTATTCGTGCAAGATTGCTTTTTTAATGGGTTGTGATTGTGAGGGGTTGGAAGTTCTCTGCAATGGGGTTAGTTGTCAGTTTGGACTCACTAGTTGAGTAAAACCCTAGAAATGGCGAGCAGAGATGACAGGATGACCAATCTTTGAAGCTGGGTTCTGCAGTTCTGCTGTATGAAGGGTTTTCTTTACTATTTTGTTTTTGAAAATGCTAGTTTGGCAAAGGAATAACTGCTGTGAAGTTTGAATTATGAATGGTTAGTTCCACAATTTTCATTCTCCAATTGCTCTGAGTGACTGAGTATCAACTGCTATGGGACTTAACACAGTGTAATATGGCTAGTGTTATGACTGGTGAAGGACCCTTTGAAATGTTTGATCTAACACGGAATTGTCAACTAATGGAGTCTTCTTTTAGACTAGAATCGCTTCCATCTGAGAGGGAGTAAACTGTTTCTGTGGTGTTTGTCAGTTGTATGCATCCCACTTAGGCCCTGTTCTTTTATGCGGTTGGTATGGTGCGGTATGGTCAAATTGTGGGAAGTATCCTAAGGTGTGGAATGGTATGTTAAAATTTGTGGAAAGTGTGATTTATACGGTAGGTTTTAGAGAGAGAATGTGAAAAATAGAGGAGATATATTGGTAAAGATTGCGGTATAGTGTGGTATGATTTGGTAAAGAGTGGAAGAATATTGAGTAGTATGGTGAGTTGTGGTATTTCATCGCACCGTATGACCGTACAAAAGAATAGGGCTTAGTTTCATGAAGTAGTTCCTCTTTTGATGGTGCCTAGCCTACATTTACATTTTTGCCCAACTATCAAAGTGTAGAAATTCTAATTCTTCATGGCAATGTGTCTGGCCTACATTTACATCTGTTAGAACCTATCTAGGGAGGATCAACATCAAACAGAGGGATGTTCCTGATGAACGCGGTTGCTCATCTTGTAGTAAAGTTGGCGTTCCAAACTTTATAGTTGGTTGATTATTCCGGACTTATCTTTCGCAGACACTGAAGGATTCGTGATTCCGAGCTTGGGAATAGAAACCCCTAATCAAGATAACTTTGATGCTCCAAAAGTGGACACAGTTGACTCCAAGGCTCCTCCATCCAAGGTGAGCATTGTCACTCAAAGTGGTCCATTAAACAAGTGGGTTAGCCTGTTTCTTGTGCTCAATTCCAAAACCCTTTTCATCATCTTTTTGGCAGGATAAGCTGGAAAAGATCTACTTGGGACCCCACGGCGCACCTCCTCAAGCAAAGCAACAAGAATCGAATTCTTCAAACCGGAAGCAGCGGTTCAAGCAGAAGCTCAAGGAAGCAGATAGGAAGTCCAGCTTCTCGGGGAGGGAGAACAAAGTCGAGAGCATAAAGGAGCTTGTTGGTGGCGGCGAAAAAGCTGGTGGCAACATGGCCAAGGGCTCAACCAGGGATTGGCTCGACCCACATTGCAGTGAGGCCCTCTTTGAGCGACGGCACCCTCAGTAATTGACTCTCTGTTTCTTTTCATATCAATACAGTCGTTTCTCGGTATTCTTATGTGTGCTGGCTTGTAACTGAAAATTTGGGATTGTTCGAGTTAGGATCTTTGGGAAGACATTTATGTTGTGCTGTGCCTGTGATTGTAAACTGTTTTTGATTGAACTTACCATTAAGCTTAACACTTTGTGCATTGTGGTTGTGGTCCTCATGGGTAGAGCCGCTTCTTCATCATCGGGTAGGATAAGCTTTATGGGTCGGGAAGGGAAGGTACTAGATTGTCAATGATAAGCATGATCCATTAATCTCATAATTTTCACCTAATGGGAAATTTTTACTCCTACCAATATTTGAACTTTGGTGGGAAGGTTGGATGATGGAGTGGCTACCAATTGGCTACTTTTTTCGGTAAACTATCTTGTCGGCATATCCGGTACATTTTGACTTGAAAAAAAGGGTACAATATTGAATTTTTCATCCAACTGTTGACATCGATCCAATTTTAATTACTAGGTATACAAATGTTAATTTTCTTATTTTTGTTCTCTAAACCAAAAAAACATTGAAGTTGAGAAGACGTATGGAGATAAACAAAGCTGATCTGATGAGCAACTAGATGCCTTAGACATGGACAACAAACACTTGGTAGACACAGTTGACAAGTTTGGCATACACTTAAACAAAAGTAATACTTTGGGCCTCAAAACTAATCCTTTTGATTAATTATCGATGTCATGTTATATTGTCACGTAATGTAAGATTAGCATCACTAGATCCCGCTTTGCTAAAAAAGACGGGAAAAAACATGGAGAAGACCCCAAGAAGAAACAACCGACATTTTGCAGTGATGTTGACAAAATACATGTGTACGGGCGATGCCTTTTTTTTTTTTTTTTGCTATATCATGTACTGCTATGCTATCATTCACTAATGTGACCATTCATTGGGTATGAAAGATGATGGTATTCTGGCTTGATTTGCCATGTTTCTGCTTTTTAGGTTGAATTTTGGTGCCATATTATTGACTTGAGTCATTTGGATTGAAATCACTCATTATCGTATTGTTGACGGTGAATGAGTGAATCTAAGTGTGGTTGTCCAAAGTTCCATTAAGGTAATGCTACTATCATCAAATATCCATCATGACCACACTATCCCAACAACAATATACCCATTATGTACTTCAAGAAATGCGAGGTATAACGTGACTCAAATATAGTTAGTCTTTCGCTTATGTATGAGAGTGTATGAAGAGCCTGGTTTAGATATATTCTAAAAAGCTTTTTCCAAAACCAACCATAAAACCAAATGAAACCCAATTGTAAAATTGTTTGTAAACCAAGAGAACAAGAGAAACAAAGAAAAAAAAATATGGGGGTGTTTGGGAACCAACTGTTGGTTTTTTTTTACTATCGATTGTTTTGTCAGCTGTTTAACTTTTGGCTGCTTTATTAGCTGTTTTTGTAGGCTGTTTATGTTAGTTGTTTGTGTAAAAAATGTTTGGTAGAACTAGTTGTTTATAATATAACTTTTTTGTTTGATTTCCAATTATACTCTTAACTTTATCTTCAGTATTGTTTTTAATATTATGATTTTATAATCAATTTAGGTTTTTCCTCTATATTTTTAGTATTTTTTTAATTGATAGTTTTTTTTCGTCGAATTTGTGTTCAACAAATAATCACTAAAAGTTTGTATTTGTATTAATAGGCTAGTTCATTGATTGCCAAATTTTCTTGAGCAAGACTAAAATTTTTATCCCAATTTACTTTTACAATTAATGTTGATATTTTATAAATTTTTACCCCAAATTTACTTTAAAAACTTGTATTAATTACAAAGATATTTTTTATTCGTACATCTTTACCAACATGGTAATCTACATTATAAACAACCAAAATAATTTAGATGGTTATTTTGGTGGAAGATGGAAGAAAAACTAAGGCCCCGTTTTTTTATACGTTAACGCATCCAAACGCAACGCAACTTACCGCAACATAACGCAAATTATCATTACTTTTTAATTATTTTCACCGCAATTTAACGCAATCTACCGCAACTAAATGTAACACAATGCATAAAAGAACGGGGAAAAGAAACAATCTTAAATAATTTGGGTGGCAGATTTAATAATTTTTATGAAGTGTGTGGTCAATATGGTAATTTAAATCCCAGAAAGCCAAAAGCCATTTACAAAAAGCTACTCTTTGTAGCTTTTTACAAAATGAATTTTTGAGGGTAAAAAGCTGCTTCAATACGCTAAACCGCCAAACATTCTAAATTGGCTTTTTGAATGGTCAAACAGCCAGATGTCCCTCAGAAAATCATTTTCTCCAAAAAGCCATCCAAAAAGCCAGACCCCAAACACCCCCTATATACTTTTGTGCACCCAACAACTGCGTGGTTAAGTGAGTGACAAAGGTGTACCCGAAGAACACATAGGCTAAGGCACACTGATTACACAAAAAAGGGCAAATAAGATGTCATGCCAACAACCTCTCATGTCCCTCGACCGACTACCTTACTCCTAGCTTGCAAAACACTTGTCAAGTGTTCTGTTGTTCGCTAAGCTTACGTGCTCCAAAATACTTTTAATAATCTCTGTAATTAGACTTCCTAAACCTTCCACATACACGATGAAATGGCGGCAATGTAATCATCTCATCATGTGAATATCAACACTCCTTTTGCATAAATGATTAAACCATCTCGATCTATTCTCTTGTAGTTTATCTTCAATTAGATGTCAATTGTAATTAATTGCAACACACATCATACCTAATAATGTTCAAGTTGGTGAACCCACCAGATCGTCCTCACTTCTGACACAGTCAACTTTTAAAAATATAACATTTTCTCGTATCCTAACATACCAAACCGTACAACATTGCTTGTTTGACTATCAGACGATGCACCTTATATTTAGGCTTAATCGATGTTCTCTTATCAAATACACTCTTAAATCCACTTTTCAATTTTCCGACCCACCTTAACCTAATGTTATATCATCACTGATATCATCACTGAAATTGATTTGAATTGAAACATTGAATTGATTCAATTCAAAATTAGACACCATAAAAAATAAAAATAATTTATTTACTCTTGTATCCTTACATTTTTTTTTTTCAACCACAAATTTTCAATACACCATAAATTTTCAATACTAATGAGCAAATCACTATACATGTCCAACTTTATGATTAGATTAAGATTAAGATTAATGCCCTATTCTTTTATGTGGTATTTTGCGGTATGACGTGGTATGTTGTGGTGAAATTGTGGCGGATTATTGGTATGTTGTGGTGGGTTTTTCGTATATATATATATATATATATATATATATATATATATATATATATATATATATATATAAATACTGTATTGGTAATTGTGAAAAAGTAATTGAAAAAAGATAATTTGTGGTGGGTTGTGGTAAATTGTGGTAGAACGGTATTTTGTGGTGGGTTGTGGCAAACTGCGGTATGCTGTGACACCGCAGTTTGCCAACCGCAGAAAAGAATAGGGCCTAAGGCGTTGTTCTTTTATGCGGCTGATCAGCTATGGTGCCACAATATATCACATTTTGCCACAACACATCACAACATACCAGTCCACCACAACTTATCACAAGTCCACAACTCACAAAAATCAACTTTTTCCAATTACTTTTTCATATTTTCAATTACTTTTTCATCTCACTTGTTTCAATTATTTTTTTACATTTGCCAACACAATTTACAATTGTTAAAATTAAAACTCATCACAACTTAACACAGCCCACCACAATTTACCACAATTTCACCACACCCATCACAATTTTACAACATCACACCGCACCACATCACAGCTAGCTGGACAAAAAAAAAAAAGTGCTTAAATGATGACATAGAAAAACTAAACACTATACTCATGGGGAGAGTGAGGACAAGGAGAAGAGCTTATGATGGGCAAACATGTAAAAAAAAAAACTCCACAGACAAAAACAGCAATCACTGAGCACTAAACAGGACTAATCTCAATGGGTACCCCCAAAAGTTGCTCTCAGAATTTTCAACAACCCCTACCCTAGCATTACCCTTTTACCATCGCCATTTTCTTCAGAGAATCTCTGCAAACTCACCCAGTCACTTCTCTCTCTATCCCTCTCTCTCTCTATAACCCTAGATTCGGGGTTTTCTCTCTCTTAAAAAACCCCACAAAAAAACCCCTACAATTTCTGTCAATCACAGGTTGAATCACATCACAAACCCAGAAAAACAAATGGAGATCCCACAGCAAGTTTTGAGGTTCAAATTCCATCTTGTATTCGGAATCGTTCTCTCTCTTTCGTTCTTCGTTATAGTCAGAGTGGCTCCGAGCTTTCTAGATCTCCTGGCATACTTCTGGCCGCTTTTGGCGTCGACGGCGCTGTTTCTCGCGGTGGTTCTCGTCTTCAGCCGGGTGTCGCCGCCGTCTACCGACGGTCCCGGCGAGAAAGCCGCCGAGGGGATCTTGGATTACGTCGCCGGACAACCGGAAACCGTCGGTACGGGTTTTTAGCCCCGGTGAAGAGTGATGAAGACTGGTGTGAACTGTGAAGTGTTCAACCTCACAAAAAAGGAAAAAAAAAGGTTCTCTATTTCTGTGTAGAGTAATTTTAATTTAATTTATGAGTCTTTTCTTTTCTTCTGTATTTTTCTCCCCTTATTTTCATTAGATCAGATTAGATTTGTTGCTAGGATTTGGTCAAGAGTACATATTATATAATAATAAAAAAATTTCTCTCTGTTTATGTATTTTATTTTGTTTGGGTTATTTGAGATGAATATTGAAGAATCCTAAAAGGAGTTCATTATTCTTCTAAAAATTGACATGTTAATTTGGTATTGTTTGTGCATTGATGTGATGTTGAATTATTTGTGGTTATTGGAATTTGCCAATATAATTTGTGATGCTGACTCATTTTGACTTGTGGGTAGGCTCTGTTTTTGGTTTTGGTTCTATTCAAGGCCCATGTGAATTCATATGCTATAATTTGTTGGTTTGTTTGGGCTTTCACACTTAGTAATGTCCAACATAGAACATGTATACATCCAAGGAAATACCCAATATATATTAGCCTATTAGGTGCTCTTCAGACCTAGTGTTTCAGGGTTCTTTATGTAGTTGGTATGGTGTAGTAGGGTGAAATTGTGGAAAATGTTAAGATGTGGTGTGGTAGGGTAAAGTTTATGGAGAATGCGATCGATATGATAGACATTGAGAGAGAATGCGTAAAGTACATTAAAAAAATGATAGAGGATAAGAGAGAATGTGAAAAGTACAAAGAAGAAGTGAGGAGAAACAAAAATGATGAGATATATTGGTCATCATTGTAATAAAGTGTGGTATGGTGTAGCCAAATGTTGAAGAATATTGAGTAATATGATGAATTATGATACTGCATCGCACTGCGCAATAAGTTTACGTAGGCTTTGTTCTTTTATGCGGTGGGTTTCGGTGCAGTAACACACCGCACCATGCTCTTTAATTTTTACCACATCATACCATACCACACCGCACCATACTTTTTAATTTCTACCACACTTCATCACACCATACCATTTCTACTTTTATAATAAATCTTAATTTTTTTAATATTAAAGGCCAACACTTTTTACATTTTTTCCCCATTTTTTTATCAGTAATTGATTTTTTTTTGTCAAGATTATGATTAATATGCTTTGAAGGGTAATTAACAGTAGATGTAACCCATTAAAGACGGCAATAATAGCAGTTGTAATCTCTAATAGGCTAAAATCCACCTAATTTTTCATTTAATTTTTAACTTAAAAAAACCTTTTTACTTTTTCTAATTTCAAATTAAAGAACACATGTCCCACCTACGACAACTCACCACATTTCACTGCACTTTTTCAATTTTCACATCACTACACCGACTGGATAAAAAGACATAGCCTTAAGTTTTTTTAGATCTCTCAAAAAAAAAAAATTGTTGTCTTATGGGAATAAAATGCTGCTAAATGTAGATTGCCACTCTCCCCACATTACAGGCACTGCTCCTTGAACTATTTGTTCTGGATGGCATTTGACATTTGGAGAGAGCCTATAAAATTTTTAGTAAATGAAGGAAAATTTGATAAGTATTAGAAAAATTGATACTTTTGAATATAAATAATAATTTTCAAATAAAAGGTAAATATTGATAAATATATAAATTTTAGAAAATTATAGTAAATTTTGACAAATAATAATTACCCAATTCCATTATCCACAGATTTTAAAGACGGTAGTATGTAAGAAGAGTAGGAGAGTAATGTTATGTTTGATACAACCTGTGCTAGCCGTTAAAGTAATTAATGGGATATGCTTGATTGGGCCATTCAATATTTCTGGATTACCCCAGTAAAAATAATTAAAAAAGAACTCCATTCAGTAAAAAAATATTATTAGTTATAATGAGGTATGGGTAGTTAATTTTATAAAATCTGGCTATTAATCATTGAATATATATGAGCATTATGGAACATGGAGTACAAAAAGGTTCATGGAATTACATTACATGTCATCTCATCACTCATATTTATCATTGGCCTCAGCCTAAACTAGTAGCGGTCTTGGTGGCACCCTTATGGATTATCCGTTTTGTCTTTCTTATCATTTATGCGTTGTTTCTTAACACCTTATACAGTTGATGAAATATCCCCAACAATACTTTGGACAAATTTACTTTTATACATTTCAAATAGATATTGTGGGAAATAATTTTTCATGAAAAATAATATTGCGGAAAGGACAATTTCAAAGGTGCAAACATAGTCATGTGTGCTTGTAGACGCTGAATTTTGTATCTATTTTATTTTCTTTTTTTAGTGTCAGTTTTAGAAAACAGGCTAACCGATAAATGGCACGCAGGCCTCTTTCCACCGAAAACTAAAAAAAAAATATACAAAGCCCAAATGCCGGGAACACAGGTTGGTGGGCGAGCTCGGCTCCAACACCACAGAACCCGTGCAGGTTCGATGTGGAGCTCGCCTCACAGGAACCCGTCTGGGTTCTTGGGCCCGAGGCCCGTTTTCCTTCCAGGAACCCGTCTGGGTTTCCTGTTGATTCCCACGGCGCCGCGGCTTAACCTAGCCTCCAAACCCTAAACCTAAACCTAAACCTAAACCTAATTTCCCCCCTATAAATACCCACCATTCATCACCCACAAAACACACACCGGAATATACTGGGAGTATTGACACTAGTATATTCCTCTTCTCTTCTCCCTCCATTGCGTGCTTTATTTTAAAGGTTAGCGTAGTTTTTTTTTGTACATAATGTAATCCTACGTGTTCTTGTATTTTTCTTTTCTTTTATTGCATGACATTAATGATAAATCTATGAAATTTATTCAATTCCTCCTCCTTTTTCAAATCTGTCGCTTTAATTTAATTCTAGTAGAGTCTATTCGTTTGAATAGGCGGGTTTGATGACTTTTATCGTCAAATTCGTAACCTTACCCCCGAATCCGTCTTTGGATTCGTAGGCCGGAGTCTCTTTTTCAATGGTTTGTTGTTTTATCCTTAAATTCAACTGGCGACTCTAACCCTTTAATTTATTTTTTCCCCGAAAACTTTTTTTTTTCTTTCTTTTTTTTCTTCTTCTCATGACAGAGAACCCAGACGGGTTCCTAGTCCCTTTTTCTTCTCTTTTGCTTCTTCAGGAACCCGTCTGGGTTCTATTTTCTTTTTTCTTCGTTTTGTCTTCATGGAACTCAGACGGGTTCCCCGTCGAGTTTCCTCTTTTTTTATTTATTTTCCTTTTTGTTTTCTTTCTTCTTTTTTATCTTTTCTTTAATAAAATCGAGTTTCGGGGTCAAACCAATTTGTCAATTAAAAGCATCCTTAAAAGTTCAACCTTAATTAAGGATAAGCAATCCTAGTCGGCTCCCAATTTAAAAAGAGAACATCCTCTTTTGAGTAGCGCTAAAAGATCGCAGATTTTTTCGGGGTCTACAGATTGGCGACTCCACTGGGGACTTAAACCTAAAAGAGGGTAAAACTTGAAAGGGTTGAATTTTAGTGTTTTTGTAAAAAAGGGAGGAATTAATTTATTTCATATTTTTATCATTTTTTTTAGGCATATTGCATCCAGCTACTCTTGGGCCTTATGGTCGGGAGCACAAAAGCGTTGGTAGGTTCTAAAACTAGGATTACCCTCCGAGAGTCGGTTACTACTTGTGGGATGCACTTACATACCCAAGCCTTTGACTCATCCTCTCCCGTGTTACACTCTAAGGGTTTCCGAAATCGAAGAGCAACACCCCACACATCGCTTCCTACGTACGTAGGGGGAATGCACCGGGGCGAGAACATGCGGTACGTTATCTCCTATACCTAAAAATCCCTAAAGACCTAGAGTCATGGTTAGGTTAATCCCGCATTTGTATGCTATGTAATTTTATTTTAGAATCCATGTATAAGTTGTAAAGTTTTTTTTTTGTATATGCTGTAAAATTTTAGTTTGTAAAGAGTTTCGAGTCCATGTATATGTTGTATAATTTTATTTCGTAAAGAGTTTCAAGTCTATGTATGTTATGTAGTTTCATCTTGTAAAAAGTTTAAGAGTCTGGTTATAAAGAGTCTTCGGGCCCGAATATTCAACCTTTTTCATGAGTCGGGAGTCATTCTAGTTCGCGTAGGAACACGCAAGAGCAGACTAGACACCAGGAACCCAGACGGGTTTCTGGCCTGCCAAGTCCGGCCCATCTGTATTGGTGACCGCTTGCGGGCCCATTCTTGAAGAGAGAACCTGACGGGTTCCCGAACCTGTCGGCCTTCTTTTTCTTCTTCGGCCCGATCGCTTCACTCCCACTGACACCAACGCGCTTTGGCCGATGATCCTATTCGGCCCTTTATGACATTCCCTAAGTCTAATCCCTATTGCGTCTGTTACTCGAATTTAAGCCCGAAACCAAAAGCAATCGTGACTCGATCCGAGTAAGGACCCAATAGACGATTAATGTTGTCAGTCCCCATGCTAGGTCCATGTAGAGTTAAGACATGCACTCCCGCGAAGTGGGTGAGTCGTCCTTACGTCAGCATATAGGCATCGTGTCTGTGTCCTAGGTCCATGTAGGTCCACTAAGTCATGTATACATTGGGTGGTTAGCATAAAAAGTTCTTTCGAGCACTAATCAATTTCCGTACAGGCAAGATAGCATACCATCTCCGGGCCCGCATCCGCGACCCGCACACCGGTAGGCTCGTCCACAATCCCAGCTACAGGCCACCAACCCAGTCCAGTGAATCCAGTGAATCCATCATGTCGGGATCCCCTAACAACAACCTTTCCGGGGAAAGTTCTGGTAACAAGCTACCTGATGGGCTATATGAGAGGATACAGGAAGCAATAGCCTTTTATATATCAGATTTGGAGGATAGGACTAATGAAAAGTTGGAAAAAAGGTTCAACGAAAGCCAACAGACCATGAATGGCATGCTGGAGGCCATTAGGCAGCTCAATAAAAAGCTAGGTGTTGAAGTCGAAGAAGAGGAAAACTATTATGAGTCTGAGTCTGAGGCCGAGGATGATGACGGGGATAGAAGGCAACGCCTCAAAACCAAAACTGAAGGCCTACAAATTAAATCATCTGGTGAGGTCAGGTCCAAACTTACACCAAAGGGCTCCAAAACTTCGGAGGACCCTTATGTCAGAAAGCTTGAAGAGAAGGTTGACATGCTCACTAGGAGGATGATGAAAACCGATCCGACCTTCACCGACCCCTGCATGGACTTTGCCATCCCCAAACATTGTATATCGAGAATAAGGGACAAGGTTGAGGTGCCAAACATGAAATTTAGACCCTCCGAAAATCCATCGCATCACTTGGAGGAATTCTTGAGGCTGGCCCCCCTCCATAAGGTAGACGAAAGTCTCTATACCACAGTCTTCCCTTCCACTCTAGAAGGTAAGGCCAAGGTATGGTACCAAAATCTACCGCAGCAAGTTAAGACCAACGCAGATGAGTTATTCAAAGCCTTCATAAGCCATTTCAGTCGCCTGAAGCAAAAGGAGGTCACTGTGGATGATTTAACTTCCATGAAACAAAAGGAGGATGAACCGTTCCTCTCTTATTACGAGCGATGGCACTCCATGTTATCTGAAATCGACGAGTCTGTCCCCTTCAGAATGCAACTAAGCACCTTCAGACAAGGAATCCATCCCCGCATCACTCGGCATTTTGGTTTCCAATCCATCAAAGACTTTGAGACTTTAAAGGACTTATGTGTTCAAATTGAAGCTGCTAACAATGAAAAAAGCACACAACATTCTGGTTGGAAAGGATCTAGCTCCAACAGGAGGGCCACTAGCGCGCCTAGCCCCCCTCAGAAAACTGTTGAGACTAATTCCATCCAACGAAGGCAATACACTCCAAGGTTCGACTCTTACCACCCACTAGATATGTCTTATGCCAGGGCGTTGGAAAGGCTGGTAAAAAAGGGTATCATCCAGTTGCCCCTGCCAACCCCTGAACCTGAGGTTAAGCCTCCGAGGTGGGATGGGAATAAATACTGCAACTTCCATCGCAATCGAGGTCATGACACCGAAGTATGTTGGTCTTTGAAAATAAGATCGAAGGGCTAATCCGAGACGGTGTTATTCCTCCACCAAACCCGTCTCGAAAACCCAACAACAAAGAGAACCCATTGCCCAATCACACCAATGCCGTCTTTTTGGAGGAGAACATTGTTGATCCGTCCACTCTCATCACCGATATGGGTCAATTTGTCTCAGTTCTTCTCCCGCTTACGGAGGAACTCATCATCAACGGCATTTGGGATAGTGAAAGTGAAGAAGAAGGCGAAGAGGCCACTGACCTTGAAACCAATAAGCATCCATTATATGACTCTTCTGACGACGGAGGGGATGTGGAAGAAGTGACAATTCCTCAGGCTGCAGTTCTTACTCGGTCCGGCCGCTACTATAACAGGAATGCTACCTTGTCAGCAGCGACCCCTAATCCCGAAACGACGGAAACCCCTACACCTCCGCCAGAAGATCCTTTCCTCACGCAGTTGAAGAAAACAAAGGCCGAAGTCACAATTTGGCAGCTTTTATGCGCTTCGCAAGACCATAGGCAAATACTGCTGGATGCCTTCAATAAGCTCATGGTGCCTACCTCAGCATCACCAGAGGATATCATCTCTCACATTACCTCCGGGAAGCCTGCCATCACCTTCGGGGATGAAGACTTACCCGAGGAAGGAGGTTCTCACAACAAGGCTCTTTACCTCACCGCCATGTGCTCTACTCAAACCATACCACTTGTTCTCGTGGACAACGGTTCGGCCGTCAATGTCTGTCCGTGGAGAACCGCGCAAAAGTTAGGAGTTCAAAAACAGCATTTGACACAAAATACTGTTCAGTTGCGCGCATACGATAACTCCCCCCGCAAGTCGCTAGGATCGATTGTGCTTCCCATCACCATAGACTGCATAAGTAAGAACGTTGAATTCGTCGTTCTGGATATCCCGGCTTCTTTCAACATGCTGTTAGGAAGACCTTGGTTGCATGAGTGCAATGCTGTCGCCTCTACCTTACACCAGAAGGTGAAATTAATCATTCAAGGCCAAGTAGTCACGATCTCAAGCAAACCCCTCAGCGCCGTTTTTGACCCCAAGAAACCCACGCTCGAGATTGAACATAGCTCAGCTGACGAGGAGCTACACAACTTTGAGATGATAGCGGTTTTGAGCCAGGATCAAGCCCACTTTGACTTCGATCCATACTCAAACCCTAATATCCATACTATATTGCGGAAGCAAGGTCATTTTCCGGGAATGCCACTTGGTCGAAATCCCAAGAACAAGTTGGCGCCAAACTTCAAGGTGTTCAAAAACAAAGGAAGGTTCGGACTAGGCTACAAACCAACTAAGGAGGAAGTGAGACTGGCGAAGCTAGCCATGGCTAAGCAGAAGAGATTGGACAACCCTCCAACCCTGTACCAAGTCAAGCCGTATCCACGCACTCTTAATGGACAGTTCTTGAGAGAGAGTGATGACTTCCCTTATTACGGCTTCCCAGAACCACATTACCTAAAATCTCAAGGTATCCAAGTGGCGGGGCTAGAAATCTTCAATGACTGTGCCGTCACCACAACCCCCACGTTCATCCCGCCTAGGAGAAGTCGCCCACCTTTGGAATGGACCCACCTCGCTGGAGGCGGCATCTTTGGAATGCTCTTCGGGCAAGAAGCGCGCAAGGAAGAAGTCGTCAACCCAGTCATCGCTGCACTTTCCAACCCAAGCTTTGACCCAAGTCTGTTGATCGGAGAAGACGGCGGCCATCGTGAGATCACCTGGATCGACGATGAGGAGAATAAATTTACGCTTTCTGTAGGAGAATCTGTAGGAGAGTCTGTGGGAGAGTCTGTCCCAAAGGTCGTAAAGTCAGGGTCTAGTAGTCCTAAGTTGGTCGGGATTAACCCAGAGTCTGTTGATGTACCCATTTCTGCATTTAATAAGATGAACATTTCGCTACTCGAGTCAAGCGCCAATTCTGATAATGAAAACGATGAACCTTTAAAAGATCAAAATAAATTAACAGAAGCCATGGATAAATTTGAGGAAAAGGTGGCGATCATTGAAGATACCATAAGCATAAATGTAGGGACGGAGGACACGCCCCAAGAGCTTAAGTTAGGCAAGTCTCTAACAGATAAAGAGCAACAGGATTTCGCTGAACTTCTTAGGGAATTCAAAGACGTGTTTGCATGGTCATATGAAGACATGCCAGGCATCGACAGGAGCATCGCTGAACATACCCTTCCACTATATCCTGAAGCTAAACCGGTACGACAGAAGGCTCGCAGGATCAAGCCGGAATGGTCAAAGAAGATTGAGAATGAGGTGATGGAGCAGTTAAAGGCTAAGTTCATACGGGCAGTGCAATATCCCGATTGGGTGGCCAACATCGTCCCGGTTCCCAAGAAAGATGGACGAATAAGGGTGTGCGTTGACTTCAGAGATCTAAACAAAGCCAGCCCGAAGGATAGCTTCCCTTTGCCACATATTGATGTGCTAGTGGATAACACTTGCGGACATGAGTTGTTGTCCTTCATGGACGGTTACGCAGGGTATAATCAAATCAAAATGGCAGAGGAAGACATGGAGAAAACATCTTTCATTACTCCTTGGGGTACATATTGCTATACAGTGATGCCTTTTGGCCTGAAAAATGCGGGGGCCATATATACAAGACCGCGAATACCCTCCTCCACGACATGATGCACAGAGAGGTAGAGGTATATGTGGATGATATGATCACAAGTCCAAAACTGTGGAAGAGCATCTCCCAATCTTCGCAAGTTCTTCCTTCGATTAAGAAAATACAACATGAGGCTCAATCTCAAAATGCGATTGGGGTTACGTCAGGCAAGCTACTAGGTTTCGTGGTCAACGTGGAATTGAGGTGGACCCATCAAAAATTAAAGCAATACAAGAGATGAAACCACCTAAGACGGAGAAGGAAATCCGAGGTTTCCTTGGTCGCGTACAATACATCAGCCGATTCATTTCCAAACTCACTATGACTTGTGAACCACTATTCAAGAAACTCAAGAAAGGAGCAAAAGTGGAATGGGATGATCGGTCAAGCGCCTTTGACAAAATTAAAGAATACTTGACCCATGCCCTCAGACTAAAGCCACGGCATCAGATGAGCCTCTGCTCCTTTACCTCACAAGAACTAACTCAAAGAATGGGGCTATGTTGGCTCAAGAGGTAAAAGGAAAGGAGAGCGCCATCTATTACCTCAGCAAGAAGTTCGGTGATTGTGAGAGTCGATCCACCAACATTGAGAAAATGGCTCTAGCATTGGTCTGGGCAACGAAGAAGCTTCGACATTATATGTTGTCACACACGGTGCATGTGATCGCCGAGTGCAACCTACCAAGTTCATCATGGAACAACCCACGATCAATAATCGATAGCTCGATGGGTAGTTATGTTATCGAGTTCACCTAAAGTTCAGGCCTCAAAAGTCTATCAAAGGAAGGGCCATCTCGACTTCGGCAGATTTCTTGTCAGAACCTCCAAGCACCAACTCGAGTTCCTGCACGAAGAAGTCTTTCATACGACGAGATCACGCGGGAAATGTATTTTGATGTTGCTTCTAACAAAATGGGATGTGGCGCAGGGTACTCTTGATATCACCGAAGGAGAGCATCATCCCGCTTCGTTAAACTCGACCACGCGACCAACAACGCTGAATATGAAGCCTGCATCATCGGGTTACAAGTGGCGTTAATTATAGGAGTAAAGTACATCAGAGTGTTTGGTGACTCTAGTCTTATCATCAATCAAGCCAAGAACGCCTGGAAGGTCAGAAATGAATCTTTGGTGGCTTATCAACGACGGTTGTTAGACTTGGCGACGCAATTTGAGCACATTGAATTCAAGTACCTACCAAGAGATAATAATGAGTTGGCAGACGCCTTAGCTAAACTCTCCTCCATGATCGCTATTCCAGTAGGAATTTACGAATTTCCTATAACAATAGAGCGGCGTGACCAACCCGCCTATGTGTACTTCATAGAAGAACCCGTCGTAGACTCAAATGCATGGTTCTTCGATGTCTATACATACTTGACAAAAGGAGATTATCCCGCTGAGGCTGATTCTAAAGGACAAAGAGCGATCAGAATGATGGCAGCACAATACTGCATCATTCACGATCGACTTTACAAGAAGACCGCTACGGGCATTAACCTACTTTGCGTTGATACCAAGTCAGCAGAAGAATTAATGACCTCCATACATGGAGGGGAGTGCGGACCACATATGAATGGCAGAATGTTAGCAAAAAAGATTCAAAGGGCTGGCTATTTCTGGTCCACCATGGAGGCCGACTGTCTCAACTTCGTTAGGAGATGCGCCAAATGTCAGGAATATGCCAACTTGCAACACCAGCCATCTTCCTACCTCACCACACTAACATCCCCATGGCCATTCTCAATTTGGGGAATAGACATAATCGGGAAGGTACATCCCACGGGCACCGGAGGACATGAGTATGTGTTGGTAGCTGTGGATTACTTCACTAAATGGGTAAGCAACCTCCTACGCAAAGATCACCTCGAAACATGTAGCTAAGTTCATTTTGAACAATATCATCTGCAGATACGGGGTACCACACGAGATTATCAGTGATAATGGGAGCCATTTCAAGAAGGAAGTCGAAGTGTTGTTGGCTAAGTATAAGATTAAACATCATAAATCGTCACCCTACAGGCCTCAAACTAATGGGGCGGTAGAGGCAGTCAACAAAACCCTCGCAGGGATTATCAAGAAAATGGCGGTAACATACAAGGATTGGCCTGACAAACTTCCTTCGCCTTATGGGGATATAGAACTGATTCGAACAGGAACAGGAGCAAGTCCTTTCTCCTTAGTCTACGGAATGGAAGCAGTACTTCCAGTTGAGCTCGCCATACCTTCACTTCGCATACTTGCTGAAAGTGAACTACCAGAAGCCGAATGGGCTAGGGCCAGATACGAAGAACTAACACTCATCGATGAAAGAAGGCTTAGAGCCCTACACAATGTGCACCTGTATCAGGCTCGCATATCTCGTGCTTTCAACAGAAAGGTTAAAGACCGGGTTCTTCAAGAAGGAGATTTAGTGCTTAAGGAAATGAGGGCACCTCTTCAAGATCCAAGGGGTAAGTTCGCGCCGAATTGGAAAGGGCCTTATGTCATCAAGCAAATACTGCCGGGGGGAGCAGCCCGCTTAGTCACGGCAGAAGGAGAAGAATTAATACAGCCTACCAATCTGGATCAGTTGAAGAAGTTTTATGCATAGAAAATTAGGGCGGTTTAACCAAGCAACTATAATATCCATTCCTAGACACTTGGTTATAACCCAAAACCAGTTCAGGCCTCGCCATGGTTAAGCCAAGCAACTAGAATGTCCACGTCTAGACACTTGGCTTTAATCCAGACGGATTTAGTTATCAAATTGGGCCGTGCAATGGGTCATGTCCAAACCCAGACGGGTTTTTGTGTCAGAATAAAGGGAGCCGTAATCCAGACGGGTTCTGGGCCATTTATTGGGCTCCAATTTCATGAGTTTTGCAAAGGGTGGCTTCGTTGTATATAGAAATGATTATTTTATTATTAATAAAAGAAAATTTCGTTACAACGCGTGATCTTTGGAGTAAATAGTACAATTATCCTAATTGTAACTAACAAAGGTCATCTAAAAACATTATCTAAAAAAAGACAAAATAAAATTGGCACACTGCTTCAAGCTTGTTTCATCTTCTTCCCATCAACAGTCTTTGGTCCAGTCTTAATCTCCTTAGTGTTACTAATCCCTCCTCAAAGGTCCTTAGGACGGTATTCTTCTTCGCCTTCTCCGAGCAATAACAGGGACTTGCCTCTCCCAACCGATGTGTCAAGATCTCTTGGCATAGGAGAATGGGGCTCCTTATTACAACTCAGAAGCGGTGGGCCAAGCCTACTTACATCGCCTTAGGGCCCAAGCGATCTTTCACACTAGTCTTGGGACCTAAGCGCCGCAATACATTAACCTTAGAGCTCGTTATATCTCTTGCATGAGTACCCTTTGCTTCTATTGTGGTCCACCAATCCAGATAACTGGATCACCAATTCAGATACTTTTGCTTTTGAGGAGCAAATAGTGGGTCGTCTCTCCCAATACTTCAACCAAGATTCGCAACGGCTCGAGGCGAAGTATCTTTGGGGCATTATGAGTCTTGTGGGGAATACGCTGCCTCAACCCCATTTGCCGCATGGCCCGCTCGGGAAAGTAGAATGTCAGGTGTGTCAAATTGGCAATGCAAACATATGGAGTTCTTTGATCACAAGTAATAAAATCTGCGATGTGCCAATTCTCTATCCACCACTTTACCATGATCTCGTCAGACCTTCGCAGCAGTTCGACCCATTCAATTGTTGATCGACGATCGATATCTCTCTCTACCGACAGAAATTCGCCAACGCCGCTGCAGACTCGCCTTTTCAACCGTGTTGAGGTGCTCCATTAGCCAAACTCGCGAAACGAAAACGATTAGTCACTTTGGAACCTGCACGGGTTTGCTACCAAGCGAGAAGAAAAGGGTACTCAAACAAAGAACCTGCACGTTCTTATGCGCAAAGGGCAAAAAGAAAACTCAGACGTTTACTCGCAAAATCAAGGGATCGCCATGTAATCATGTTCCGGGTTCGAATCATCTAAGCACATTAGCGCTTCTCCCAATATTATCGGTACAGGGTTGTAGCCGCGAGCCATATCCTCCACCACATGGATCAGGTTCGCGGGACCCGTCCTTTTGCCGCCATGATAAAAGCAGAACTCTCCTAATGCATAGTACAAGAGCTCTCACGCACCACTGCCCATACTCTAAGGTCTCAGGAGCCTGGAAGTACTCCACTATGGTTTGAAAGTGCACCCTATCGCCTATTATCATACTTCCAATTACCCTAGGGTGAAGGCATAATAACTCCTGGTATTCCTTCCTCACGTCGGTAGCAAAGGGAGGCATCACTGATGGCGCGTAATGATTGGTCCCGAGAATAGCAGACCATTCTTCAGGCAAGGGAACCAGTTCTTGCATGTCGAATCTATATGCATGGAGTTCTTTGTCCCAGAAGGTCTCAGCAGCGCGCAGAAAATCCCAATCTATCCTCACTTGCCTCAAGCTCAGCAAGGATGTCAACTTGTACCTCCCCAATTCTTTCTTTTCCTCTTTGGACAGTGTACTTATCCAAGTGGCCAACTTCTTTTCGAAAGCCATGAGATGAGATGAGATGAGAGGGATTTGATGCAACTACGAAGAACTCAGACGGGTTTCTCCGTAAATTGGAAGCTCAGATGGTGAATGACGAAGACACGACGGGGAGACGAATTTATAGTCGGACCCAGACGGGTTTCACCGCCTTATTGCTACCGCCAGGCAGGTTCACCGTCTTATGGCCACCGACAGAAGACTCATTCGAGCTGTTGTAGTCTTGTTTCCAAGCCAGGAACCCAGACGGGTTTCTTGGCCTTGTTACCACATTGATCCCCAAGCCAAGAACCTAGACGGGTATCTGGGCTCTTTTGTCGCACCATTCCTGCCAAGAACCTGACGGGTCCCGGGCCATTGTATTCCTTTCTCGCCCATCCGCAGAGGCCACAGCCTTTTGGGCTCTCAACTCGGACGATCTTCCTTTGGGCCCGATTATGGTTGCGATATGGGTCCTCAAGTTAATTATGCGTCTTCGCTAGCCCTGAAACTGTCGTTCGAATTTACTTATAAGGCTTAATTTTCTTTTTCTTTCTTTTTTATCTTTTTTTCGTTTGGGGAAGTGGGGACGATCCCACCATGTAGGTCGCATTTTGTGTTGCATGAGTTCGGCGTCTCCCATCATGTAGGTCGCATTTTGTGTCGCATGAGCATCATGTCAGTTTTAGTCATAGGTTTAAAAAAAAGAGAAGCAAAAAATAAATAAAAAAAAAAAGTTCAATGACCTTTTCTAAAAATCGACCTTTTTCCCTGCTTAACTTGCTTCACTTAGAAAAATCTGAATGAGATCTCGAAAATTTTCAAAACCTTTTCCTTCAAACCTTCTGATTTTGAGACAAGTTATAAAAGACGATTCGTCGCTTTTACTATCTTAGAAGGTATAAATGTGCGTGCCGCAAATCTTTGGGCTAAGCTTAGTTGATTGAGCCCGTCCCGTGAGTCCACATTGCCTAAAACTTGAATTGATTACTTTCATCAATTCCATGATCCTTTGAGCGACTCACCCATTAGTTGCATCTCTAGAACTTGTTTTGCATCTTGCTTGAGATTACATGTTTGCATAGCACGCTGTGACAAAGTGATTAAGGCATTCAATTTTCTTAAGCTACATAGCCAAATAACCTTCCCTGCATTGTATTTACCGTTCTTTTTGCCCCGCCTAGCCTTTGTTCACCCCTTTTCTCATGATTGTACCCTGACAATACAAGCCTTAGCCTATGATATCCAGTACCCCTTGAGCCTTGCTTGGTTGGAAGAGAGTCTGCCATTTTTGGAAAGAATAATTGGTTTGGTGTGAGCAAAATATGAAGTCTGGAAGAATTTGAAAGTCCCATATCTTGAGCAAATTTGGTTATGCTGTTCAAAGTCGAGGTTGTAATAGAAATTTCTTCTCCCTAGTCACCTAAAAAAAAAAAAAATTCAAACAAAATTTCAAAAAATAAAAGGGCGGTTAGGGAGATTCAACTTAGAGTCCAGAAAGCCTTGACTCGGTTGTATTCGGTAGAGATGTTTTAGGATGGAAGGTGAAACGCTTTGTATACATTAAGTGAGAAGGAAAGTTTAGAGGATTTCATTGAAAATCAATCCAAGCATGGCTTTTAACTCCTCATTCCCAAATTTTACCGCTCCTTACCCTAGCCTAAGCCCTGCATAACCCGAAAAAGTCCTTTTGATTGTCACTTGTGCATTGCATACCAGTAGTGGAGAGCGAGGTTCTTACCAAGCTTATGGTAGGTTGCTTCTGTTGGTTTGAGCATGAGAGAAACTCACATACATATTCAAAATTGAGTGTTTGAGTGTTCATTCCTTCCTGTGTGAGGTTCGCTCTTTCTGGCTAGCTTACGTCCATAACCAACCGCGCATATTTGCGTTGTTCTTCGAACTGTTGGTGGACTTGTGCGTCTGAGTTACTTGTTCTCTCCCTTAAGATTCGAAAACTTCTTCCTATCTCTTTCAAACTGAGTTTTGATCTTGTCCAGATTAATCTTTGTGCTTGCTTATTAGTTCGACTTTGTGTTAATCTAAAATCCTTTGTCCCAGGTTATTTCAGTAGTATATAGAAAGTCATAACTGCATTGCATAACACCATCATTGCGTAAGCATTACATCAATAGTCTGCACTAGTACATAAAACATAAATGCATTTCGGTTTAGTACATCATTGCATGGCATTATCATAAGTACATAGCAAAGAGTTGTGTATAGCATAGCATAAGAACTCTGCAGGCGCATCATTCTCAATCGTCATCATGCCTGACCTCCACCGCCGCCGCTAGCGCTATCGGCCCCATGGGCTCCGCTTCCACCAGCTCCAAAGTAAGTGTCCCATTGGTAGTAGGAGGAGTCCACCACCTCTGTATCACCGCCTGAGCCGGACAGGTGCAACACTTCGGTATCACCCGCGTTAAGCCAAGAGTGTTCGAACTCGCCACTCGATTACCTCCGTGCCACCCCGTGGAGCAGGCCAAGAAGTTCTTACTACAGGCTCTGGGTCAGGCCACCCCGACCATTCCTGGGTTTGTGTTCCCCATCCAGATAATCGAGGCTGCTCCAAACCCCCTTGCGAAGGAGTAATGGGAACAACTGGTTGAGACGGAAGCATTGATGAGGCGTCATCTGCGAGGGCACGGTTATACCCCGTAGATGCACTCCGTCATCGCAAGCACCACAATAGGATCGACCGCCCCAAAGGAAGTGCCAAAACCCAAATCCACAGTCGGTGCAGGAGCGTACTCGGACATTCCATAGGGGTACTGGGGTGAAGGATGAGAAGGTTGGCGCCCCGAATGACGAGATTCTGGAGGAGTATCCAAATACAGTGAAATGCCTTCTTGTTCGCCACCCGCAGCTCCACCGACAGCGCTAGACTCGGAGCACGTCTCCACCATAAAGCTGGGAGTGCCACGCCGAGAGCCGCGGCTCCGGCGAGAATTCCCATGATCATGAGACCCCGCCTGGTGCCCGCGCCCACCTAAAGACATGGATGATATACTGTTCTCCACAGACTGCTGAAAGTCGTGGCCAAAATCCGTATCTCCACAGCGAGAACTGGTCGAATGACTATCTTCAAAAAAGATACCTTTCCCGCGATCATCGTGCGTCGGTGTACCCGTGCTCCGCCTACTCCTCTCTCCGTGCCTTCGGAGAGCACCATCACCCCCATAAGACCGCCTCGCGTCGGCCATAAAGGAAGAATGTCGAGGAGGGTCAATCCGCTCCGACCGGCCACGAGGCACCTGCGCATCCGAATGGCGAGGAGGATCCACAGGGTGAGACTGTACCTCGTCATCCACGTCCGCGTCCCCGACCACAGAACCTGCAAGGTCTTTCTCGCGAGCCCATTTAAGCGTGAAGTAATTCTTGAGAAAGCCCTTCGCTTGTTTCCATCGCCATCGCATGTAATGAGGAAAATCGGTCAAAATTTGAGCAAATTGCAACTAAGCAAGGAAAAGATGGGAATCACCTACCGGCTTTTCCATAATCTTCTCTAATTCTGGTTTGATGTCCTCGCTTGTCGCCCTCGGGTAGCCACAAACTGTGTCCCTAGAGCTACTTTGGCTCTTCTCGTCATCCTTGCAATAGGGCCCCAACTGCAACAAACAAAGAATCGGTCACATCGCGGTAATAGAAGGGGATATGAAAAGAATAAATGGAGGTCTTCTCCCCCACCTTTCTGAATGCCAGGCGGTCCCGATATTGTTCCCATTCTTCCCAGAATTGGTCGGGCGATGCCATCGATGCGTGGTTCGTATACCAAGAACCCGCTCGTCGCTACAAACGCCTCGGCATGCAAGGCTCGCGGATCGTTCATGGTCTCAGGAGGGTCTGATGGTATTATCCACCTTTCATGACCCAGGGCTTGCCTCGTAAACCTCTCACCAAGGCTCCAGACCCAACCGGACGGGCTCTCGATTACCAAGCGCAGGGTACTATCCCTATGCGCCGCATTTCGTGAGGGGACAAAATCTTGTGGCATATTGAAGCCAACCCAGGCATTCCAATTGACGTCATCCTGCATAAGTAAAGGAAACATGAACACTAAAGAAATTCAAGAGAAATTACATGAAAGATGTACCTCTTCAAGGCGATCCAGATGCGCGCTCATCCAAGCTCCCGAATGGCTTCTTTTTCCGCCGAGGTAATTCTTGTGCCACCGCTCCGCCGCACCGTCTCGAGCATGTCGGGTAGGGATGGCGAATCCCTTTAATATACTGCACCCCATACCTGCAAATACATCAATACCAAGGCTCACGATATAGGAAAAGAGAGAAAAGCATGTAAAAGAGAAGTCCTCGAAGATTACCTCGAGCACCTTCCACATGCTCGCCGCCATCTCCCGCGGACTCTCCGCATGAAGAACGGGTTCACTTCGCATCAGCCGTACACCAACGCCGGCCAACGAATGAAGTTGGCATAAGCCTTTGGCCCGGTGAATGACTTGCTCTAGGTCGAGGAGATTCTTCATCCGTGTCAAATAAACATCATCACCTCGATTGGCAAACATTGTGGCGTAGATAAAGTATGCCAGAAAATAAAGCGACTGAAACTCATCCATATGAGTAAAGTCGTGAAGTGATGACAACCGAAGGAACCATAAGAGAGTTTCATCTTTCGACCAAATCGCGCTGCTCGAGCACCGGCTCTAATAGTTCCATCACCGGTCCGCACAACAGGTCGAATTCACGCCTTGACCACCCCAACAGAGTCCTAATCATCACGAAATCGACAGGAGTTATGGTCATTTCTCCTACCGGAGGTGGAAGGTGTTCAGTAGAATCCTGCATCTCTCCGCAAGCGCACGCCCCATTACCCGTGGTGTGCAAGGTTCCCAGGCCTTAACACATTTCCAGAAGAGGTCGAATCCTGACTCTTCCAAGAGTGTAAGCGCCCAGTTGTCTTCTGCAAAATGCTCCACCACCTTTATTGGCTTCCGCATATTGCCGCCAGTCCTAAGGGAGTCTTCCTGAAAATCCAACATAAAATTCAAAAAAAAAAAGACAAGTCCCTACGGCAGCCTATCAAATGATCCCTAGTTTAGCAAAAGCTAAGTTGAACTTCCACTAAACTAGGGGGCTAAAAAAAAATCATCTTTCGGCCCACCCATTTAGATCCAAGACGGGCTCTGGCGCCGAACTCTGGGCCGCATCAGCCCAACTCAAAAAAGGGCGGGCTGGGCCGTTCAGGAGAACCCAGACGGGTTCTTACGCCGCGACCATGGGCCGCATCAGCCGAGTAAAAAAAAACTGGGCCTTGTTGCTTTTGGGCCCATACCTAAGAAACGCAGCCGGGTTCCTCTACAAGGGGGCTGGGTTTGGGCCTCGCCGTTTTCAGGCCCAATTGAAGCTGGGCCTCGTTTGCAAGCCCAGTGCATTTGCTTTTGCAGCCCAGAACTTGGACGGGTTTGGGTTGGGTGTCGCTGTTTTCAGGCCCAAGAAAAGAAAGTTGGGCCACGTTTCTTTCGGCCCAACTAACTAACGCAGCCGGGTTCTGAAAGTTTTCAGGCCCAAGAAAAGAAAGTTGGGCCACGTTTGTTTCGGCCCAACTAACTAACGCAGCCGGATCCTGAAAGTTTTTGAACCTAGACGGGTTCCTACTCCAACAACCCAGCTCAAACAAGTTCTGCAAAAATTCCGGGCTCGTCTTTTCGGGGCTAACTTAAGGTAGGATCGGCTTATCATTCACGGTAATTGACATAAATTACTTCAACAATATTAGCTAAATCAACAAGTTAGAATTTAAACATTTCTACTTGCAAATTTATGCTACAATTAAAAAGCAAAGTCAAGAAGGAGACATTACCCGGACATGTGAATGCTTGTGCCATACATGATTCCATGGTTCGGGCACCAATTCCGATGGTTCCCAACCGGCGGGAGTCCATGTCACGGAAGACATCTCATGCCCTGGGTCACGCATGGGGTTGAACGGGCGGATTTCTAGTTTTCCTAACCATTATTCCCTAACTAGAAAATAAGTGGTTTTGAGCAAGGAAGAGAGAGAATCAATGGAATGAGAGTGAAGAGAGCTTGAAGTGTGAGTTTAAGAGGAAGAGGATGCCCCCTTTTATAGGGAAGTTGGATGCACACCCACCACACAAGTGGCCAAGCGGCGGGCCCTTAGCATCCGGATAATGGAGAACATGCATTGGCCGGAAATCTATCCAAAAGTCTATCCATGCATTGGCCAAAAGAAAAAGAAAAAAAAAAAGGGAAGAGGAAGCCGGCCCAGTTCAGAAGAAGCCGGCCCAGTTGCCTGGCCTTATGTGCTTCACTCAGATGGCCCAAGAAGAAGCCGGCCCAGTTCTTTGGCCTTATTTCGCTGAGCCCAATCTTCTTTTGCAGCCCAGAACTTGGACGGGTTCCATTTTGCTGGCCCAGTTCCGGAAAGAACGCAGACGCCCAATTTTGAGCCCAACTTACCCTGGCAGCTCATTCAATCGACGGGTTCCTAGCGCACTCACATTTGCAGTTCACTCGAACTTGGACGGGTTCTTGCAGCCGGCCCAAGCTCAGCACGGCCCAAATAGGCCCAAATTCGTCACTCTAATTCAAACCCAAAGCAACGGCAAACTCAAGCTCATTCCTGAGAACTAAAGCTGACAGGTAAATTCTCTAACTCGTTCTGATTTTCATATAAACTAATACCCTCCTCCTCTGTTTTGCAGGACAATACACGAGGAACATCGTCAGGCGGTTACAAAAGATGAACACACTTCTTCCGCGGCCATCATCGGGCCCTCACAATGCGATGACAGCGGCCACCATCGGGCCCTCACAATACGAGGATACACTTTTCAGCGGCCATCATCGGGCCCTCACAATGCGATGACAGCGGCCATCATCGGGCCCTCACAATGCGATGACAGCGGCCACATCGGGCCCTCACAATGCGATGACAGCGGCCACCATCGGGCCCTCACAATACGAGGATACACTTTTCAGTGGCCATCATCGGGCCCTCACAATGCGATGACAATGCCACCATCGCCCTCACAATACGAGGATACACTTTTCAACGCCATCATCGCCCTCACACGCGATGACAGCGCCATCATCGCCTCACAATACGATGATACACTTTTCGCCGGCCATCATCGCCCTCACAACGCGATGACAGCCATCATCGGCCCTCACAATGCGATGACGCGCCATCATCGCCTCCCCTCACAATGCGATGATACGCGGCCATCATCGGGCCCTCACACGCGATGACACGCCACATCGCCCTCACAATGCGATGACGGCCACCATCGGCCCTCACAATACGAGGATACACTTTACACGGCCAAAGACGGCCCTCACAATGCAATGACAGCGCCAAGACGCCCTCACACGCGACGATACCGCCACCATCGGGCCCTCACAATACGCGACACTTCATCAACAACGGCCGTCATCGGGCCTTAACAATACATGACATCAGCCGTCGCCGGGCTAATACGCGACACTTCGTCAACAGCGGCCATCGTCGGGCCTTCACAATGCGACGAGGGCCATTGTTGGGCCTTCACAATGCGACAAGGGCCATCATCGGGCCTTCACAATGCGATGAACATCGTATCGACATCAACACAGGACCCAGCTTCCAAGCGTCAACCAGCTTCAGAATAGACTTCTGATCCATATCCAAGATCATCAAGACTACTTTGATCATCGTTTTACTCAAACTCGATCAAAGTGGGGGCTATCTGTAGACGCTGAATTTTGTATCTATTTTATTTTCTTTTTTAGTGTCAGTTTTAGAAAATAGGCTAACCGATAAATGGCACGCAGGCCTCTTTCCACCGAAAACTCAAAAAAAAATATACAAAGCCCAAATGCCGGGAACCTGGGTTCAGTGGGCCGGAGCTCAGCTCCAACACCACAGGAACCCGTCTGGGTTCAGTGGGCCGGAGCTCAGCTCCGCCCACAGGAACCCGTCTGGGTTCTTGGGCCCGAGGCCCGTTTTCCTTCCAGGAACCCGTCTGGGTTTCCTGTTGATTCCCACGGCGCCGCGGCTTAACCTAGCCTCCAAACCCTAAACCTAAACCTAAACCTACCACCTAATTTCCCCCCTATAAATACCCACCATTCATCACCCACAAAACACACACCGGAATATACTGGGAGTATTGACACTAGTATATTCCTCTTCTCTTCTCCCTCCATTGCGTGCTTTATTTTAAAGGTTAGCGTAGTTTTTTTTTGTACATAATGTAATCCTACGTGTTCTTGTATTTTTCTTTTCTTTTATTGCATGACATTAATGATAAATCTATGAAATTTATTCAATTCCTCCCCCTTTTTCAAATCTGTCGCTTTAATTTAATTCTAGTAGAGTCTATTCGTTTGAATAGGCGGGTTTGATGACTTTTATCGTCAAATTCGTAACCTTACCCCCGAATCCGTCTTTGGATTCGTAGGCCGGAGTCTCTTTTTCAATGGTTTGTTGTTTTATCCTTAAATTCAACTGGCGACTCTAACCCTTTAATTTATTTTTTCCCCGAAAACTTTTTTTTCTTTTTTTTTTCTCCTTCTCATGACAGAGAACCCGGACGGGTTCCTAGTCCCTTTTTCTTCTCTTTTGCTTCTTCAGGAACCCGTCTGGGTTCTATTTTCTTTTTTCTTCGTTTTGTCTTCATGGAACTCAGACGGGTTCCCCGTCGAGTTTCCTCTTTTTTTATTTATTTTCCTTTTTGTTTTCTTTCTTCTTTTTTATCTTTTCTTTAATAAAATCGAGTTTCGGGGTCAAACCAATTTGTCAATTAAAAGCATCCTTAAAAGTTCAACCTTAATTAAGGATAAGCAATCCTAGTCGGCTCCCAATTTAAAAAGAGAACATCCTCTTTTGAGTAGCGCCGCGAAAAGATTGGTAGATTTTTTCGGGGTCTACAGTGCTATGTCCACACAGTACATACAATGTCCACATACGATAATCTACTCACTTTAAATTTCTATTGTCCACAATATTATTTCTCACATTTTCACAAAATATTATTTTCATAGAAATCATCTCCATCTCTATCTCCATGAACACATATATATTTGCATGCGTGCACTTCAATTAAGCTTTACTAAACTATGGTTCATTTATTATAAATTCACACGCTCTTGAATAGGGTGATCATGAGTTATATCATGACCATACATGATAGGGAATCAAAGCAAATTAACAAACAACCAACCGGAGATTAAGGACGTTACTGGAATGATCAATCGGATAAGGGTTAGCCTATTTACATGGATGAATGGCAAATATATAACTTATATGGACCTAGGCAGGTAAGTTATTATAGTTAAAAGGTGGTGCAATCTTTAGGAGCAAAGGAAATTTGGTTGTCTTGTACAAGATAAGTGACCTCGAAATTGATCTGTGCGATGTTCCCAAAGAGGAAGAGGCTGCCTGAAGTGGGTGCCATTTCCAAACATTGGACACCATCTCCTGCTTCCACAAAAAGGTTGACTGGGTTAAGTACCACATCAGCCCCCTTGAAATGGAACACCACTTTATTTGGAATGCTCAAAGTTTCTTCTGTTTGGTAGCAAAGGAGTGGGTCTACATCAGCTCCAGACATGGGTTCCAATGAGATGCTACTCTTGATGGTGTCTTTGATGCTGTTAAAGACACTCGTTTCTAGCCATGTCAGAGTGGTGCCTGAGTCGATGATCACAATCTCGCCCACTGTGAATGTGGCGTTCCCCACGCTTACCCCATCCATCATGATGCGGTAACTTGTAGAATCATTGGTTGGGAAGAGGGGAGTAGAAATTACCCCATCGGCAGTGGGACCCATCACCCCATCAACCCTGAATTTGAGCTTGCTGGTTGCCCCTGCTGATGTCCGAGGAACCAGGCAGTAGGAGAAGCTGCTTGCTCCAAGTTGCGACACTAGAGACTGTGGCCCAGTTCCCAGCCCCACAATCCCTTGGGAGTTGAAAAGATTCCCGTTCTGAATAATCCCACATCCAAACACAGTGGAGGGGAGGCTAATTTGAGCGGCGTCAGACGAATTATATGGTTTCAGTGCTTAGAATGCCAGTGGTGTTGGTGTTATCTACATAGGACTGGAAGTAGAGACACGGCTTGTTGGGGTCAGTGTTAGCCGTGCTACAGCCAGTGAGAATACCAGTCTGGTTGCAAGAAGGGGAGTTGCACGCAATCTGTTGGAAGGATGACGATGCAGAGGGGTCAAACAGGGGCGAGCTTTGCTGAAGGCAGGTTTGTTGTGTCTGACACGCCGTGCACTGCAATCAAATGAGGTCACTTCCGGTGTCTACAATCGCAATGAAGTCCACCACTGGAGTGCCGATGCCTAGCTTGATGAGATACTCAGTCCCGACATCATCTGGAGTAAGTTGGGCATCAACAGTGGAGGTATTATCTGAACTCGAGGCCAAGGCCTTCTTAAGCAAGGCAGGGGAAGAGAGTTGACCTAGGTGTCGCGGTGACACCCTTCCCACCGTGGTCGTTTTGGACGTGGTTCATGGGGTGCTTGTAATGAATCGTAGTGGATCAGATTCACTGTCAGTGATTTTGGGGCTTTATTGTTTCTTGCTAACTTCCTTGCTTCAACTGATGATACCACAACAACTAGTACTGTCATCAGAATTATTTGGAAAATGTTGAATTATTTACGGCCACCTACTACAAGGGGCCAACCTTCATCATGAAAGTAGCATTAGTGCTATCTTCATCATGAAAGTGGCAGCTCCATTAAGCATCAGTGCTTAACTGCTAGGACGTCCATTGTTGGCAATGGAATCTCATGATGAGAGTCCTAATTTTTAAATAGACAAGTGGGATAGCCCTGGAGGCCTATATAAGCATAAGTTTGAGGCTTAATCAAAACACACAAGACACAAATTGTCTATTAATCCCAGTCTCTCACACATATTAAGCAAACCATCATTTGCTTGGGTTCTAGGGGGTGATTCATCCGGGAACTCTAGTAGCCACCGGGAACCAGTGAGCATACTACGCCAATCTGATTCGTACGCTTCCGCATTCAAGTATATCCTATACTTACCAACAGTGGTATCAGAGCCGAAATTGTGCGTATGTGCTTCTGTGTTCAATGGCTTAGTAATTTTATTCTCCCCTTAAGAATAATTAAAACTGTGTATTTTATTGTTCTTGCATATCTGTTTTTTTTGTTCTTCCCTGACCCAGAAAGTGTTTGAAGCAGAGATGGGTAATAAGTGAACTTTGGAGTAAATCGGACGTTGTTTTTTTTTTCAAAGTTAAAATCAAAATCGAAAGATAAAATCAAGTTTTAAGTAGATTTTGAGACTTACCCATCAGAACCGCCGAGGAAGGGTGGCGCGTGTGTGTCACGCGCCGCCGACGGATGCCCCAGGGGTGTCCTTCTTCCTCTTTTAGACCGACCAAGACCCGATCCATGAGAAACCAACCGAAAACGAGCAAAACCGACGGTGCATGGGTGGCGCGTGTGGCTCAGTCGCCGCGCCTAGGTGGCGCGTTGGCTTCACCGCCAACACTGTCGTGCTCGTCGACCGCCAATCTGCGTGATGGTGGTGGTTGTTTCTCACAAAAACATGCCGGAAGAACGGATCGAAGCTTTTGGGTGTTGGGGTGGGCGGTTGAACATCATCTGGGATTTTTTTTGGTTTTTCCGGCGGCGGCTGTGGGCCACCAAAGCCGGGAAACACCGGAAAAAGGGTCGAAAGGAGGTGGCAAACCGAGCTTAGCGCCGGTTTTCATGGCTGCCATGGACACATGGAAAAGGAAGAAGAGGAAGAGCATGAGTGCTCTGGTTTAGAGGGAGAAAGACCGCAGAAAGAAAGAAAGAGTGAAATTAAAAAGTTTGAGCAGTGAACCTATGAAGGAAAAAACTCCCACTCTTTCTTTATAATATCATGTGTTTTTTTTGTCCCCCACTTATTAAATGTGAGATTCTTCTGGTGGTGTTCCACCATTCCCTTCCTTTTTTTTATAATGTGTTAATTGATTATTATGGATATAATTTGTTTATATTCATGTATTCTTTATATATATTGTTACTAACTCAATTCTTATATTAACTGTGTGTTAATTAGAAATATATATATATATATATATATATATTATTTTTTTTTATAAGTGAGATAATTTTTTTAATCTGTGTGATTAAATATATATATTTTTTGCTTAAGGGTTAATCTACGTGATTAATCAAAATATTAACTTATATGTTACATGTAAAATGAGTTTTTACATTGTAAATGGATATCTTTGTGATAACCAAGCATTAAATGTGTTTAATGCTAATAGATATGTTCTATTTTTGCGAGTATATAATAATTAAATTATAGAAATTCCCTAATCCGTATCGATTGTGATGATTATGAGCTTGGCGAAATTTTCAAACATGAGGTATGGACAATTGAGAGTTTCTGATTAATTTAATTATTTTTTGGAAAATGTGCCTTAATATCATCTTTTTTTTTGTAGAAATGACAACCAAACCAATAAGTGACATAGCCACGATTGATAAGCTGGATGGTGACAATTATGACATCTGGTACCGGAAAATTCAGTTAGTCCTAACTGAGCGTCATACTCTACACCACCTAACAGTCTCTAAGTCCAAGCCAACTCATGATGCTGATGGAAAACCTCCCTCTCAGGAGAGCATGAAAGAATATGAGGCGTGGTCTGAAAAAGACACTTCTACTCGTATTTTGATGTTATGTCTCATGCACGACAATCTCCTGAAGGAATTTGAAGTTTTTCCCACAGCTAAAGAAATGTGGGACAAGCTTAAGATCAGGTTCGGTCAAACATCTGCAACAAGGCTTCGTGCCTTGACTTTGAGGTGGATGGATTACACTATCGACTCTAGTCGGCGGTGATCGAACATCTCTTGACTATGAGTGCCATAGTCAGAGATCTTAAGGCTGCAGGTAGAGAGGTGTCTGATGAGGAACAAGTCCTCAATGTGATACGGGCCCTCCCTGACAAACCTGCTCACGGGGAAAACTTCAAAGCAAATATGACTCACAATGAGCATATTAAGACTTTTGGAGACATTTCCAAGCATCTTGAGATGGAAGTGGAGCGTCTGAAGCTCCACAACCCTACTTCCAACGCTGTGTTTGTTGTGAAAGGGGGTGACCCGGAGCACAACAAGCCCTATAAGGGTAAGCAGCAAAGGAAGGATCGCTCTTATAAGAAGAGTGGTCCGAAGGGTGCCATTGCCAAAAAGCAGAAGGCTAAGGGAAACAAAGAGAAAGATATAGCGCGTGTGAAGTGCTTTAACTGTGGGAAGAAAGGACATTACGCTCGGGACTGCCCAGAGCCCGCTAAGGTACCTATTTCTTCCCATTATGAACTTAATGTTTGCCATCATGCATTTGTTGTTGATTCACTCCCAAATTGGATTTTAGACTCGGGAGCAAGCAAACACATAGTTCGAGATAAAGCTGGATTTGTAAACTTCCATCCTTACCCAGTGGGAGTCCAAACGATGCTTTAGGGAACGCATACCAAGAAGATGTTCTTGGCATCGGAACTTACCAGCTTAGATTACGTGGTGGAAATGTGTTACTCCTCCATGATGCTCTCTACGCACCAGGGGTGCGATGTTACTTAGTTTCTATGACTGCCTTAATAAAACTAGGTTTTTATTTTGGACTTGGCAATACTAGTTTAGAGATCTTTTATAATGGCAAGTTGTATGCTACTTGCACTATGGCTAGTGACTTTATTGTTCTTGATGTGGATGACAATTATGATAAATCATCGCTTGCATTAGTTTCATTTGTTGATACTAATTCTGAATCTGTGAAATGGCATTCCAGACTTGGTCATATTGGCCAAGATCGAATGAGTAGGTTGGCTAAGGAAGGTCTCATGGGTCAACTGACTAGGGTCAAGTTACCCAGATGTGAGTCTTGCCTAGCTGGAAAAGCGACCAAGAAACCTTTCGGTAAGGCTTCGAGGGCTTTTAAACCTCTGGACCTCATTCACTCAGACATTTGCGGACCTATGAGCGTGAAAGCACGAAATGGCACAATGTATTTCATCACCTTTATCGATGATTATTCGCAATATGGGTATGTGTACCTATTGACTCATCGTCATGAAGCTCTGGATGTGTTCAGACGCTTTGTGAATGAAGTTGAAACACAGTTGGAACGAAAGGTCAAGGCCCTTCGAACCGACCGTGGACGCGAATATCTATCTGATATGTTCAAGAAATTCTGTGAGCAAAAGGGCATACAGAGACACCAAACAATTCCTGACACTCCACAACAAAACGGTGTTGCAGAACGCAGGAATAGAACATTACTTGACATGGTCAGGTCAATGATGGCACAAGCAAACCTACCAATTAGATTTTGGGGGGATGCATTGCTTACGGCAACATATATTCTTAACCGTGTGCCAAGCAAAAGTGTCTCTGTCACTCCATATGAATTGTGGAATGGTAGAAAGCCCTCCTTGGATCATCTACGCCCATGGGGTTCGGCTGGCTATGTACACAACCCAACCCACAAATATGGGAAACTTGGTCCAAGGGCTACCAAGATGGTGTTCATTGGATACCCTGAACATTCCAAAGGGTATGTAATGTATGGGGAACACCCAAATGGTGACATGAAGGAAATACATTCACGCAATGTTGACTTTCTTGAGGATGAGTTCCCAAGTATTGGTGAGATTTAAAGAGGACTTACAGCTGTAGGAGTTACAACATGACTCTCAAACATCTCTCGGTGAGTGGGAGAATTTTGGTACCCGCGAAGCCACCGAGAATGTGACTATTCCACCACTGCTTCCAGATAGTGGGAGCGATCCCATGGATGGTGGAATAGAGCCTGGTCACGAGAACTCACTTGAGGATGAAGAAACACTTCATTCCCCAGGACAGGATCACGAGGATAGCCCTCAGGATAGCCCTCAAAATCCAAACCCCATGCCCATAGGGGATAGTGGGAGCGGTTCTACAAATGATCACGACCCTATATCTCAAAGGAGAAGGGGGAGAGATACACTTGACCAGAATGAAGAGAGAAGTCCTAAACTTCGAAGAAGTGAACGTGGAAGAATACCTCGAATATTTTTTAAATCGAAGAGGAAACCTTCCTATGCACTCCTTTGGAGTGTGATGAGCCTACCTCCTATGTGGAGGCCATAAACTCACCAAACCATAATGAGTGGATGGATGCCATGAAGGATGAGATGGACTCAATGATGAAGAATCAAGTATGGGAACTTGTTGATCTCCCTCCCCAGCGTAAATCTATTGGAAACAAATGGGTTTTCAAAATTAAACGCCGGGCAGATGGGTCGATTGACAAGTTCAAGGCCCGACTTGTGGCGAAAGGATTTACACAAATTGAGGGTGTAGACTACGAAGAGACATTTTCTCCTGTGGTGAGATTTGCCTCAATTCGCCTACTTCTAGCCTTAGTAGCCCACTTGGACTTGGAGTTGTTCCAATTAGATGTGAAGACTGCCTTCCTCAATGGCAACCTTGAGGAAGAGATATATATGGATCAACCTATCGGCTTTGTGTCGAAAGGTCAAGAAGACACAGTCTGTTGTCTCAAACGATCCATCTATGGTCTCAAGCAGTCTCCTAGGGCTTGGTACTTCAGATTCCATGAAGCCATAACCTCTTTTGGCTTAACCATGGTTTCAGAAGATCATTGTGTGTATATCAAGAAGACATCTGAGGGTATTATGTTTCTCACTCTATATGTCGATGATATACTATTGGCTGGAAACAACATGGAGATGATTGATGCTACTAAGCAGTGGTTGTCCTCTGTCTTTGAGATGAAGGACATGGGTGAAGCTAGGTACGTCCTAGGTGTTGAAATAATCAGGGATCGTCCTAAGAAACTTCTTGGTATGTGCCAACGGACATATATTGAGAAGGTTCTAGAGCGTTTCCGGATGCATAACTCTAAACCCGTAGACACTCCTGTTGAGAAGGGAACTTGTTTAAGTCTTGATCAATGTCCTAACACAGATGGAGAGAAGAAAAGGATGAGTACTGTCCCCTATGCTAGTGTCATAGGTAGCATGATGTACGCCATGTTGTGTACAAGGCCTGACATATGCTATGCGGTTGGATTGGTGAACCTTACCAACAAAACCCTGGACAAGCTCATTGGCAAGCTGTCAAGAGGATCTTGCGTTACCTTCGTGGTACAACTGATCTTGTCCTCTGTTTCCAAGGAGGAGACTTGAAGTTAAGGGGATACTCGGATGTCGACTGGGGAGGTGACGTGGATGATTCCAAGTCCACCTCTGGATATGCTTTTATCCTTTGTGGATGAGCAATATCATGGTGTAGTAGAAAGCAGGACTGTGTCGCGCTATCTACTATGGAAGCTGAATATGTGGCTTGCAGCCTCGCCGCACAAGAAGCTATGTGGTTGAGGAGTTTTCTCCAGGATCTCAACCTTACTCCAAGAGTTGACGATCCTATAGAGATGTTTTGTGATAACACAGCCGCTATTCAATATGCTAAGGATCTGAAGTTTCATAAAAAGTCAAAACACATCAAGAGGCGTTATGATTTTGTTCGTGATGCCATAAAGACGAAAGAAGTTGTCATTAAATATATATCTACCACTAAGATGATAGCTGATCCATTGACTAAACCCATTCCAAGAGATGTATTCAAGGCCCATGTGAAGGGCTTAGGGATGCATAGGGTTTAGTATGTTGGATTATTATGATAAACTCGCATTTTCCTTTTCGGAATTATATATTCTATATATATATATATATATGAAATTTTTGATCAGAGTAGGCACATTAATTGTCGCCAGGCTTAAAATCAACCTTATCACACGGGTGATTTTTCCTGACGCCTATGTGGCGGGCAGATGAGACTAAACAACATTAATGTCGGGGGTATGTAATGTTGTACTGTCTTTATACATGAGTTGTATAGAAGACAAGCTTCTTCTCTAGAAAGTCGCCTTATGAAGTTTAAGATGAGACTCTGAAAATTGAGTCAAAGTATGAACTGGTAGATTTCATGCTACAAGCCTCAAAGCCGGATCATGAGTTAAAGATTAACGCTGAGGTGCGTTGATCCTGGAACTCAGGTCAGATTTTTTAGTAAAATCTGGACTAATGATTCGCGTGGCATAAGTGAGCGACATGCCCACATTGAGTGGGAGCTATGCCATGACACACATTCATACTGTGTGTGCTATGTCGACCGTCGGGAGTGACAACAGATTCCCTTCTCTTGTCACTGTGTGATCCCAGTAGATTTTGTCATCTACAAAAGGAACTAAGCCCTTTTTAACTTAAGAACTATGACCTGAAGTCGAAGTTCAATGTTGCTACTTTAATGTGTACTCCAAGGGTTATGAAATTATACAACCTAGCTAGAGCTGGCAAAATTTTGTCCGACCCAAATTACCCGAATTGTCCGACCCGGAAAAAACTGGGTCTGGACATAGATTTTCCGTCCGGATTTTTATATTGACCGAATTGACCGAATATTCGGACATAAAATTTCTCTTTTTTCTATTGTCCGAACCCGATTTTAGCTTCGTCCGCATTGTCCGACCCGGTTCGACCCGAAATAAAACCGTGTCCGGACATGAATTTCTCGTCCGAATTTTGACATTGTCCGAATTTGTCCGACCCGGATTTACCCGGACCCGGATTTTTGCCAGCTCTAAACCCAGCGGACCACATTAGGAAAGCAGTTGAATCAAGACAAAACGTCATGGGTGTCTAAGGAAGAATTGATCCATCATCATTGTATATATCAAGCCCGGGCGATTATATCAGGGATATAATCATATGTGATATCACGGCATAAAGGGACAAAGTATGCCATTCATGATGCTTTAGGACAATTCGGGGTACAGTTATTATGTGAAGTGTTATGTTAGTTAGATGGTGACTTAATATAACACTGTTACTTCATTGCTCATTGGTCGCACACCCTATTACCCGTATGAGGTATGGTGAGAGACATGAAAAGCCTTAAGTGGCCGAGTGGGAGTGTTGAATTATTTACGGCCACCTACTACAAGGGGCCAACCTTCATCATGAAAGTAGCATTAGTGTTATCTTCATCATGAAAGTGGCAGCTCCATTAAGCATCAGTGCTTAGCTGCTAGGACCTCCATTGTTGGCAATGGAATCTCATGATGAGAGTCCTAATTTTTAAATAGACAAGTGGGATAACCCTGGAGGCCTATATAAGCATAGGTTTGAGGCTTAATCAAAACACACAAGACACAGATTGTCTATTAATCCCAGTCTCTCACACATATTAAGCAAACCATCATTTGCTTGGGTTCTAGGGGGTGATTCATCCGGGAACTCTAGTAGCCACCGGGAACCAGTGAGCATACTACGCCAATCTGATTCGTGCGCTTCCGTATTCAAGTATATCCTATACTTACCAACAGAAAACAAGTGAAGTCTTCATTGTATGTGGACTTTAGCTTCGTTATGTTTCTAGTGTGTGTTTATGCTGATTATCAAATTTTGTAGTTGTATTACTTGTATATGATTTTGTGCAGGGCTTGGATGATAACCTTTGCATGGTTTATATATATAGTGATCACTGATCATCATTTCTTTGACAAAGCAAACCTTCCTTCCTATAGAGCTTCGTTTAATTGTTCAATTCTTTGCTCATGATCTCTTTCACAAAGTAAACGAAAGTAACCTTTGTTGGTTTAGTTGTTCAATTCTTTGGTAATCTAGTACGTACGTACTCCAACAGAACTAATTCAAACAATATTACATAATTGCAAATTGTATTATCAAATTGCGTAGAGTACTAGCTAGATGGCGTGACTCTTGCCTCAATAGCATTCATGTGGTCTTCACTCAAATTCCTTCCTTTGCTTTTGTATTATGAATTCAGTGCATTTTCTGTAACCGATCCCACACCACTCTTTAAGGTTGGAGCCTGAAAATATTTATGAATTCAGTGCATTTTCTGTAACCAAACCCTAGAGAGTAAAAATTTTCCATAGAAAGTTTTCCCTTGGAAAGATTTCCCTGGGAAGAATTTCCCTCAGCACCCCCTAAGGTAAATTTTCCCTAGAAAAAGGGAAAAGATGGTGGGCTCATCGTGAAAACTTTCTCGAAGTCAACCTGCATCCAAGCATAGGGAAAATAAGTCAACCCGGAAAAAATTGACCATTTCCCTGGAGTTATTGACCAACCAAACGCACTTATTAGGATTGTTGGTTTGTTAGTATCCTCGTCAACTTCATCACAAAATTAATTTCATTCCTTTATACTTGGTTTATTATTATATATATTTTTTTTTATCAAAACTCTTTTATAGTTCATTCACACTCAATCTAGTAGAATATATGCTTATTAAATTTTTGAGCTCATGATGAAATGTGCGAAGCTGAAACCTGAGAAATATTATAAGTCTACAAAACTATGAAATATTAGATTGATACATGACAAATTATTGTTATTAAATTTTTTTTTTATCAAAACTCTTTTATAGTTCATTCACACTCAATCTAGTAGATTGATACATGACAAATTATTGTTTTTCCAATAATTTTCGAACAGTAGGAAAATGATCGGTAGGAAAATTTTCCCACCATTTTAGCAAAAGTGGTTGAAATTCCAACCATTTTCCCACTTACAAGTAGAAAAATAGTTGAAAAATTAGAAAAATATGAAATGATTACTAAAACGGTTAGTTTTTTTCCAACTATTTTAAATTGTTTGAAAAAAATGATCTGTAATACACATATTTTTAGTAGTGCATGATATTACAACCCTAATTGTTATATTATATATTTTGAAGTATTTACCTAGGTCCTTCAATTTTAAAACTAATTCATCATTTTTATTGTAAAATTTATGATAAATTTATCAAATATCACAACAAAATTCATTGATACAATTTTTTTTTTATCATTTGCAAGCAAAAGCCCTAAGACGAAAAAAAAAAAACAATTCATCAATTAATAAATAATGGATATTTAAATTACGTACATGTTGAGAGCATAGCTAGTTAGGTTATCTATGGTGGATGATATATAAATAATTGACAGTAGTACAGTACCACTCCATTTGACATGATATTATGATAACAATAATGTAATGAATCAAAACAAGGAATAAAATTTCTAATATCGTCGATAAAGACTTGATCAAAACAAGGAACAAGACTTGAAAGAAAAACAACCATAGACTTGAGCATATATCACCTGAATATTTTCTAATGTGAATAGAATACTTCAATTTGAATGAATATTTTGAACAATTTAAAATAAAAAAAAAGGCTAGTCCAAACTTAAAGTATATTCTAAGTCTATTTAATTCCTACGAGTTTATTATATATCCAACTGCATAGACTTGAATATGTATATTACTTGAATGCTTTCTAGTGTACGTAAAATTTCAAATTGTATAAGGGTCTTGACTCTTGACTCTTGAGCATTTAAAAAAATAAAGAAACAAAAGAAGCAACTTCAAACTTTCAAAGTATCTAATCATATTAAATAGTCCTATTATGTTAGCATCAAAAGAAATGATCATATTATGACAAACGAAGTCTATCAAATTATACAAAGTCAATTCGCATTATCTTCAACTAAAGCCCCAAAGATAGATATTCTTTAGGAGCGAAAACACTATAATAATCTCTTAGTATCATTCATAGTAACTATTTTGTGTTTCCCTTAGGGATGAGCGGAAAATATTGAAAAACCAATTTCACTCTATGTACCACTCACTGTCAGGTCCCAATTCCACAATCCTAATCCCAATGCACTACCAAAAAATCCCAAATTTTCACTGGGAAAGTTTTGATAGCAAAAAACGTAATAAACCAAGTACAAAACGAATTAATTTCGTGATCAAGTTGACGAGGATGATAAACCAACAATCCTAATTAGTATTTTCAGGCTCCAACCTTAGAAAGTGTAGGATTGGTTACAGAAAATACATTGCTAGTACATGTTAGGTGTTGTACGTCAAAAAGTCAGTTTAATTAACCAGCAGTTCTTGCGTAAGACCGTCTTATCATAAATTTATCGTAAGACGTACAATTTTATGGTGTCTATTTATCAATACATGGGTGACTAGTAATTTATTTGTACTGACTTAGATAAAAGTAATCTCATGATAAATTATTAGACATATTTATTTAAAAAGTCATTCTAATATTGTTTATTAATCATAGTAAAATATTACAAAGGTCACCTGGTGAGGACTCACACAATAAATAGAATTTGTGTTAATTAAAACACTTTCAATAATATCCCAAAAGTAGAGATTAAAAGAAGTTATCATTTTATTAAAGGTGCAGCGAATTAATAATTTTATACAATGCAATTAATTGGTACTTGTTTGGTTGTTTAATGTGTTCCTGTACCCATCACGCACTGAGTTCATAATACGTACAAAAGCAAAGGAATTTGAGTGAAAACTACGTGAAAACTATTGAAGCAAGTCACCCCATCTAGCTAGTACTACGGAATTTGATAATACAATTTGTAGTAATGTAATATTGCTTGAATAGTCTATCGGAGGACTAGATTAGTAAAGAATTGAACAACTAAACCAAGTACGTTTACTTTGTGATAGAGACCGATGAGCAAATAATTAAACAATTAAACCAAGTTCTATAGCAAGGTTGTGCTTTGTCAAAGAAATGATGAGCAGTATATAAACCATGCAACACTTATCATCCAAGCCATGCACAAAATCATATACAACTACAACATCTGATAATCAGCATAAACACACACTACAAACATAACGAAGCTAAAGTCCATATACAATGAAGACTTCACTTGTTTTCCAAATAACACTGATGATAGTACTAGTTGTTATGGTATCATCAGTTGAAGCAAGGAAGTTAGCGACAAACAATAAATTAGCCCCGAAATCGTTGACTGTGAATCTGATCCCCTACGATTCATTACAAGCACCAAATGAACCACGTCCAAAACGACCACGGTGTGGAAGGGTGTCACCGCGACACTTGAGTCACCTCTCTTCCCCTGCCCTACTTAACAAGGTATTGGCCTCGAGTTCAGACAATACCTCAAGTACTGTTGATGCCCAGCTTACTCCGGATGATGTCGGGGCTGAGTACCTCGTCAAGCTAGCCATCGGCACTCCAGCGGTGGACTTCATTGCGATTGCAGATACCGGAAGTGACCTCATTTGGCTGCAGTGCACGGCGTGTCAGACACAACAAACCTGTCTTCCGCAAAGCTCACCCCTGTTTGACCCCTCTGCATCATCAACCTACCAACAAATCGCTTGCAACTCCCCTTCTTGCAATCAAACTGGTATTCTCACTGGCTGTAGCACGGCTAACACTGACCCCAACAAGCCTTGTCTCTACTTCCAGGCCTATGTAGATAACACCAACACCACTGGCATTCTGAGCACTGATACCATTACATTCCCCTCAACAGATGATTCGTCTGATGACCCGCTAATTAGCCTCCCCTCCAGTGTGTTTGGATGTGGGATTATTCAGAATGGGGATGTTGTCAACTCCCAAGGCATTGTGGGATTGGGAACTGGGCCACAGTCTCTAGTGTCGCAACTTGGAGCAAGCAGCTTCTCCTACTGCCTGGTTCCTCGGACACCAGCAGGGGCAACCAGCAAGCTCAAATTCAGGGCTGATGGGGTGATGGGTCCCACTGCCGATGGGGTAATTTCTACTCCCCTCTTCCCAACCAATGATTCTACAAGTTACCGCATCATGTTGGATGGGGTAAGCGTGGGGAACGCCACATTCACAGTGGGCGAGATTGTGATCATAGACTCAGGCACCACTCTGACATGGCTAGAAACGAGTGTCTTTAACAGCATCAAAGACACCATCAAGAGTAGCATCCCGTTGGAGCCCATGTCTGGAGCTGATGTAGACCCACTCCTTTGCTACCAAACAGAAGAAACTTTGAGGATTCCAGATGAAGTGGTGTTCCATTTCAAGGGGGCTGATGTGGTACTTAGCCCACACAACATTTTTGTGCAAGCAGACGATGGTATCCAATGTTTGGCAATGGCACCCACTTCAGGCAGCCTCTTCCTCTTTGGGAACATTGCACAGATCAATTTCGAGGTCACTTATCTTTTACAAGACAAACAGATTTCCTTTGCTCCTAAAGATTGCACCACTTTTTAACTATAATAACTTACCTACCTAGGTCCATATAAGTTATTTTTTGCCATTCATCCATGTAAATAGGCTAGGCTACTCTTACCCAATAACGTCCTTCATTTCTGGTTGGTTGTTTGCTAATTTGCTTTGATTCCCTATGGACCCTATCATGTATATATGATCATGACAAAACTCATGATCACCTTGTACCTGTGTGTGTGGGTTTTAAAATAAACAAATAAATAAAAGTTACACATATTCTACATGTTTGTAATATGCTAAGATTATTATAATAGAATGGATCCAAGCAATAAGCACTTAGCTTTTGGGGGCCCAAATAACCCAAGTATGGACAACACTAAGGTTGTTGGAATTAGGGTTGTTTATCAGTTCAAAACCGAAAACCGAATAAGGGGTAAAGTCTAAACTGAAAACCGAACCGAATAATGCGCATTTTTTATGGTCTTTCACAGGAACCGAAAAAGGCACAAAGTCCAAACCGAAAATCGAACCGAATAAAAATCGGTTCGGTTTGGACCGGTTCAATCGGTTCGGTTCTCGATTTATTCGGTTCAGAACCGAATAATGCACGCCCCTAGTTGGAATCAAAGTTTTAATTCGGATTTATGGTGTAGTTAGGATCATAATTAACCTATGTAAGATCATAAATTGGAATGTAGATATTAGAATTGAATCGTAATGGGCTACGGTTACAACAACTATGTTGACCACAATCACATTGCTTCAGGATTCTTGTACCTATTTGGGATTGTCATTCAAATTGATTAAACTGTCATAAATATCATTATGACAACGGATAATTGATTATAAAGGATAAAATTTATCAACTAATTTTAATGCTCACCTAAACTCCATAACGATATTAGGGTGATTGACAAAAAGCCTAACCTTTATGATCAGCTATCAGACATCAGAATGACATTTATGACAATTTTATTAAGTTGAGTGACGGTGAATAAACTGAAATCATTACGGTGACATTTTGACATTTAAGATAAATTGAGTGACATTTTAATACGAGCACTCCAATTCCAAAACTAATTAAGCTCCGTTGTATGTGTGGAATTTCAAATTTTCCCGCAAAAATTAATGTTATTCTGTCTTTTTCTTTTTTTTTACCCCTTCCACTTGTTTCTTTTTTCTCCTTTCAATTCTTCCCTTGATCACCTGATTCAACAATAAAACCTAATCACTTTCATTGATCATCAATTTGGTTATCATCCAAGCCGTGCATGAAATCATATACAACTGCAACGTCTGATAATCAGCATAAATACATTATACATACCAAATATAACAAAGTTAAAGTCCAGAGACAATGATGACATCACATCACTTCCAGATAATACTGATGATAGTACTAATAGTTGTAGTATCGTCCCTGCTCTATTTGAGAAGGCTTTGGCCTCGAGTTCATACAATTTGCTTGTTTCTTTGCTAAATTTGCTTCAATTATACCAGATTGATTAATAACGTCTTTGTTGCTTGTTTCTTTGCTAATTTGCCTCAATTCCCTCTCATGCATGCATGCGTGGTCATGATAAACGTACCTCGTGATCATCGTGCACATGTGCGTGTGATTTTTAAATTAATATGTAAAAGTTACTGTTATATACCTGCTATCACATCTATCTAATTATATATATAATTCCATCTACCTAATTTGAGAACACCAATGCATATCGAAAATTGGGGTGAAAATTTTATAATTTACCCAAATTATCCCTATTTTAGATGAAGATAGTAGTTGTTAGAATTGTAAAAAATGATAAATAAATTTATTAATTAGGGTAAAAGAGGAATAACAGTTATTGAAATTGTAGAAGGGACAAAAATTTGAAAAAAAATTAGGTAAGAAGACAAATATTTTAGGATGAACATACAATATTTATTTATAAATAAATGAACAATGGATTAGTAAAGCTTTATTTATGTAGATGCGTATATATTGGTACTACATTTATACAATTCGATGATACATACCCCTTTTTTAAGATATTATTATTCTTATATCAAGGTTAGAGAAAGGCATTTTACTTTTAGATTTATATCATTTTTAATTTTAATATGTTACAAAATTTAATGTTGTCACATCTTAACAGTGAGCCTGAATAATGATCAACTCTTAGACAAAATATTATCAATTGTCTAAATAAATCGTAATTCTTAAATGTGGTAATCATCACCTGGCAACTCCCTGGCCTAATTATTATTGTTGCTAAACAAATTGGCATTTAAGTTTAGTACCACTAACAGCTAAAATACACATCTTACTTCAAAGATGGTTAATAACCATCTTGAATTATTTAGCTATAGTTCATATTTTGTTAATTTTGAATAATATTTTCTCTAATAATTATGTATATTTATCAACTACAAGAATATAATACTTATTTTCTAGGTAACAAATATAAATAATAGCAAATTATATCAATCATAATAAAAAATATACATTTTATGCATAGTTTTATATTTATGAAAAAAATATAAATAAATAAATAAATATTTTTATATTATTTATAAGTTATAATAACCTGTGTTTATCATTTTGATTCGTAAAATATGCTAAGACATGAACAACCAATTATAGTATCATTTTTTTATGGACACACTAACAAGTTAACAACTACAATGCGAATGTCAGAATCACATATCAACATACTCTACAAATCAGGAGCCTAATGATTATCCATATACATCATACCCAATTAATGTCGTTTTGCTCATACGTAACATACGAAAACTGTCGTCGATGAACAAAAGATCAATCCATGCATAAACAATTGCAAAATTAAGTTATGCGCCGCAGCTAGTTAGAGTCTTGCACTAATTTCTAAACCAAGGTTGTGGTAGGTTGTTGAGATCAATTGGATTCGCAAACCAAGCTGGAACAATCTTTCCAAGATGAGGATAAACATCTTTGTAAGCGCATCTTATGGTGTTTTCAGACACCCCAGTAGCCATGGAAATCTCCTTCAATGATGGCCGCCGCGCAAGAAACTGAGTCACTATGTATATAGCCGCCGCAGCCACCGACACCGGCGTTCTTCTGACGTCTAGTTCCCCCTCCAAAACCCTAGCCACTTCTTGCGCCGCTCGTATCACTTGATTCTCCATTATCCCCAAATTTGAGCAGAATCTCTTCAGATAATCCCCCGCCCTTGCCGTCGTCTTCCTCCCCAGAATTTCCCCGTGCAATAATCCGCCATTGTCGGCCTCTTTCGCGAGCTCCTTCACGATTGCCGTCTTGCACCGTCCGATCTCCGTCTTGGAGACGCCGTTGGCGACGGAGCAGATCTCCTTCAGAGTCCGGGGCAGATTCTCCTGCTGGCAGGCGATATATAGGCACGCGGCGTAAAGCGCGTCCCGATTAATCCTCCCCCTGCCGTAAGATCTGCTCCGGTCGTCGAATTTCTTGAAGATGACGCTCGCCCGGTCGCTGATCGTCCGGACGAGGCTCAGCTTGTCGGCCATGTCAGCAATGGCGGAGAATCCTCTCTGGAGGTGGTCGTGGTGGGCGTTAGAGCGGTCGGGGCGGAGGAGGAGGGGGGAGGCGTTCTTGTCCGTGGCGGAGACGACGGTGGAGAGATGGCCGGAGACGCCGTCGAAGAGAGGACTCAGAGCGGCGCCGACGCGGCTGGGGTCCCTGTCGTCGGCGGCGGAGTCGTTGGAGAAGGTGCGCCACTCGGAGGTCTCATCGACGGAGTGGGATTCGAGGATGAGGCCGCATTGGGAGCAGATGATGTCGCCGGCGGAGTGGTCGAAGATGAGTTCGGTGGGGGAGTTGCAGTCGTAGCAGAGTATCTCCGCCATGGATGGCTGCTTAGAGAAAACAAAGGGTACGGTGGCCAAAGTAAGAGGTGGTCATTGGTATTTATAGACGAGGGTGCAAACGTCGGCGCTTCCGCTGTTTTCGGGTTTTTTTGTCAACTTTTTCCTCCCAAGTTCGGGTATCACACAAGTCACAACTTTCCTTTTCTCTTTCTTTAAAATCTAAGACCTACTAATTTTAGTTTTAAATATTCTTTTGGGATCCCTACTCTTTCTGATTTCTATTAGATACTCCCTCCGTTTTTTTATTTCTCATTTATGGTTTTCAATGACAATTTTTAATCAATACTCCCTCCGTTCTTTTTTATCTGTCATTTACGGTTTTTAGTGCCAACTTTTAATCAATAATTTCTAATATAAAACTTTTATAGAAAAATATAATATTATACTTTTTTAGTAGTACTTTTTATTATGAATCTAATGATATCAATTTTGTATGATGAATCATTATACAAATTAAGATATTCACGGTCAAAGTTTTTACCACAATTCCCTAGGCGACAGATAAAACAAAACGGAGGTAGTAATTTATAATATAAATGTTTTGTAAAAAAATATAATATTATACTTTTTTAATAGTATTTTTTATTACTGATCTAATGACATCAATTTTGTATGATAAAACATTGTATAAATTAAAATATTAACGGTCAAAGTTTTGTCACAATTTTCAAGGACGACTAATAAAACCAAACAGAGGGAGTACATTAATTTTGATAATCCATGACACATAAATAAAGTTATACTTCCTCCATTTCATGTTAATTGTGGTATTTGAAATTTATAAATTACTACTCCCTCGCTCCGTCCCAAATTAAAAGTTACTTTGACAAAATTTTGATCGTTAATTGTTCACAAATCATTTTGACAAAATTTTGACTGTTAATTTCGTATTGTAACTCATTATAATTTGTGAATAATTAACTGTCAAAATTTAGTCAAAGTGTCAATTAATTTGGGACGGAGGAAGTATCAATATATACAATGAGTTGCTATATAAAAGTACTATCATTATATTCGTAACGAAAAATACTATTATAAAAGTATAATATTACAATAGTTAATAACATATTATATAAGAAATTATCAATCAAAGAGTGACATTGGAGACCGTAAAAGTCAAAATTATGACAATTAATATGGAACAGAGGGAGTATTACAAATGTGATTATGATTATTTACTACTACCTCGTCCCATTTTATTTGTCCATTACCTAATTTGAGAAGATCAATGTATATTGAGAATTGAAGTGAAACGTTTGTAGTTTATCCAAAATACCCATACTTTAATTGAAGATAATAGTTGTTAGAATTGTAAAAAGTGAATAATAAATTAATTAATTAGGGGTAGAAAAATAATTACACTTATTGGAATTGTAAATTGGACAAATATTTTGGGACAAAATAGTTAGGTAAAAGGACAAATATTTTGGAACGGAGGTTGTAGTCATTATCTATATCCCATTATATTTGTCTATCTACCTAACTTAAAAAAATCTATACATATTGAGAATTGGGGTCAAAAATTTGTAATTTACCCAATTACCCCTACTTTAATTGAAGGTAATAGTTGTTGAAATTGTAAAAAGTGATAGATAAATTAATCAAGAATAAAAAAGGAATGAAAATTATTGGAATTGTAAATGAGACACATATTTTGGAACAAAAAAATTAGATAAAGGAACAAATATATTAAGACAGAGGTAGTACACACTTTTAACTTAACAATACATAGCCAAATAAATTTATTACTACCTCTGTCCCAATTTATTTATCTGTCCAAATAACTAATTTCTTTGTCCCTTTTTATTTGTCTATTTTACAATTTCAATGATAGTTATTCTTATTTTACACATAATAAATGAATTTGTTTAGAGGATAATTGGATTCTAATAATCCCTACTTTCACCAATTGGACAATGGTGAACCGTACTTTCACTTTGTATTCTGGTGGTCCAAAAAAAAATAAAATTGGATTGCAGTGGTACCAAATCCACCTACACATTCTTCTTATTTTTTTCATTCCTACACTATATTGATTTTGTTTTTTTCGTTCCTGCCCCTAGAAAGTTAATGAATTGTAGTTTCCAAAACATTTTTTAAATTATTTTTTTGAGACTCCGAATAATTATTATGATTTTTTAAAAGGAATAAAATTGAAAAAATCGTAAAAAATAGTAAAAAATGAAAAAAATTTGGGAGAAACGTTGTAAATTCATTAAAAATAATTTTAAAGTGGTATACTAAGTTTTGAATCAAATGCAACACAAAATCTATGATTCCCTTGAAAATATCCCACTACAATCCAATTTTATTTTTTTTGGACCACCATAATACAAAGTGAAAGTACGGCCCACCATTGTCCAATTAATGAAAGTAGGGATTATTAGAATCCAATTATCCTTGTTTAGAATTCCAACAATTTTTAATTTTTTTGTGCAAAGGATTTTGAAGGGTAATTTTGGTAATTAACAAACTTTTCACACTATTACCAATATATATATTGGTCTTGTAAAATTAGGTAAATGGACAATTAAACTGGAATGAAGGTAGTAGTATACATTATACTTTGCATGTGATTGGCGTAATTTTTAAGAGTGTTTTTTAAAGTTTAGGCTTAGTTATATTGATATCACATGTTAAAGGTTGGTATATATGATTCAATAACATCAAAAGTTTTTCTGCTAGAAACATTATTTCAATGGTTAAAACTGAACATTGTGGCTTATTTGACATAAAAGAAACATATTAACGGTAAAAGATCTTCACCTTTCTAATTTGATTAAAATTATCTAAGATTCATCTAAAACTTTTCCAATAACCAAAAAAGTTGTGTTGTCTTTTTAAACTGTTATTACAAAAGTTTAAAATAACAAGTTGATTCTCTACTCTTTTATGAACTAATTTCTAAAATTATTGCTTTTAACAAAACAAGTCAAGTCGTGAAGTCGTTTATGAATTACCCTATCACGGATATTCAAACTTTTTATATTCCAAATTAAGTCTTACTCCCTCTTTCCTATTTTATTTGTCACTCTAGACATAATTTCAAAATCAAAAAACTTCCATCTACATTAATTTAGCTTATTGGAAATGTAGAAATCTTGAATGAAATGATGAATAAAAAAGGAAAAAAGGTGAATAAAAAAAAAAAATGGAAGAAAAAAATGTAATTAATAAACTTAATTTGATAAATTAGTAATTAATGTATCATTGGAATTATAAAGTGACATATATTATGGGAAAAAAGAAAGTTAATTAAAGTGACAGATAATATGGGGTGGAGGGAGTACTAAACTCCAAAACTTTTCAGAATCATTCAACCAAGCTATCAGAAATTCATCAAGATATTTAGGCCCTGTTCTTTTATACGGTACCGCTGCAGTGCGGTGCGGTTGTGGTATGGTGGAATGTGGTGAAGTGTGGTGAGTTGTGATAAGTTGTGGTGGAAGTTGTGGTAGGTGAGGAGAGACAAGGTAAAAAGTAAAGGAGAAAAATGAGAAGAGAGAAAAGTAAAGGAGAAAAAAATAATGATTTGTGGTAAAATATGGTGAAATGTGGTGAAAGTGTAGTAGAATATTAAATAGTGCGGTACCGCACGGTGTGGTACCGTATAAAATAACAGGGTCTTATTGTTGCCCTTAAAAAGGACGATGAAACAGATACAATCTATCCAGCAAATCATGTAGTCATTCTTAACAGAGTAATTGGCAAGCTCAATGTCCAAGCTGAGAATAACAAGTTGTATGAAATTCCTCCTTTTGATAAAATTGAAAGACTATTAACTACAAGAGTACAAACACTTTTTGTCCAAGATACTACAATAATTGTCAGTAGAATTACTACAGCCTAAGCAATTCCAAGAATCAAGATCAGATCATGTCCATCCTCCTGACCCAAATCACCCAGTCTTGACATAAGGGTGTCCCATTGATTGTACCCAAACGAAACTTGGAATAACATACACTCTTCCTAATGGCTTCAAAGCTTGGCTTCGACGTCGACCCCAGCAGGGAGATGGAGCTGCATCAAAGAGTCGATGGTTTGCGCAGTTGGGTATAGTATGTCGATGAGACGCTGGTGTGTTCGTATCTCAAAGTGGAATCTAGCATCTTTGTTAACATGGGGTGACTTCAGCACACAGTATATTCTCTTCTTTGTTGGCAGCGGCACCGGCCCCATGGTTTTTGCGCTTGTTGTCCTTGCAGCCTCCATTATTTGCTTGCATGAGTCCTCTATCAATGCCACCCAATACGACCTCAGTTTGATTTTGATTTTCTGCTTCGGAGCCGTCTGAAAGGTCAAAGAATCAAGTCACCCCATGTTAACAAAGGAATCAGACAAGGGAATGTCCAGTATGTAGAAACTTTGTAAAACACCATTACAGTCTTCCAAGGAAGTTGCAATCATCATCTTTCACCATTCAAGAGACTCATGTTTGATCATAATTGACGAAAAAAAGAAGCAAAAGATGCAGAAGCTCAAAACCTGTTTAGGGTCAGCACTGATGCCAAGTGCAGAAGTCTCTGAATCTCCAGCCTAAATATAACCACCCAGAATACTCATATAATCAAACCCAAAGCACGAACAGCAAAAGAATCTACAATATAAAGGAAGCATTTCATCCAACATGTTGTATGTATGCATAACTAGAAACATCAATTAACATGAACATTCGTTAAGGCTTAGCAGACATATTCAATCACAGTTCTACAACCATTAAAGATTAAATAAAAATGGTGATTTCCCCTCCCCAAAATACATATTAGAAGAAAAGGGACATACATGAAATGATTGAGGAGCAGTTTCTTCAGATTCCAAGACTTGAGGTGCAGCAAAAACTATGGAATTGCTTGTAGGGGGTGATTGTTTCAGGAGGGTTCTGAGGTTTGAACGAGAGGAATGAAAAGAGAGAGTGGAGACTTCAAGTTTGTTTGAATAAGAAGAGGAATTACTCAAAGATAAAGGGCAAAATGCAGCAGTAGATAGAGAAGATGTAGCCATTGTTGCTCTGTTATTATCAGTTCAACACAGCTTCCTTCCCACCTTCTGTTATCCAAAGACCTTTTTTTTTTTTTTTGAATTTCCATTCATTATTTTTCCTCTTTAAAACCATGGGCTGGCTGAAAAGAAATGAATGGAGGATGCAATTTGGGGCCATGTTGAATGATTGAATTAAAGTTGGGCCTAACAATTTTCCTTATGATTATCACATTGTTTGCTAAAGAAATTAGAGAAAGAAAAAGCTAGCTTTTTTTCCTTGCAATTGACCTTGAGCGACGGTCCTAACAAACAAATTGATAGAGAAGACTCAGCAGCACTGCGAAGTACTAATTTGTATTAAAAATGGAATTCACTTGTGAGTTGACATGATATATTGCAATCAAATTTTTTTCCAATTTATTGGCAGAAAAAGCTGCCCTTTCTTCCAAAAAAATTAAGAACTTGGAAAAAGGAGACGAGAGGAGGTGCGGTTCTTCATAAAAAGAGAGAGGGAAGAAGAAGAAGATCGACTAATATTGTGTGACGGAAGAACTCAACCGATGTTTAGGGATTTATGGTGGCTTGGTGGCGTCAGATAGGCGTAAGTCGAGATAGGGGGCTCGAAAATGGATTTTGGGGATGAATTTTAGGGTGTTTTCCGATGTTCTTGAATCAATACGGTAAGTCTATACTCTGATTGATGAATTATTGTTATGGGTGTGAGTAATTTAGTTGTATTAGGGATTGGTCTTGCTTGGGAATCAAGGTGGAAGAACTTTTGGTGATGGTGGTTTGATTGATTGGTGATACTTAAGATGGAGTTGTGGGTTGTTCAGGAGGTTTTGACGGTGGCTGGGTGTTGGAGTGGTGGTAGTTGGATTGGCAGCGACTGGTGGTATTTGCGATGGTTATGTGCATGCGTGCTTTAGAACCATGGTTTCTAATTATTCTATCTATGGTTTTAAATTGGAAACCAATGGATACACATATTGTTTGTAATGGCACCACTTTATATGTTGGAATGCTCTCTTTACATAACATAAGACAATGTTTAATATGTGGGAATGCTGACCTGGATAATTACTTGTATATAACATATTGTCTGTAGTGGTACCACTATATTAATTATGCTAAGATATAGACAACTTTGAAACATAGCAATAGTATCAAATGGTATACTGTATCATAATTCATGGTAATTTTACTAACCAAGCAAACAAGCATATCCTCGTCAATTTTAACAACTTTATCCACATGGATGCACGTTTAACATGAGGTGTAATCCATGCTTATCAGTATGTGCTCACATCATTAGTTAAGGTTAACGATAGTTCAGTGAAGAAGAAGAAGAAGAAGAAGAAGAATATTAAAGGGGGTATGGTTTTTGAATTGGAGGGAAATGAATGAGGGGACCAAAGTAGTAAGATGGGGGTTAGTCATTTAGGTTTTTTTTTAATGTTAATTAGGGAATTAATTAAATTTAAGTATCGTATTTTAAAGACATTAGGTCATCCAAGTTTCCCAGTCGGTTAAGTGGCATTTTTGTACCAATTAACATATTTTAATGACATTTGGTTAATAATCTCAGGGTGTCATCTTTGCAATTTTTGGAAAGTTCAGTGACATTTTTATCCAATAACTCTTGCTCAAAGGTCATATGCCGACAAACGACATCTCCGCTGGCGGCGGGGGCACGAGTAGCCTCACGATAGAGGAAGATCTGACGTTGTTGAACAGTTTGATGATTGGATTCGGAGGTTAGAAGATTCAAAAATGTCGGATGGATTAATATGTTGCTGATGATGATGATTGGAGTATGAGGATGAATATGCAAATTCTCAAATTTGACATTGAGACGTGCTAAAAAATGAGAAAGGAAAGATGATGAGAATGAAGAACAATGGGTGGAGAGCGTTTTATATTAGTTTACATTAATCAGTTAACACAACTATTTAATCTACCAAGCCAAACACAATTTTCATTTACATAATAATCCGCTATTCGTTATTTGAATTGTTATCCGCTACTAAAGTTGCTTCCTCGACCGTTGACTTTGCTGAACATGGCCAAATTATTACATAATATATTACTATGTAAATCAGCACATCTATAACAAAAAAGAAAAGATCTTAAAGCATGGACCCATTGGCCATTAGAAGTTATGAACCATATGTATGTGTCTCAACTCCCTCTCTTAACCCTCTTTCCAAAGTTGCCAATATATGCATGAAACATAAGAAAGATTAGCCCTTCAAATCCAAAACATAAAATCTAAGGCAGTTATTCCACCCTCTTTTAAGCTCCCCTTTCAATAACTAGGCTTGTAAGATTAAAATTGTGCCAGCATTCATCGCCCCTATTCAAATTATTTTTCTGCAAATTAGCCTTTCAGTTTTCCAGCTCATTAGTAATTACAATTACAATTACAATTAAAAATTAAAAATGAAGAATTAACCGTTCTCCCTCCCCTGCACTCACCTCACTTCCTTCCTTAACTACTCATCTTTTTACTCCTAATAATCAAAATCTCTCCCTTCTCAGAAGTATTTCTCAACCTAAATTTCTTCACCAAACTCACCAAATTTCAGTTTTCAACTCCTCCTTCCTCACAATCTTTCTTGCCCAGATAAGTAAAACTCAGCTTGATACTAAATTAAACCCTCAAAATACAAAATCAGCAGCAAAAACATGATCATTATTTTGCATTTCTGTGACACTATTAAGTTGGATTGCACCTGAAGTATCACAAGGGAAGATAGTGCACAACGGAACACAAAAGACGCTCCCAGTATTTATTTCTTCCACCCCTTTCACATTTCCTTCAAATCCATCACTACCCACCTCATATTTCAGCAAAATATATCGAATCATCGATTGCCCACAAATTTTGATCGCCCCCCAAAATCACGAATCACCTATGCTGATAACAAAACTGGTAGTGCTCTGTTTTCTGGGTTCCATGGTTGAGTTTGGATTGGGTCAAAATAGCAGCGATTATGAGAGTGATTATGTTTATATTACTTGGGATGATCTTCAAGTTGATTTATATAGAGATTCAGTGTCGAAAACAGAGATTAAAGGGCGGCAGAAGTGGAATTGTAGTGGGATCATAGTGGTGGATGGTAGTGGAAAAACAGGACACTCTGTTACTGTTCAAGGTGCTGTTGATATGGTGCCTGATGGTAATACTCAGAGAGTCAAGATTTTTATTCTTCCTGGAATTTACAGGTACTGCTTCTTCATCCATCTTCAATTCTTCATCTCTTTCTCTCCTCTTTCTCTCTCTAAAAGAGGTTACGAGTCGTACAATGGCGGTTTCAGTGTTGAGCATTTGTGGAGCTACGTGGATATTATTTGCCACCAAACGGTTACATTTTTTCCAATTTCTCCCACCTCTTTTATTTATTCATTTGTTATTGAATGAGGTAAATGGAGTTGAATTCTGAGTTTCTCCATTGTTACGGTGAAGTCAATGAGAGTATACCTGTGGTCAGCTTCGGTCGGGCCGGGTTTAGTATGCCCCCTAGTACGGGTTTGATATATTTTAAGTTTCAAAAACCGGGTTGGCCTCGGATCAGTTTCGGGCTGGGTCAACTTTTGCCAGGACTACATGTATAAAATGCAAATTGCGAAAATGCCAAATGTATCAAAAAATGTTTTTGCTACGTAAGTACGTATGCTACAATAGTATCATGGTATACATTCAATTGATATAGTGTACCACAATATGATATTTTACCCTAAGAAGTAGGGAGGTGGTCAACCGTGTTTTTACTACATTTTACACAAACATGTATTTGGTCTACCCCTTTCAAGGGACATAAAATGAAGCAAGCAAGTTAACAACAAGCACAACATTTTTTTTTTATTTGAAAACAGTACAGGTTTCAAGATAAAATTATTGAAGATGTTATGCAAGAAAATGGATGTTTATTGAGTGTGAATGTTTGTTTCTTGGTTATGTTAACAGGGAAAGGGTGGTTGTACCAAAATCAAAGCCTTTCATTTCCTTCATTGGGGAAGAAAACCAGGCTTCTAACACTGTCATAACCTGGAACAGCAAAGCTTCTGATAAAAACAGCGAGGGCGTTGAGCTTGGTACCTCTGGCTCAGCTACTGTCACCATCTTCTCTGATTACTTCTGCGCTTCCAACATCACCTTTGAGGTACTTCCATGGCAGCCGTGATCCTCGAATTCAGTTTTGAAACAACCCTATTTTTCACTCATTTCGATGGCGAAATGATCACTTGGTTACGTTGTGTATATTTTTGGTGATGGGTGCAGAATACAGTGGTTGCAATACCAGGGTGGTATGGGATGCAAGCAGTAGCACTGAGAGTATCAGCTCACAAGGCAATGTTCTACAAAGTGAACATCTTAGGTACCCAAGACACTCTCTTGGATGAAGCAGGATCCCACTATTTTTACCACTGTTTCATTCAAGGATCAATTGACTTCATTTTTGGCAATGGCAAAACACTCTATCAGGTAAACCCACATCTGAAAAATCTGTCAGACATCTCCCAAACTTTTTCATTTCACAAGTTGACAACTTTTTGCATTCCAAAAAACACCCAGAATTCTGTTCTTCATTCAATAGCGAATCGATCAGGGGCAATTGCAGCACATCATCGAAACTCTCCCGAAGAAGACACTGGGTTTTCGTTCCTGAACTGTACGATTAACGGAACAGGAAGGATATACTTGGGCAGAGCTTGGGGGCCTTACTCGAGAGCGATATATTCATACTGTGACATTGATGACATTATTGCACCACTAGGATGGAGTGACTGGGGCCACCCTGAAAGACAAAAGTATGTTACAATTTACAACAATCTTCTATCAATTATCTTTCTTTCACAAAATGGGAATTGAACTCGTAAATTATGAATTTGTGGGTGTTACAGAACGGCGGTTTTTGGGGAATTCCAGTGCAGAGGAAAGGGAGCAGAGACAAGCAGGCGCGTGCCATGGGCCAAGTCTTTCAACATTGAGGATGCGAGGCCGTTTCTCGATATGGAGTTCATTGATGGTAACAAATGGCTCAGATTATAGTGTGTTTATTTCCCTGGTCCATTGGGAAATTTTAAAAAAAAATGATGACATGATGTAGAAGCTGTTAGCGACGTCGATGTAAACATGTAGATCGAAAATGGAGGGAAAAATTCTTTCACTGATGAGTTTGGGCATCATATATGTCTTTGAGTTCATATAATAGAATTCATAAATCAGCAGAGATCAGATCCTGAGAGTCCATTCAAATACTGAAAATCAGTACATTTCTACTGCTAACCTGCACTGTATTGTTTCTTGGAGATGCTCAGATGCTAGAACTCATAGTCTTGTCAAATTTTATGTGGGTGGGATTAATCAAGATAATTATGAGTCAAATAATGAAAGCAGAGCACACTTTGCTCCCAAGTTCACTTGTATTGGGCTAGGCCCAGAGATAGGTCCAGTACTGTGGATCAACAGGTTTTGATACTAGGGCCACTCCAAGTTTGCTCACTAAATTCATTCTTCAACTGTTTTTTTTTTAAATTTTCTTTTTCTTTTTACGGTTGTAACTTGTAAGCAAGCAGTCCAATCAATATAATCCTGAACTGAGCATATGAAGATAAAATTCAAAATTTGGGACTTGATGCAAATGATCCAATTACAAAAGTGACAATTTATCATAATAAATCCATGTTTACAAAGTACTACCTCTGTCCCAAATTGTTTGCCCATATACCTAACTCATTTGTCCCAAAATATTTGTCCATTTTATAATTTCAATGATTGTAATTCCTATTATACCCCTAATAAATACTCTTTTGTTTCTTTTTTATTTTTCTTCACATGAGAAAAGTAAGGACAATCATGATACATTACACATTTTTCACCCCATTTCCCATGACAATTGGACTTTTAAATATAGTTGAATGGACAAACAATATGGGACGGAGGTAGTATTTAATAGTCTTGGGACATGTTATGAGTTATTGTATCCGCATCTCGATAAACATGACAAATAAACGCCGTGGCATCAAACTACTCAATGACAAGATATCTTGTAGAATGAGATCGTACTTGCTAAGGAAGGTTACATTGTTCTTGAGTCATCATCGATCGTTAGGCAGTCCGTCTCGATTACAATGTTGAGGAGCCAAAACCGTCTCGCCAGCTCCGGTCCGAACACCGGAGCTTTGCCTTCTGTTACATCCACGCTTCAGTCCAAACATGAGAGAATAAACATCGTGCACATAAGTCATTTCCTCTCGAATAAAAATATCATTAAACTATGTAAAAATGAAAAAAAATTTGCCAACCGAACAAAAACATATTATGAAACTGTCATTAATTTATGTTTATTGTGACAAAATTGTCATTTAACCGGTTGAAAACCTATTGTAGGCGGTTTTAACATGTATTAAAAGGGTTTTATGAATTTATTGTTAAATTTAACCTAAACAATCTAATTAATTATCCAATCCTAGCTACTAGTAATTAATTACCCAACCCATCTTTTTCATGAATTTGAGTTTATGGGAAAGCACGAAAGAGAGAAAGAGAGAGAAGGTAGGGTAATAGTGGATGAAACAAGGGAAACGGGGAAGGCTTGAGGAAGAAGATGATGGGTGGGATCTGTGAATTTAAATAGTAAAAAAATGGGTTCGGTAATTAATTAGATAGGGTTAGGTAATTAATTAGATAGCTTAGGTGTTCATTCAACAAAAAATTCATAAAACCCCTTTAATACATGTTAAACCGGCTACAAAAGGTTTTCAACCGGTTAAGTGACTATTTTGTCACAATAAACATAAACTAATGACAGTTTCATAACATATTTTTTTCGGATGGAAAATTTGTCATTTTTACATAATTTAGTGACATTTTTATCCGAGAACTCTCCAATAGTGCCTTGATCGTGGCAAGCTAGCGCTTCTTGTGGGTAGTATGTTTGCACAACACTTCCAAAAGAAGATGAAACACCCTCGGGCACAACCCTTGATCGTGGCAAGCTTCTTGTGAGAATATCTATATCTATATAGTACATAGGTTAAAACAAAAGCTTCTCAGGAAAAATCAAACCTAAAAAAATAATTTGGAAGCTTTGGGTATTTCCAAAACACATTCCAAACCTATACATTTTAATATCTTCATAAATATATGTTTGAGTTTTTGTACACTACGTTGACCCCTTACGGGAAAGGACTATTGAGTTCTTTTGTACCTCTTTCATCCGAATTCAAAAAAAAAAAAATACATCACAAATATATATTTGAATTTTTGCGCAAGAGTTCTAATGACCAAAAATCAAAATACATGCTAGAAATTATTGAATATGTAAAAAATGTAAAAATGATAAATTATATATTGTATTATTTCGAAAGTGAATACTCCATATTAATTTAATATGATTCTTTTTATTTAATTCGGCTAATTAATTTTTTTATCTAGTTTTATATAATATAATTTGGAAACTAGTTTCTAAACCATAGTGGTAATAAAAGTTTAAAGAGATGCATAATTAATTCATGTAATTATCGAATGATGCATCTTAATAGTTCAGAAAATTTTGATAAGTACATCATCATTACATTGGCGATGGCTAGTATTGATGGGTAGTATGTAATCAGTGTTAAATATTGATGAATTATTGTGAATTAACAAGAACAAACCCAAATCATAACTAATCCAATGGATTAATCTTAATCCACCACCGTTGCAATTTCAAGATTTAGGTGCAACGTACATTTAGGAGCCACTATAGAAGATTTTCAACTTCAAACTAGCTAGATATATGATACAAAAGCAAAGGGTAAAACTAACTTTTAATAATTTTTGTAGAGGCAAAGTTGGTCAACTCAATCCTTTATTTATGTACATATCTTAAGGATGGGTGCGATGAGACATGTGAAGTGCTAACTAGGTAGAAAACAAAGAGAATTTATACAACTTGTAGACTGCCACTACCATTGGCAGGAAGAATATATTTCAGCAACCAATCAGCCATAAGTTGATACGTATGTTGTGTTAAATGGATGCCATCCCAACTCAACCGCTGGCTAGGATCAGGACAAACTGAAGCTCCATATCTACACTCCCTTTCACCCGGAATGAAATCATACTCATTATTTCCATTCGCACAGCATGCCTTGTACAATGCCTTTTCGTCAAACCCTGCGCCATGCACAAACAATATATTCTCTTTAAATGCCTCCTCCTCTTTAAATACCAATCTATATACTTTTTTATTGTCAATCTACCTACATTTAGATTCCCTAAATTGCGCTCAAACATGTCTCTCCTGGGAGGTTGTTGTTGTATACTTTTCTACTTTAACTCATTAAATGTTTACGGTTTGAATCTTGTTCGTTGACCGATTGTTTCTTGCATAAAATATTTACCAAAAACTATAATATTGTAGTTCTATGATAATATTTTTTGTTGCGAATTTATTGATTGGAGTTTCACACAGGAGATGGTTGTACATGTCAAGAAGCTATAGTCAAAGTTTTGAATTTTTAGCTGACATGAAAGTCGTAAAGACACATAATATAGGAAGGAGTATTCAACTAAGAACATGTTTGGCTCCAAAATGGGAAGTAGGTGATTCATTTTCATCAAGGTCCAGATGACTTTTATCCCCCTTTGGTGTAGTCAATCCGAACTAGAGATATAAATGTGTCAAATCTGTGAGGTTCGAACTTGGTTCAATCAGAAAAGACTTGGTTTCAAGCGTACTAAACCTACAAGGTCTATGCTCAACTTGGGCTCTGATCAAATCACTCTAGCTCAAGTTCGACTTGACTCAGTCTTTTTTATATTATTGTTTAACTTCAAAAGTTTCCAACTTCAAAAGCAAAAGTAAACTGGCATTTTAGATGTTTATACAACATAACAACAACAAACTTATAAGAAAAACACGTTTGAGTCAGATTCAGGGATTCAAATGTAAGGAGTATGTTCCTCATGAACTAAAGTACATGAAGAGGTTGATTGATGCAAATCCATGAAAAGCATTTCAAAAAACTACTTTTGAAAACTATTTATAACCAAAAGAAACCCAATTGAAAAATCATCGAAAAGCCCGTGGAAAGAAAAGAATCCAAGAAGCTTGCGGGAAAAAGGAGTCGCATACATGTTTGACCCAAACAACTAAGAAAAAGCTAAATTTATCTGGACAGCAAAATCGAATAGAAGACACAAGACAACAACCAGGCAAAGCACATTACCCTAGTAAATAACTTTTTAAATGAGTTGTTTGACCTCAAAAAGCTATTTTTCAAAGTGCTAATTGGATTAGCTTTTTGTATTAACTTTAAGTTGTTTGGTATTAAAATTAAATAGCAAAATGATAAACATCTTGACGCAAAATGGTTAATAATCATCTTACGTTTCATCTAAGTCACTCATAAAGTTAAATGTAAATATATTTAAATCATTATAGAGGCATGTTTCATTACTTTGAGGCATATTACAACTTATAAACAATATAAAAATAATTATTTATTTATATTTTTCATAAATATAAAGTTATGCATAAAACGTGCATTTTCTACTATGATTAATAAAATTAGACTATTATTTATATTTTTTGACCTAGCTAATAATTATTATGCTCTTGTAATTAATAAATATATATAATTATTAGAGAAAATATTATTAAAAGTTACAAAAATCTGAAACATGGACAATTCAAGATAGTTATCAACCATCTTGAGTCAAGAACTCAAAATGTGTATCATTGTCCATTAAATTATTATCCTTATATTTCGGATAAAATTAAATATATTGTATATTAATGCTTTTAATAGTATTTTCTTAGTGCCTTTAATAATTCTTAACTAAAATTATATCAAGTGAAATTATTTTTTTTTTACTTATTTGGATGAAATTATATTTTGATGGTTGTTATATCTATGATCTATCCAATAATTTATTAACAATAAATGACATTAAAAATTGTCTATTACAATCCGTTTATTTTTACCAAAATAATTAAATGTAATTTAGAGAGAGAAAAAGTTAAAGATTAATTTAATATTTTCGTAAAGTTAACAAGTTGTTCATCTTGTAAACTCTAGTCATAAAATGAATAAAGTTTTACGTAATAGATTTTGCTTAATATTAAGAAAGAGTTGATATTGAATAATATATAACAATAATAATAATAATAATAATATAACTACTATGAAATATTAAATATCATAAATTTATACTAAAGTAAATATATCTCATAATTATAAGTTCTAATTCATTTTAAAACATATGTAAAGGATTATATTACTATGGTCATAAAAGAAAATTCACATGCTCACATTTTCACAAACAGTTAACTTTACCAAAGCCATGTTCTGCAAACAAGTAACAACTAACAACTATAGCTAACAACAAACAGCTAATTGCCAAACAGGGCCTTATAATAAGGGTTTACGTGAGGAACTTACATAAACGTTAACACTTGATTTTTCCGCAATTAAACCAGAAAATTAAAGGAAATCAAATTTATGCTCAAATATTAAATTTTTAAACATTTAAATCAGTGTAAAGTTTTCTTATATCTATGGAACATAACTTACACCCAACATAAAATACTCAAATTATCATAACCGAGGTTGGGTTGGGCTCGACTCAACAGACATCCAAGCGCAACTTTAGTCAAACTGAACTTGGGCTAAACTTTGACCGAGTCAAGCCAGAAGGATTCACAAGTTGGTTCAACTCTTTTACGACTCCACTCTCAATTTATGTTTTTAAAAAATTTAATGGTATAAAACGAAATCTAATATAATTATTCATATGTCGAGAAACATGGAAAGAAAGTCAAATATCTCATTCATTTAATATTTATTTCCACCTAAAGTACTATTCAATTGATCTCAATGCTATACACAAGCAAAATATGAAATTGTTGTAAAGAGGAAAAGAAAATGTTTATTTAACAAACAAGATATCATTTACTAACCAAGTGAAGGAGCTTGTTCAATGATTGACATCAATGCCATGTAGTAATCACCATAGACTATGGCAACATCAGGGTGCTCCTGCTGAAGGTCTTCAATAGCATTTTGAAGTTGATCATTGTGAAACATTGCGAATTTATTCAAATTCCTTAGACAATTAAATTCGTCATACATTGTTCGATCATCAGTTTTAAATATCGCAAGATAAATTGTCATGCAACCGATAGGAAAGTTCCCCGGTACTATAATCCGTTTAGCACCAAGATCAATCAATTCCTGCAGATATCATTTGATGTGTATTATGCAAACAAAATCATAATAATTAACCATTTCTTTAATACATGTATAGTTTATAACAAAATCACAACAATATATATATATATCGATAAACATAATTTTTATTGTGATGGTTATAATCACTATAAACTTTTCTCCTTACATAATATATATTTAAAAATTTCATATATTTTAATAAATGGTGAAACATACTTTACTTGCTATATTTATTAAAAATTATAAAACATATAATCAGAAATTCATATTATTTAATAATTAATTAATGTGATTGACGTAAAAAAAAATTAAAAAAAAGTGCATACCCTAACAGCGTTCATGATCGTCTCAACGACGTCAGGCACTAAGGCCTGGAGCTCCTCCATTGTTGTGTTTCCAAATGCTGCATAGTTGTAGTCATTACCTCCAATTTCTCCCATGAAAAACAAAGATTTGCCAAGTTTTTTCCTACATTCTACATATTAAAATTGTACGCTTCAGTAGCATGAATATTAGACAGCCATAAAAGCAAAAATTGCAAATAAAAAATATTGATTAATTAATAATATTAGTTTCGTCCTTCCATTGTTAAGCAGAAAATCTTGTTTAAATCTTATATTAGATTAGAGGAAAGTTGAGGATTTAGGGGATTTAAGAATTAAAGTCATTGTCTTTAAATCCTCACTTAAATCTCCATCGTAAATATTTTAAGGTAGCTTGCTACAAGTGTATCTTTTGTTAGGAACAAGATCAAACCATGAGACCTAATTTAGGCAATAAAATTAAAGTGTGCCTTAGACCCTCTTCTTTTATACGGTTGATTGCGATATGACATCGTGTGGTATGGTGGAATTGTGGTGGAATTTGGTGGGTTTGGAAAGGTTGAGGTGGATTGTGGTGGGTTGTAGAAATAGTGGTGGGTTTTGTTTTTAATAATTGTAAATTGTATTAGTAAATATGAAAAAGTTAACTGTGATGCGTTGTGGTAAATTGTGGTGGGTTGTGACAAGGTGCAATGTGTTATGAAACCGCAGCCAGCCAATTGTATAATAGAACAGGGCCTTAGTAGCATGAATCGAGCTAAGGAATTTCAATGGCCATATGTTACACACTTACACCTTAGAGTAATTACCCAAAATCATCAAGATGTTAATTTTTTTATAAAAAAAATATATCAATATTTATTATAAAATTCATCATATTTTTATCAGAATTATTGTAAAATTCATCGATATTTTTGAAATTTATCCACCTTTTATTCAAAGTCATCACATCAAATTGGTCTATTTTGATGCATGTGATAGACCTAAATAAGTCCACCACGATATACAATATAATTTATGAGGAAATTTACCTGATGGAGTGGAACATGTTTTGCTGAGATGAGACTTGAACCAGTCAAGTTGGACTGAGAGAAAAGATGTTCCTCCATGTATGCCCTTAGCAGCTAAAGTTGAATCATCAAGTGCAGTTGCACCGGCCACAGCAAAATTTACTCCATGTGTGAAGTTGCCATTCTTATCCAAATATGGATCGAGTAAAGGAAAGTTTAACGCCTCAGCTGCAATTATGCAATTTCACAAAGACAAACATATGATCAATATTCATTTATCTATCAAGGTCTGGGCCTTAAAACCCTGATGTGAATGTCCTTTAATTTGGGCGTGAAGCGTGAAAGTTGCAAAGACTCTCAGTATTTTGCACAAATAAACTTTGGGGGCTATTGAACTTTGAACCTGAACTTCCTACCCAATCTAATTCTTATACCATGTGCAACCATTTCAATTAAAAGTTTAAATTAATAGTCGAAGGCTCAAAGACAGTTTCATACTCTAACAACAATATCTATCAACATAAACTATTTATTATACACTAAATCTTCAAAAAGATGAAACTTAACCTTTTCCTTAAATTACAAAAGGGAGTACTCCACTTGCTTTCACTATTAATTTTCAATGACCTTAAATAGAGATTATTAATTTCTAATGACCATAAGTGAGGATAATTCAAATCCAATTTCCAAAATAAAATACGCCCTCCAATATTGTATATTAATTGTCACTTAGTTGACTATCACGGTTTTCAATGTCACACTTTGATTGACAATTTCTTATATACTATTTTATGAACAGTCACAATATTATACTTAACTTTTACATAACAAGTCATTATATATACTATACAAACCTCAAAGACGATGATTAATATAGAATAGAAGGCATAGATATCTTACCGAAAAAGTCAATCATACGAAAACCATTTGAGCACCGACCAGTGGCACGATGACCAAAGAAGTCTTGACCATAGGGGGGCTTGCCGCAGTCGGAACCACCCGAAAGATATTCAAGATTGCCATTATCATTAATGGAGTCTCCAAATTGATATATGGCATCATAGGGAGGTTTATCTAAGAGTGAAAAGGTATGGACACCATTGACAAGGGTGAGAAGAGGGTATAAAACAAAGAGGACAACATACACCTCCTTTGGAAACTTTGGCCAGGCCATTTATTTGTGCTCTATGCTTGCATTGAATGAATCCTATGCTATAAGTGGTTAACTCATAATTATCGTTGTATGAACTCAGGATAGTGATTGATTAGGTAAACGTCAATTTGGCCTAATTTCAGCAATTATAAAAAGATCGAGATAAGGGTTGATTATGTAATAATATTATTGTTTACTTATTCCTTGAAAACGACCCTTTGTTTTGAAATTACTTTTTCGGGGAACGCCATTTGAGCATGCATATTTGTTTAAGTGCCAAAACTTCAAGATGTTGAAGAAATTCCAAGTAAATGGGACGTGATAGGGTGGACTACCACCTTATTGGATGGATGATTAGGAATTTGGATAGCGGTTTTACTTTAACAATTAGAATATAGTTGTTTATACAATCGATGAAAGAGATTTTGGTTTGATAAATTTAGCAATTAAGGCAGTGTTTGGTAGGTACCATGGAATTTTTTTTTGGGGAAAATTTTTCATGGGAAGTTTTTTCTGAGAAAAATTTCTCTTAGCCCCCCCAAGGGAAATTTTCCCTAGGAAAATGGAGAAAATGGTAAGTCCATCGTGAAAGCTTTCCTGAAATCAACCCGCATTTAAACATGGGGAAAATAAGTCAACCCAGGAAAATTGACCATTTCACTGGGGTTATTGACCAACCAAACGCACCCTAAGTTAGTTGGTTAATGTATTTTCACATAAAAACATATAGATAACTTTCAGGGGTAAAATTTTAATCTTTTCTTGTTTACTAAAATAAATATGAAATGTTACTCCAAACGTTAAAACTTTGTTCAACAAAATTAGCGGTTAGATAGTCGTTACTAGCAAATAATTGTTCAAATAAGCATTTGAAAAAATATGTTCAGTCAATTTAGCGGTTGAGTTATTTAATTAATTAATGTAATTAGCATAAAAGGATATAGATGATTTTCAAAAATAAATTTTAAAAGGATATATTTGAAAAAAAAGCGTGAAACACTACTCCTAATGCCTAACATTAGATTAAATATTAGTATTATGCAGTCAATTCCCATTCATGCATGTTTCTCTATTAGTTAAGTTGGTTAAGCTTTATTTGGCCCTAGAATGCATATTCTCATTCATATTTTTCCCCTTTGCTTCCATAGTTTGTTGTTTGATATTGTTATTATTATTTCATTTTTAAAACTTTTCAACCCTTTTCCTTTAGGTAGAAACTTGCGTCATATTATACAAAATTCAGTATTGTTATTGCTATGTTATTTTAATTTTAATGGTGCATGGGGTGCTAAATAAAATACAAACCTAAATTACTAACATTTAACGATTGTATAGTATTTTTCAAAATAATTTTTCTATTCTCCTAGGCCATAACTTTTTTTAAAATTATTATTAGAACTTATAATAAAATAGTCATAGTCATTCATATTATTTGTCATCTTAACTAATTTTTTTTTGTTTCACAATATTTTGTCGTTTTACAATTCCTATTTCAATTACATATGAATTACTTGTTTACCAATTTTGACACTTGTCAATTATTTTTCGTCGCTCTCTCAAAATTTATAAAGCAAGTGTTATATTTTTTGTGTAATGTTGATACTCTTTATAAAATTTTAAAGCGATTAAAATATGAAACAGATAAAATAATATTGTTGACCTCTTGATATTAGATGTTGATTTCATCCCTTGCTTGTTGCCCAAGTAGCATCCTTGTATGAGATGAGGCTCATATAATAAGCGAGCAATAAACTCAGACAACAAAAATCAATGAAGATAATTATGAGTGAAATAATCAAAGCAAAGCACACTTTGCTCTCAAGTTCACTTGTATTGGGCCAGGCCCAGAGATAGGCCCAGTACTGTGGATCAACAGGTTTTGATACTAGGGCTACTCCAAGTTTGCTCACTAAATTCACTCTTCAACTGTTTTTTTTTTTTAATTTTGTTTACGGTTGTAAGCAGTCCAATCTATATAATCTTGAACTGTGCATACAAAGACAAAATTCAAATTTGGCAAAAGTGACAATTTATCATAATAGTGAAAATATCTTTTTTTGTTCAAAACGGGGGTGGGTTATTTTTGCAGGTATTTTGTTTGTATTCCGTAATAGTAAATTGTCCATGTCTTACTTGGATTCTGCCAATAGCACGATTGTAATCTAAACATACTATTTTTAATCACTTTGATAAACCATTAAACCCTAATGGTTCTAATTATTTGTCAAATTGCAGGGAAATTAAACTATATTTTTCTTTAATCAGACATAAAACTTCAAGACATCCCTCATTGTTATGGCTGATCTACCTTATTGTCAAATTAGACGAATTATAAAATAGCTAGAAACAAGCTAGTTTAATACATTCTACATCAGTAAACAGGAAACTAGACATAATTTTCATTCATCGATTCTTTATTAATCTCATATTTATTTTCTCAAACTTGAATTGTCGTTCGTAACCCTATCTATCTACAACGAGATAGAGAATCATAGATTGAATCTAAAGAAGGACTTGGCATTTTCAAGAACATATATCTAACATGTATAGTATGCCGCGGGGCGACACACATTTCCAATTGTTCCAAGTTGCAAAACCAACAAAAAGAAATCCTAGAAAAAGTGTGGAGAAAGATGCTCACCCATACGTGATACGTACAAACATCATTCACTCTTTCCTTCTTTTGGGACGAAAGTTGCCCAACACAAATAAATTTGTGTGATATGTGAAGGTTGTTAACTTAGCAAAGTTGGCTCCTTGGGATCATGAACGGGCAACTTTGTTAGGCTCCACTCGTTGTAAAACAAACCCAATCAAATCAAAGTGGCAAACATATTCCATCGTTTACACTTGCGGTGAAACAATTATGACAATGACCTCTTCTTTACAAAATTCCTTGTCAATGATATTATGGAATCTATCATTTACGATTTCATGATATATGTCGCCATATAAAGATAAGATTTTTGGAAATATTAACACATGTCTCAATTCGAAATTAATATTATTTAGCTCGTTTAGTTGTTGAGTTACATGAATTTGTACGTGGTGAAATGGGTAGATATAAATGAATCCAAAATTATAGAATCTATGATTTATGATTTCATTATATATGTCGCTCTATAAAGATAGGATTTTTGGAAATATGAACATATGTCTCAATTCGAAATTAATATTATTTAGCTCGTTTAGTTGTTGGATTACATGAATTTGTACCTGGTAGAATAGGTAGATACAAATGAATCCGAATTTTATGTATATTCCTATTTTTTTTATTATTAAAGCAAAACATATTTTGATTGAAACTTTATTCATATTCTTGATAACAAAAAAGAATGTAAAAGAAAAGATGGCATTGATCTTTTCATCGGGCCATGGGGTTTCAAATTGAACAATTCAAGTTAAGCTTGTTATTGTCATTAATTTCCTTTCACTTTCCAATTTCTAGTTCTTGTTGTCCGAGTAAAATACTTTGAAGCCTTTTTCTTTGGTTAGGTTGGATATAACTCTCCCAACTTATCCAAATTTATCTAAGCTTATCCAAATCTAATACAATTCCCCAAAAAAGCATCAACTCTAAGAACAATTTTCTAAGAAAGTATTATAATTTATCCTAACTTATTTCAACTTATCCATCCAAACCTGAAAATAACGTAACCAAAAAACATAACTGATAAGAAGCAAGAAAAGGTAATTAGTGAATTAAACAAAGAAAGAAAACTATGAAAACCAGTCCAATGATGAAAAAGTATGTTTGGCAACAAAGCTTTGAGTACTTCTAAATTCTAATAGAGACATATTACTAATATTTTAGCAATGACTTCTCTATTTCTAACATGTTATATATTTAGATCCAAAAATATGTAGAGTATATGTGAAATATATGCGAACAAAACTAGTTAAGGAATGCGAGACCCAAGCTAGTTATTTCTCAGTCCATCCCTTTTACAGAAACGTTGATCCTTTGATTTGGTCTTCAATAAACTATCTAAAAAAATTATTCAAAAATATAAATTAAAGGTGATAATCCCGTATTCATCCAAGCTATTCAAGGAACTAGAGCTGGGAAAATCTGACACGACACGATTACCGACTCGAAACCGACACGAAGTTAAATGGGTTTGGATATAGATTTTCAACCCGTTTAGTTAAATGGGTTAACACGGTAAACCCGTTTAAATAATTGGGTTAGGTTTGGGTCGAGAATATCGACACGAAAAATGACACATTAAACCCGTTTAATAATTAGGTTAGTGAGAAAATCGACATGAAAAATGATACATTTAACCCGTTTGAGTAAGATAATGTTTTTTACTTTTGCTTGGGCTGATTATGTATTGTTTAGCAAAACTTTAACTTGGGTTATGATAAATAATAAATATTACAGAAACCCTAAAGAAATGAGTTGGTAGATAATAAATAAATGATCGAAACCTTTGCATTTTTGTCTTCCTAAGTTTATGATTATTACATAATATATGTTTGTTAAGCGGTAAATAGATCAACCGAAGCTGACCTGTATAACTCATTTAATTAAATGGGTTAGATTAAGGTCGACACGTTTATTTGATAAACGGTCCAGGTCAAAGAATTTCAACTCGTTTATTAAAGGGGTAGGTTTCAGGTTTTGGGTTCTTCAACCCGTTTAACTCCAACACGAACACGAAAATGACACGACACGACCTATTACCCAGCTCTACAAGGAACCATACAGGCCCTTAATTGAGTACGCACGTATGAGTACCATTTTAGAAACATTTAAATTACGTTTACGACTTTGGGCTCTATTATTCAACTTTTTCTTTTTCTTTTTGAGAAACACTCCCTCTTGATAATAAAGGTGGGGCAAATCCCTTTATTCAATTAGGAAACATAACAAATTCTATGTAATGAATCCATCTGGCAATGCCATCTACATGGAGTAAACTTTGAACCTTATTTACATGTAAAGAATTTATCGCCAACTTGGCATTAATGTAACCTTAAATCTTGGAGATCATGGGATTGATTCTCATAGCTTGCAAGTCGATCTATTTGTGTGGAGATGAACAAAGTCATGAACCAAGTCTTTGGGCTTGGACTTGGGCTTAGCTTTTCCCCTTCCTCCGTGGGTCACTAAGTTCAATTGGTGTACCTCGGAGATAAGGACCCAATTTGGATGACCTGAGCTTGCCCTTATTAAACTGACTTGACACCCTTGAAAAGTTTGAACTTGACTGAAAATAATATAAACGGACTGATGTAGGAATTCAATTATGGTTTGGTCGGAGTAAATAGATTAAAAGTTTGGCACATTCTCAATTAAAAAGTTAGTTTGTATTATTTTCAACCACTCACCTCTGACTTCGGATTATTTTGAGCCAAAAACCTTTTTTTAATTGGAGTAAGCAGCATAACTAAAAGAGCCATTCCATTTAGGACGAGACAGAATGGGCGGGCACGAGCGGTGGACGCTGTATAAAAAGTCCCAAAAAATATAATAGAGGTGTCCAATTTAGCAACAACCCAAAAACCCTAAAGTAATTACTCCATCCATCCCAAATAAATTGTCCAAGTTTGACTAATCAGGTCAAAATTTTTACCTGAAGACAATATTATTAGTGTTGCTAAAATAAAACGGGAAAAATTAGCAGTCAAAGTATCGTATCGAAGACCGTAAAAAAATAAAATGGACAAATTAATTGGGATGGTGGGAGTACCAAGTTATTTTTTCATAAACAAAAAGTGTAAGTCAATGAATTGGGTAATTGGGTATCAGTATAAGTTTAAAATATAAATATCTAGTTAACGTGAAATTTCAATTTATTTGGTGGGTATATTTATACGATAATGTGAAATTTTGTTAAGCTTGTGAATATGTGATTTAATATTAATTTTTATTGTTATTTATTTAAATTTTATTTTTAAAAAACGCTTATTTAATAACAAGTATATCGGACACCCCTAAATTGGATGTCTGGATCCGCTACTGATGACATTGGGAAGTATGTCAATATATTGTGTCAATTAATGTACATATAAACAAATATTACCTTCGTCCCAAAATATTTGTCTATAGACCACATTTTGATCGTTAATTACTCACAAACTATAATGAATTAAAATATGAAGTTATCGTCATTAGAACGATATTTTGCTAAAAATTACAATGACGGTAAGTTTATATTATAACACATTATAAGTAGTGAGTAATCAACGGTCAAAATTTAGATAAAAGACAAACATTTTAGGATGGAGTTAGTATATAACAAGTGGTAATAATACGTGTTATGAAAATGGGGAAGGGAAAAATGAAAAATGAAAAATGAGGTTTTGATTCGTTGAAGAATAAAAGCCTTAAAAGGTGGCTTGGGAGCAACGGTGAGCATGTAACGGAACGGATGGGAGGCGGCCAGGGCAGGACCCCCGTTACTCAACCAACTTGGCCACGTCACCGCAAACGTCACCACCTCACTCTTATTTCTAGTCAAAATTGGTTACCTCTGCCTCCACTGTGTCACTGCTTAGCTTAAGAGCTACAAAATCTTATAGTCAAAATAATTAAATGTTAGACAATCAGTCAAATAACTTACTCCACTCAAAATTATTGAATGAAGGGGCTCATATGAAAATATTGAAGTAGACTACATTCATGGGAAGCTTAGTTTTAAAAGTAAATTCTACTATATTCAAGTCCTATTCTTTTATGCGGTGTGTTGCGGTATAGCGCGGTATGATGTGGTGAAATTGTGGCAGGTATGGTATAATTGTGGTGGGTTTTTTGTATATATATATATATACTCCCTCCGTTCCATATTAACTGTCGTCTTTGGAAATTGTACTGTCAAATTTCAAAAAGTTTGACCGTAAATTTCTCAATGCATACAATGAGTTGCTATATAAAATTACCACCGTTAGATTCGTAATGAAAAATACTATCGTAAAAGTATAATATTGCAATTGTTAATAACATATTATGCAAGAAATTATCAATCAAAGAATGATGTTGAAGACCGTGAAAGTCAAAACTATGACAATTAATATGGAACGGAGGGAGTATATAAATATTGTATTGGTAATTGTGAAAAGGTGATTGGAAAAAGTGAGTTGAAATATTGTAATGTTTTTGGATGATTAAAAAAAATATTGTATTGTTAATTGTGAAAAAGTAATTTGTGGTGGGTTGTGGTGAATTGTGGTGGAATACTATATTGTGGTGGGTTGTGGAAAAGTATGGTGAACTGTGGCACCGCAGATTATCAATCGTATAAAAGAATAGGGCCTCACTGAGGGTAAGAAAAAAATTTCGAAAATCTTGAACCCCTCTCGGTCCTGTTTAAATTTCGGTTCCAAATTCCCATTTCTAGAGGGCACGATTGGGAATAGGACCAGAAGTAAAGTCTTGACCAACATTTGGAGTGGAACCTCTAATCTCATTTTCTAATCGTAATTCTCGATTATATACTTATGTTATATGTGTGGGTGGGTGGGTGTGTCTATGAATATAATGTAATTTAAACAGTAACATAATTTTTTAAATAGAAAATTAATGTGAGAATAGCATGATTTTGTTTTTGTTTGAAATGTATAATTGAAATATTGTTAATGTTGAAGCATAACTTTACTTAATTTTAGGTTGCACTTATGTTGTACTGAATTAAAGTTTAAAATGTCTAACTTGTAGTATTAGTTTGAAATTAACTTGGTTAAATTTAACGTGACTCAACATTAAATTAAAACTCACCTAACTAGCAAAACAATCAGCTAACATTGATACCTGAAATCAATTGAACTTATTTATATGTAAATCAATTTGAGCTCGACTGGAGTTACTGGACATATGGTTAAATCATACCTGAGCCAACCCCTAGTATGATCGGCTAACATTGACTTGGTATCAAACGAGCTCATTTATAGGCGAACCACTTTAGACCCAATTGAGGACTAATCTAAAAGTAGATCGAACCACTCTCGAACTAGATTAGTCCAACCCATTCACGACCCATACTCAAGTTACTGTACCACATCCGCAATATGCCTGACTCAATGTTCAATTGAACTGAAACCCATACTCAACTAGGACATGCCTCCGAACTGAAAATGACCTAAACTCAAACTTTAACCAAGGCAAATTGATTCCCAACTTGAATATGCTGAACTCAAAATTTATCTGAACCGAATATTAACTCAACCCGTATTCAATCTGAAAGACCTAATTGCTAGTCTTCTAATCCTCTAGAGCAGCACTAAGCACTTGATAAAAATTATTGCTTTATATAACAGATGCGTACACAACTTAGATGGTGTTCTTTAAGCTTGTGAATAAGGAGAGGTGCAAATAAAAGTACCTCACTTTTCATCCCCTCCATCCAGAGTTTGATTCCTGGAGGAACTTTACTATTTATTAGGATGTGGGAATGTTGAATCGAAGGTATACAAGTTCCATTAAGTTAGTGTACCCATATGACAGAGATTTAATGAATCGGACAACTTACCTATATATATATATATATATAAGAAATTTTATTTTTTAGTATGAACTAGCTAGAAAAATATCAAGAACTTTTTTTTGGTTGAAGAAAAATACCAAGAATTTTGAAATGCATAAATGAAAAAAAAAATCCTAAATAAAATCATTGAAAAACTTTCCCACTTTGATTCACTTCCCTTTTCAAAAAAAAAAACCCACAAAAATAGTTTCTTAGTCATCTATGCCAAGTTAACCTAGAAATAAATTTTAAAAAATAAAAAACAATCAGATACGCTTCTGTCACATGCTGACACACATTTGCATATCTCAACTTAGGTCAGGGTGCTTTTAGATTAATTCTGAAACATGCTTGACACACACCTCTTTTGAATATATTTTTTCTCCCCATCTTTAGACCCTACCTCAATCACTATAATACAACCCGTTTTTACCTTTCACCACAATCAAATTAGGAATTTTGACGGGTTACTTTCTTTTTCTCCGTCCCCTCTATCATTATGTGTACATAGTTTTTTTATTTCTTTTGCATGTTAGCATTTTGTTTCATTTATTTCTTTACTTTCACTTTATAATGTTGGTAATATTGAAATTAATAATAAATTTCTACTCCTCTAAAATTGAAAACTTGTAAATCTAACTTTATTTATGCTCTTTATTTCTTATGTATATAACTTTAAAAAATCTATATGTTCTTTATTATTTTATTTGTTTTATTTTAGCATTCTATTTATTATTTGTATGCATATAGACAATTTAAACTAACGTAATTAATTTTCAATTTCTACTCATTTCTTTATATTACCCGATCTAGTAGAATCTATCTTCGAACGAGCGAATGCAAAGGTTTTTATTTTCGAATTTGTACCATTAACTCCAGATATATATCTCATGGTTCGTGGTTTATGAAGTTAAATTTTGAGTTTATAAATTTTCATTAAAAATTAATTTGTGACTCATTGAAATTTATTATATTGATTCATTTGAATATTATAATATTATATTGATTCATTTGGACATTATAATAAAGAAAAATTAATCAATAAAGAATAACATTTAACTTAAATCCCCTAAATAATAAGACACATTCTTTGACTCACCTAATATGAGTAGGACACTTGGAAATTATTGCCTTTGAATTTTTTCTTGGGTGGTACAGTAAAGTAAGCAATGTTAGATAAAATAAATATAGATAAGGTACTGTAAGTTAAAAAAAAAAAAACTATTTTAGATAGTGTTTTCTGATTACTTATCGGTCTTGCCTTGCGGAAGGACAAGGTGTTGTTAATAAATAACATGATTGTCGCATGACTTTTTTTTAGATTACTATGACTCTTAAAGTAATTGGAAAATTGAATTTGAATAATCTAAAAATTGGGTCATATCAAACTTAATAATCTGAAGTTTAGATTTGTTTCTGAATAATCGGAACTTTGAGTCATCTGGATTCTAGTAGCACGTAATCGAGTTAAGTTCAACTTAACTCGGTGGCGGGATGACGTGGCGGCGGTGACATGATACACCTAAAATGCGCAGTCACATGTCACCGCCAACATGTCATCCCACCATCGAATTAAGTTCAAGTTAACTCTGTGGCGTACTATTATAATCCAAGGGAAAGTTTAGATTAATGTTTTCTTGTTACAGGAAAATTAAAGTCCAGATTAAATTAAGTTCAATTTAACCTAAAGTAATTGCATGTTTTACTTGTTATGGGAAAATTAATGTTTACTGTTAATTTGCTGCAAAATTATATGATTATATTTATATGAAAATATTTTTTATTATATATTTGCAATTATTTCCATATAATAAATCATAAATATATTAGAAAATATGGAAAATTTCAAAATTTAATTTTACCATATGTAATCCGAGAGGGAATAGTTTATATTCCCCCCCCCCCCCCTCCCTTCCTCCTTTTCCCACTTTTATTTCACCCCTTCCCATTAAACCATGTATACCAATGATAACTTTGCATTGGAACACTCGGAGTTGAGTTTCGATGCAGCAAGGGATAAAAATACAATACTCACATTCATGCAACACTGCAGTGTTCCTCCACCATATGTTTATTTCTTTTTATTTTTTTTATTTTTCAACTAATCAAAGGTTGAGTAGGAATGAGTTTCTATTGCTGTAAAGAAAATAAAATATAATTTCAAAAAATAGAAATGATAGATGATGTGGAGGAGACTACTAGTTTCATTCCAAAAACAAAACCACCATTGCATTTGCTCATAGAGGACCAATCCCTAAATCCTTTTTTCATTAAGGGGGTATTTGGTTGAAAGGAAAATGATTTCTAAGGAAATTGTTTTCTATGAGAAATGGTTTTCCAAGAAAAATGTTTTTTCATGCCAAATTTTCCCTTGTTTGGTAGGAGAAAAATTATTTTTCGGAAAATGACCATATATGTCGATATAAAAGTGATATATGTTACAAATGAAAATATTTGGAACTCAAAATTCATATTTGAGTTTTTCTTAATCATTTCTATCGTATTGTAAAGTCTTGTGACAATTCTATGAAATTGAATTTTAATTTTAAGTTTAAGTCATATTTGGCTGTAAAAAAAATGTCGATAAAAATGGCGATATATGTTACAAATGAAAATATTTGGAGCTTAAAATTCATATTTGAGCTTTTTTAATCATTTCTATCGTATTGTAAAGTTTCGTGGCAAACTGAGAAAATTGAATTTTGCTCTTAAGATTCAGCCATATTTAACCGCAAAAAAATATCGACAAAAGTGACGATATATGTTACAAATGAAAATATTTGGAGCTCAAAATTTATATTTGAGCTTTTCTTAATCTATACTATCAAATCATAAAGTTTTGATTCAAACAGTTCAATTTGAACTTTTTAAAGTTTCAGTTAGTTTTAGCGGCAAAAACTTCTAATCTAATATATACCATGATAAATGTTATCAAATAAAAATATTTTGAGTTAAAAATTTATATTTGAGGTTTTTTAATCAATTCTATCGTATTACAAAATTTCGAGCAAAACCATTAATGTTAAATTTCGGCCTCAAATTTCAGTTAGAGTTAGTAGTGAAAATCGATCTAACAATCAATGGTGGAAAATGATTTTTCTAGATTGAACAAAGGAAGTCAATTTCCTTCCTTTAGAGAAAAATGATTTTCTTTGAAAATAATTTTTTAAACTTTTTTTGCACCAAACACTAAAAAATGAGAAAAACATTTTCCAAAAAAATATTTTTCCCTCACCAAACGCACTCTAAATTACTCCCTCCGTTCCATATTAACTGTCGTCTTTGGAAATTGTACAGTCAAACTTCAAAATTTTTGACCGTAAATTTCTCGATATATACAATGAGTTGCTATATAAAATTAACACCATTAGATTTGTAATGAAAAATACTATCATAAAAGTATAATATTGAATAACATATTATGCAAGAAATTATCAATCAAAAAATGATATTGGAGACTGTGAAAGTCAAAATATGACAATTAATATGGAACGGAGGGAGTAATGACCCACACCCACAGCGAGTCAAATGTCCAACAGAAGGCCGCCACAAGCCATTATTTATGGGGCACTCAGGCTCTCACCTTGATCCATAAGAAGACTCCTCCCAAAAACCTTTCCAAATTCCCCACCCCAGAACCCATTGATTCTTCCTATTTGTTCATACTTAATTCAGAGAAATTTACAGAGAGATATATAGAGAAGGAGGGAGTGACAATATCAGTGACATGAGATGTCAGATGAGCCCAGTTGTTCACTCAATCGCTTCCATTACTTTATCTCAAAAGATGTCTATTTCTTCAACACTCTTACAAGGCTTTATATATACCCGTAACCATTCCCACCTTTCACTCTCAACCAAACCACCCAACTTCCTTCATCTATCCGTTTTCTCTCCCCTCAAATCTCCCCCTAAATCTCTCTCATTCTCTCCTGTTCATCCTGCCCTAAACACACCCTTCAAAATGGCTGCTTGTGTCGACAGTTCTAGGGCTGAATCCACCACCCAAAACTGTGAGATTGACAGGCCTAAATCCGATCACCACCGTTACAAATACACAAACTTCTGCCGACCCAGTTTCGCTGACCTAGTTTCCTGCGTACCCAATCAGAAATCCATCCATTCAAGGGCTGCGATTGAGGGCGCAGAAGAGGATGATTTGTGGGTCGAGATGATCGGAGAGGCTAAACACGATGTCGAGCAAGAACCCATCCTGTCAGGCTACTACTACAACTCGATTCTGTCTCACAAGTGTCTCGAGTATGCACTTGCGAATCATCTGGCATCAAGACTCAGCTCTTCCAGCCTTAATGCGAATACCCTCTTCGATTTGTTCCTCGGTGTGCTGGTTGACGACAGGGAAATCCTGAGGGCTGTCAAGGAGGATTTGAGGGCTGTCAGAGAGAGGGACCCTGCTTGTATAAGCTATATTCAGTGCTTCTTGAATTTCAAGGGTTTTTTGGCCTGTCAATCGCACAGAATTGCCCACAAATTGTGGTCGCAGGGGAGGAAGATCCTGGCCTTGTTGATTCAGAACAGGGTATCCGAGGTCTTCGCCGTTGATATCCACCCGGGGGCGAGGATCGGACGGGGGATATTGTTCGATCATGCCACCGGGGTTGTGATCGGAGAGACTGCTGTGATTGGGGATAATGTGTCAATTTTACACAATGTCACTCTTGGAGGAACAGGCAAAGTTTGTGGTGATAGACACCCTAAGATTGGAGATGGGGTGTTGATTGGTGCAGGAACTTGTGTTCTGGGGAGTGTCAAGATTGGAGATGGGGCAAAAATTGGAGCTGGGTCAGTGGTTGTGAAGGAAGTTCCTGAGAGAACAACAGCAGTTGGGAACCCTGCAAGACTCATTGGAGGTAAAGAAAACCCTATCAAACTTGACAAGATTCCCAGCTTAACAATGGATCAAACTTCACACATAAAAGAGTGGTCTGACTATGTAATCTGAGCTTATATTATAGGGTTTGTTTTTAGCATATGATATGTGGTGCTATGTATGTCCCTTCTTGATGTTTTGGAATTTGGGATTTGGGAATGAATGTCTTTGGTGATTAGTTGAAGTGGAGAATCCAAGTTCTCCCTCTGGGGATTAAGTTTAAAACAGGGTCATTAGACTCATAGTGAGTGTTATACTTATTTGCTAGTGTGGCTCTTTTATATTGTTCTTTAGTATGAGCCTTTTATATGTGTTGAACTTAAACTATTACCTATTGGTATGGGATCAATGTTCATGTACATAATATGTAGTTGGAACCTTGGATCTTGTTATGAATGCTTTTTCCCTTCTTCAATGCTTAGGCTTCTTTTTATAATTTATTTATTGAATTTTTTTCATATGCCCGTCTTGAATGAAGTCGTCTAACCTGTATTAAGAGAATTAGAAAAATTTAAGCTCTCACCAAAACAATCTCGATCCTGACCTACGATCTTACGATTTTATGATCCAAAATTATCGATGCGATTCTACCCTCTACATTCTGATTCACGATCCTACGTGGGTTAATTTCATTCCTAACTACTTCATGAATTTAAGTTAGGCTCCCCGATTCTAACAATCTTGACCACCGTACCAAAATTGGGCGGCCACAATGAAGCACCAAGTGGGATGATCACATTTGAAAATTGGCATTCCCTTGATTGGAGATTTGTGGTGTGACTTGTCAATGGTCATTTGCGAGAGATATCTAGATGTTTATGTGAAGCTCGTTCATTAGGTTTCTTGTATGACTTTTTCCTAATTCTAGTTGGATACCGTGTTAAACTTTGACATATACAATTTCCTTGTGTGAATATGTTGGATGCGTAAGATGCATCTAACTTGTGGAGGCTTTGTTTGTCAAGGTTTCGGCTTTTGATTGGGATCTAATCCATGCAAAGTGTAGAATGTGTAATGGTGAGTTATTGACAAATGTACAAAGACTTATCGTATTTTTGCGTATTTGTTATGGTACTTAGTTGTAAATGAGTAATGGTGATGGTTTGATTGTAGGAAAGAATATCTAAAGTTGTGAATAGCTAAATGATATGCATAGGTTTATAGCCATTTATGATGGATGGTCCATGGGCATATCTACATGCTCTAGGCAACACCAACAGTAGAGATTCCATGAATTTGACCACATGAACAGCAAGCAAAATTATGTGGCCTATTTAACAAGTAATTGATAACTGGTAGCTGATAGTTTGGATTAGTTAATTGAATGAAAAAACTAATGTGAAAAATTGTTTAACAATATCTTAAATAATTTTTTGATTTTGGTTAACAATTAACAGTATCAAAAAAATTAAAGGCTACGGTAGATTTTAGATAGTAGGATTTGGGCAAGTGGGCATGGGGTAACTTAGGGGTATAGGGATCTATAAATGTAGAGGTGTCAGCATAAATGCCAAGAATAGTAGGATTTTAGGTGGGGACAATGGTGGCAATTGAGTGGACCAAAACAGGCCATATTGATCTGAATATCTGATTAGTGACTATCTTATTCTACATTTCTACTGATCAATCTTGTCCGGTAAAAATTGAGACTCATAACTCGGTAGGTTATAAGTTACAAGTTTTAGTATCGGTACAGAAATTTTGTTGATACGCAATCTATAAAGATGGAAAATCATCACCATAATATCATAAATCTTGCTAAAATAAAACTTAAAATATTAATGATCAAAATATAACATTAAAGATCGTAAAAAAAATAAGGTAAACAATGATTTTGGATCAGAATGAGTGATATATATTTAAAATTTATATATTTAACCAATAATATGACTAATATGATTTATATCTTATTCATAATATCTTCTTAAAAATTATTCAATATATATTTAAATGACGCGATTGACTTTCATAATTTAAATTATCTTAAGTTAAAAAAGAAGATGGCTTTAATATCTTTGTAAGCGTTCAGAGGCCAAGGGACTAAACTTTTATGCTAAAAAAGAGATGTTATTTTTTTTCAATTGTTGATAGCCAAAATGGTTAAAAATTTAAAGAGTATAGCAAACTACAAATAACAACAGCAATCAACCAACTCTAAGAAAAAGGGTAACAACCAAACCCTGTTAAACATAAATAGCACAGTAAGAACGTTCACACCCACTACAACCAAAAGGTATTACAGCTCAATCACACAGCTAAAAGATCAATAACTTCAGTTTGTGAATCATCGAAGAATCACATACCGGTATCATTGCCAATAATCCCAATAATACGATCTATGTTAGCTTAAAAAAGAGATGTTATCCTACAATTTGTTGCATTTGTTTTGTATTTGTGCGCATGTTGTTAGTGGGGTCCGTGGGGACATGGTACTATATGGGAGTGGGGACACAAGCATATTCCTTTCAAATTCAATTTGAGCTCTATCAACTTTCAACAGAAGATGCTCTCTGTTTTTCAGTTGTTTTTTTTTTTTTTTGGGTTTGTTTTGTGCGTTGGTGTTTTGGCTCATCTAGAAATTTGGGTTGGCGGATCTTTGTGGATTTCGATGCTCTCGGTTTCATTTTGCCCCTTTCACCTTCAACCACTTTTTCTTCCTTTATATTTTTAGACAATTTAGGGCCATTAGACCAGTATTTTATTCAACAAATATGATTCAGTGTTTACAACACTTTCCATGCCTTACAACATGACACCACCCAGTTGCCTGAAAACTGATTAAACAAAAGGACCACAGCTACTCCTCTCTATGACCCTGTTTGGCCAATGGGTTGGTATTTATTAAATTGATAATTTTTGGATTAACTGTTGACTTAATTGTTTAGCAATTGATCAGAAGAAAAGTGTTTGTTAAAAGGCTTTTGTAAAACTACCTCAAAAGCCTTCATCAATTACTTAAAACTAAATTTTTCCCAAAAAGCTATTATAAAAACTACCTACCAAACACCTTAAGTAGCTTTTTAACCTTGGTCAAAAAGCTAAAAACTATCCAAAAAGCTAAAAACTACCCAAAAAGCTGGGCAGCCAAACACCCTCTATTTTTATTTTCTTTTTTTTAAAAAAAATTAGGTAGCAGAAAACTGAAATTTGATATCAGTAGCTATACTAAAAAGACAAGGAAAATTGGATTTTAACAATTGTTATTCATACCCTTTATATGTCACTAATTTTTACTTTGTTTTTGTATTTTAGCGGTCCAAAATAAAATAAAAATATATTTTAGTGGGACAAAACCGAGTCAAGTGGTACTGATTCAGTGATTTGCTAACGTGTATCAATGAGATTGAGAATGTATTTGACCAAGAATTATTATTTTAATTGTATTCTAATGGTCTCATTTAAATTGCTATTGTATTCTAATAGTCCCATTGACATATTTACTGTATTTTGATGATCCAATTTCATTGTTAATTATGTTTTGGTAGTCCTAATTCTTGGTCAAGCACACTCTTGCTAATGTATGTCAGCAAACCACCGAATCACTACCACTTGACTCGATGACGTTCCACCAGAATACAATTTTATTTTATTTGAATCGTCAGAAATAAACTAGAGATTATTGGTCTACAAAAACTGAAAGTATGAATTATTAAAATTTTAATTTTTCAAAAAACCAATCGAGAAATCAAAGATGTAATAGTCTAATTGTAGTTTCATAAGTACGTCTTTCTAAAAGGCTTGAAGTAAATATAGAAGAATACAAATAGGAAAAGAAAACCAAAATAATGGCCACTCAGCTACAAACAACCAAAACTTATTTAAGAAAAAGACCATCAATTCCACTCCCACAAGCAACAAATAACCACTGATTTTGTTTTCTACTTTATTTGGTTTCGTAATTATTTATGAGAAAAATCACTTAAATACTAGTACTACCTTTTGTATTTGGCTGCCCTTATAACAATTAGTTTAATAATGTGATGTTCGGCATTATCTAATTTTAGTTGGGATTATGTATTATTCAATCATTCAAAATATAGATTATTAGCATTTAATTTTTCTTTTTATTTATTTAATGTTGTTTAGAAATGCAAGAGAGATAGCTCACTATGGACAATATATACTACCTCCGTCTCAAAATACTTGTCCATTTTGCCAAAATTTTAAAAACCAATAAAATGAGTTATTACCTCCGTCCCAAAACGTTTGTCCTTTGATTAAATTTTGACCGTTTATTATTAATAAATTATAATAAGTTAAAATATAAAATTACCGTCATCAAAAAGATGATTTACCAAAAATTACAAAGGCAATAATTTTATATTGTAATTCATTATAATTTATGAGTAATCAACGGTCAAAATTTAGTCAAATGACAAACATTTTGGGACGAAATTAATAGTTAATTGTTGTGTTGTATGGAAAGTTGTGAAATATTAGTATTAAATTATATTGTTATCTTCTTTCTATTATTTTTCCTATCTTTATATGAGAAAAACTGATAAAAAATAGTTAGTTGAAAAAAAAATAGCATTGGAATTATAAAATGACAAGTATTATGGGACAAGAAAAATTAGTTAAAGTGACAACTATTATAGAACAGAGATAGTAGATTTGGTTCTGATAATATGAACTTTGGATTTGGTTCTGAATAATATGAACTTTTGCATCATAATAGACTAAAAAGTACGTCACCGAGTTAAGTTAAACTTAACTCGCTTAACTCGGTGACGGGATAAGACGTGGTGACAGACCTAAGTCTGTTGACATTGCCATGACAAATTATTATGTCCACATCACCCTCACCATCTATCTCTCTGCTCTTTCTCCTTCTATCATTCTCACCATCAAACTCATATCCATTGGTGACTTATTGAGCTTCTTTATCCTTCTTAATCCTTCTCAGTGCTCTTCTTCTTCTTCTTCTTCTTCTTCTTCTTCACCATTAACAATCTCACCTTTTCCCTCCTAAGCCTCTCTCCCTTTTTCTCTCTCCTTTCTCTCTCTCTCTCTGCTCAATTTCATTAGCAGTTGCTCTCCGGATTTAGGGTTTGAGCAAGAGGAAATCGCAATGCTGAGCATGAGTTATACTCAATGGATGAGGTGGAAGTAGTATGTTCCACCAGGAGAGTTAGAGCTAGACTCTTCATGTTAACTTGACTTTCAATAGTGAACGTGAGTTTGATTAAAATATTTAAAAAAAAGGGTGTAAACCCCACATTTAGGCCTCGTTCTTTTATATGTATGGTTGCGGTGCGGTGTAGAGGAAATGTGGTGGATTGTGGTGGGTTGGGAAAAGTTGTGGTGGATTGGGAAAAGTTGGGGAAAGTTATGGTGGGTTCTAATAGAATATAGAAAGTTTAACTTTTAATAAAAAGAAAAATTAAATTAGAAAAAGTAGATTGTGGTACGTGGGTTCAAGGTTGTTAAAATCGGATCCTAACTCGAAACTATGGGGAAGTTAGGATCGAAAATTAGCCAATGTAGGATCGTGGATCGTGTGTAAATAATAGAATCGTATCGAGGATTTTGGACCATAAAATTGTAGGATCGTAAATCAGGATCGAGATTTTAATAACTATGCGTGGGTTGTAGAAGATTGTGGTGGATTGTGGTGGGTTGTGGTGGAATATGGAAAGTTGCGATACGGTGTGACACCGCAGTCTGCCAGCCGCATAAAAGAACGACGCTTTAATCATTTAAATACACTACAATAAAAATAAAAAAAGGTAAAAAATGTCGAGAATCTCGTGTTCGTAATCATGCTTTAATCATTTAAATACACTACAATAAAAATAAAAAAAGGTAAAAACATGAGTTCGAGTTTTTTCTCACCGCCGACACTCGTCCTCGGCGTTGCTCTATCATTCTCGTCATCGCTCACACCACGTTAGCGCCATCTCACTCTCAAACTCACCGTTGCGAATGATCTAACATGAAAAAATATTGAAACCCATAACGAAACTTTCTCACTCTTATTTTATAACCAAACATCGAAAAATTTTGTAAACTTGAGTAACTTTCCTAAAAATGGTCTCTCAATCAAACATATGATAAAAGTGAGGTGATGAGTAAGTGTTTGGTTTACCACACAATTGTTTGGAGTCCAAGGCATGGAATCAGTCATCAATTAATGACATTGTAGGTGCTTTATTCAAATAGTAACCGGATGGAAAAAGTAAATATGAGTCAGTAATCAATCTGACAATTCCATAAACTCGGAGAAATAACAGTTTTTTGGACTGATAACTTTTTTCAATTCAATTAAATTCAAATCTTATATAATTTCATAAAAGAAAAATCCTCTCTAAAAATACAATTCCCCAAAAATGCATCATAACTTATATGGGTGGAAACGGTGCGGTGCGGTGCGATTTCGGTGCACCGGATGAAACGATGTGCGAAAACCATAAACCGGAACCGGAACCGAATCACCCGATTTTTAAAAACCGGTGCACCGGCTTTAACGGTGTGGTTTCACCGGTGAACCGGAACCGCATAAATTTCTATCAAACATAAAAAAATCTCTATTTAATAAAAAAAAATCTCTATTTAATAAAGAAAAAATGTGAGAACCCTAAACCCTAAACTGGAAAATGAAAATTTGAAATACTAAAACCTAATTCCCCCCTCCCCTTACTCGACAGTTAGTGTCTCAGTGAGACTGTGAGGAGTGTGAGTCAGAGAGCCAAATTTACTAGCCCATAAGCCCAACCCAATAACACATTAAGACCTAATGTTCTTTTTTTTTTAACTAGTTAATTTATATTATTTTTGTATTAATTTTTGGGTAGAATTTTTTTAACCAAAATTTTTATATATATATGTATTTAATTATATTAACGGTGCGGTACCGGTTCCCCGTCGGTATGAATATCCCAAACCGGAACCGCCCTGTTTAGTATCTGGTTTTTCCGGTGCGGTGTACCGGATTTTTAAACAGGTTCGATGTTGCCCGTTCCCGGTTTTTTTTTTATCCGGTTTACGGTTCGGTATGGCGGTTCCAGATTTTTCTTCCACCCCTTGTAACTTATCAAATCCAATTCAATCTAATTCATCCAAACCTTATTTTATCCAATCCAAAGAACAGGGGCTAAAGGATTATTTAAGTTAATTGCTTGCGTGATAGAATGGGACTTGTTGCAATCATACGATAATTTAACTTGGGGCTATTTTTTTTTCGCAAGAATCAAGCTGTTCTATACCATTACCGCAGGCTTGCAACCCGCCACAATTCCACAACACCTCACCACACTATTCCGCAAAATACCGCATAAAAGAACAAGGCCTTAATCATTTTGTCCTAGTCATTATCAGCTTTTTATATGCTCATTGTATATTTTTTTATCACATAAAAGTTGTGGTCCACAATGGTATCAAAGCACTGAATCTTCCTATAGGAAGATTAATTAATCTTTAGTGTTAAATACTATGGGTCTCAACTTGCAATCTTAGTTTTTAATTATTAGTTGTAGTAAAGTAGAAAGAGGTTAGGTTTAAAGTTAAACATTTACAAAGCTAACCAACTTATAAAAAAAAAAACAAAGAGTAACATCAAAACAAAGAAAACAATATGGCGCGTAGAGTGACTAAGTTTGGTTGTGGTTTTGAGAAGCCGTTGAACATGGAGAAATGACGAAGAGAACGAAAATGATAATTCTTGTCTTTTATTGTGCTGTTTGTTTTTGGTTTGATCATGTGGTTTCTTGTTGGTTGTTGTCAGAATTGCATCTTCTGCGTTTTCGCGATCATTGCCTTGTCTTCTAAATTTCTTTTGGCTTTCAATAATAATAAAAAAAACAAAGAAAACAACATAGAAATGAGGAGTAGCGGATCCCAGATTTAGCCAAAAGTGACCACGGCCACCGGTAATACAAAAAAAAAATCAATAATTTACTATAATTTGTGATAAAAATTATGAATTTTATATTTATTGGGCAAACATATAGTATATTGGTCACCCCTAATCAGAAAACTTGAATCCGCCACTGGAAACAAGATCGAGCTGCTACCAAATAACTACATAAATATGTACTCCCTTTGCTTGAAAATAATGGAGTAATTGATGTTTTGAAAAGTGTGGGTAAAGAGGTGAGCAAAAGTTTCCGAAATTTCGTTTCTATCTCGACTGTCGTAAGGTCTGTGTCTCACGATTTCAATCTCTATGGACATTGGGATTCCGACAAAAAAATGAAGCATCGATGTTGAACAGAATTGAAACTGTGACTTAATTTCATTTGGTCACATGTTGTTTCCGTGTTAGGCAGGGTGGAAACGGTCCGGTGCGGTGTGTCGAAGCGGTGCACCGGATGAAAACCGGAATCGGAATCGAATTCGCTTTTTAAAACCGCTGACACTAGCAGTGCGATTTGCGATGGCAAAGCCGCATAAATTTCTATCAAACATCAGAAAATCTCTATTTAATAAATAAAAAAAAACATATTAGCACCTAATTTACTAGCCAGGGAGCCAAATTTACTAGCTTGCTGCAATGTTGGGCTGCTGTGCTCACTAGAGTCACTGCTCAATTCCCCTTGGCCCTTACTCGACAATCAGTGTAGTGAGACTGTGAGGACTGAGTGTGAGTTAGAGAGCCAAATTTACTAGCCCATACATAAGCCCAATAATACATTAACACCTAATGTTCTTTATTTTTTTTAACTAGTTAATTTATATTATTTTTGTATTAAATTTTGGGTAGAATTTTTTTTTAACCAAAATTTATATATATATGTATTTAATTATATTAACGGTGCGGTGCCGGTTCCCCGTCGGTGTGAATATCCCAAACCGGAACCGTCCCGTTTAGTATCCGATTTTTCCGGTGCGGTGCATCGGATTTTAAACCGGTTCGGTATTGTCCGTTCCCGGTTTTTTTAATCCGGTTTCCAATTCGATTTGCCGGTTCGGGATTTTTCTTCCACCCTGTTAGGCAATGAGATATATAATTTGAAATCTCCAGCAGTCCAACCTTGCATAGTAGGCCATATTATAAGACATTTGTGTTCATAAAATTTGGTGTAATTTGTGTTGGTTTACGAAAATAAAAATTGCACCAAACTTAAGCAAAAAATTACTCCGAGGTACCCTAACTTTTGGTGAAATATTTTTCTGGTACCCCAACTTTTCAAAACTAATTTTGAGGTACCCTTACTTTTTGGGTTAGTAATTATTTGGTGCTTTTCCTGCCATTAATTTTGTTAAGTGACCAAAATGCCCTTGTTCTTCCCTTCTTGAAGAAATACCCATGAAGAAGAAGAATAAGGGTATTTCGGTTATTTAATAAAATTAATAGCTAGAAAAGCACCAAATAATTACTAACCCAAAAAATAAGAGTACCTCAAAATTAGTTTGAAAATGCAGATCAAAAATAATTTCCCAAATATTAGATTCTCAATAATTTTTTGAAACTTAAGCTATTGGGACCAAATTTACGTCCCAATCACTTCTAGACTAGGACTATAAAAAATGACCGGGATGTGAATACATTTGTTCATGAAATTGTTTTGGTAGTTTCTACCGTAATTAGCAAAATGTCTATGTAGTTTTTTGTTTTCTCTTATTAGTAAAATTAATTATTAAGCAAAATTACATAAATGGGTGATTAATAAATTATAAGAATTGAAGGTAACAAATAAAATAAAAACATAGTTCAAAATTGAAATTAAAAAAAGAACCAATGGAGTACAACATTGCACAACATTTGAGTTTGGTTATGCTTCCGTAGTCCATTTATGAGGAATTTGTCATGTGATGTTGGGCTTATGGGCTTAGTTGGGTCTAGTTTTCTGTTTTCCCTGCATTTTGGGCCCTATATTGTATTTTCAATTAATTTTTTTTTTAATTAATAACTTTTTGTTTTCTCTCTCTCTCTCTATATTTTTTTTGAAACCCTCTATATATTTTATTTTACTACCGTTTTTAGTGAGAAAATTGTATAAAATATTATACTTGATTGAAATTTAAAAACAAAAACATTATATATCAAAAATAGAGGGAACGATATTATTCATTAAAATTGAAAAGTTAATACATTATACATTGCATTAGATGATATTTTTAGCCACTATTTAGAGCTAATAAAGAGTAACAAGATCCATTATTCGTTAGGTTATCCACAATAAGAACACCCAGTATATTCTTATAAGTTATAACTCAACAATTCGCAATATCCAACACCTCGGGGGAAAAAAAAAACTCCGCAACATCCAAATTAATAATAAAAATTTCAAACAGTAATTGGCACTCAAAAGTCAAAAGGACACTCAACCTCATAACAAAGAGGACTTTAGCACTACGTACACCACAATATTCATAAAAATTTTATCTTTAATATGTACGGAGTATTATTTTTTATTCTTAGTATAAATTTATTAATATATTTACTCAAACTTTTGATAACTACTCCTTTTCCATATTATTTGTTTCTTTAAAAATTGTACGGTCAAATTTTCAAAATTCTGATTACAAATTTCTCGATATATATACATGCAAGACTTGATAGATATTACTACCATTAAAATCGTAATGAAAATATTATCCTAAAATTATGATATAGCACTTTCTAATAAAATATTAGATAAAAATCATCAATCAAAGAGTAATTTAGGCGCTGTTCTTTTGTGCGGTTCCACACTGCACCTGACACATTTTTCCACAATTACCACGATCCTTCCACACCATACCATATCATTTCACACTCTACCACAACAATCAAAACTTTCTCTCCTCATTTTTCTCCTCTATTTTTCACATTTTCTCTCCTCATCTATCATATCATTTTTACTACAAATTTTACCATATCTTACCATACCATACCACAATTTTCACAATATTACCATGCCATATCATTTACCGCACCCGATTTACCGCACAAAAGAACAGAGCCTTAGTTACTATGAATTGAATAGGAAATTCATTTCTTTTCATATTGTACCATTCGAGTTGTCCGATTGCCTACCTTATCCATCTTCCTACTCATTGGTTTTCATATTGCACCAATCGACAAGTATCTAAGAACCTCCATATCTTACCCTTAGAATTGAAAACCATAACAATCATCTCATAAGTCTAACAAATTTTAAAAGATTAACATTCCCTTTATGGTAGAATGTTAATGAATACCAATAGTACATCTAATCACAACATTTTTAATTAACCCAACGATAATGTAAGTTGCACCAGAACTAGGATTATACTATTAGAAATGCATACATACTTTTGTTCTCTCGAAATAAGTTTTATGAGCACATATACATATAATTTTATATGATCACAAATATATAAATTTATGAATATACTCAAAAAATTAATAAATATACAAGGCTCTAATATAAAAACTTTAAACTCATAAGGTTAAAAATGATGATTATGTATAAATTACAAATCCAAATTACAAATAGATATATCATCAAAGAATGAAAATAATTAATATGTTCTGAAATTTATACATATGTACTCATAAAATTACACGTATATATTCATAAAACCTTTAGCGGGAGTATATATCTAAGCATTGTGCATTTGTGCTAATTGTTTTTCCTATTGTACCATTCGACAGGTATCTAAGAACTTCCCCCAACGCACCCACTCATTCACCTTACCCTTAGAAAACGATAATAGTCATCTCATCAACTAATCTAACAAATTTTAGAAGATTAACATTCCTTTTTTATGATATAGTGTTAATGAATTCCAATACTACATATGCACACTAATCGCAACATTCTTAATTAATCCAAGTACAACTATATATTTAGCACATATTCACAATTAAGCATATATCCAAACCAAATATTAAAAGACAACTTCTAAGGCTTCATTTTCACAAGTCAACGAGGAAAAAAATTCAATATGCTTCCATTCCAAATGATCTTATATAAACTATATATGACCCAACAAAAAATCCTGCATAACATAAAATATCCATCTCCAATGTAAGATAAATTTTGAGCCCATCAAACATAACATATGTTCATCTTGCGCAAAATTCTTATTAAATCAAACTCAAATCCTTTCATAAACTTCAACTATGATTTTCTTCACTATGATCATCCAAACCCTAATGATGTACTCATGAAGCATGCATACCTTACCAAGAGAATGAAACATTAGAAGGCAACGTGACATGGAACCCGGTCGAACCACCCACGGCTAAGTTGGTCATCATCTTGTGATCCACCGGCTCGGACCGTTGTTCATAGCACATTGACCCACCCATGGCTAAGTTAGCCTGACCTTCGTCACCCCGATCAAACCCTAATGGCACCGTGGCTTGGTTATGGAACCCACTTGGATCGAACACCCCGAAATACCCACCACAAGCTTGATGAGGGTTCCCAAAAGGATGATTGTGATGCATAGAAGACAACTGATCCAAGAACTTGACATCGACGTCGCCCGTTCGAGGATCCATAAGATGGGTGTTCATGTTGCAATAATTGTTGGGAATCATAAACCCTGATAGAGGATTTGGTTCATAAACAGGCACCAAAGCCCCTTGATTAGCACCCTTAATCATGTCAACCCTTTGCCTAAGCAACTCAAGCTTTTGATCCAAATGGGAAATCAACCCAACTAGTTGATCAGCATTAAGCCCTGCTAAAATAGGAGAATCAACCACATTAGTTGGATACTTAAGCCTTGCATTTTTGTGCCTAAGTTTAGACAACTCTTGGCCAGCCCTTCGATTCCACTCGTCGAACATGTCACACAAGTTGGTAGCCCTCTTCTTCTTCTCCTCTTTGGAGACACTCAAGTACTTGTCAATGATGGACCGAGCCACGGCCGGGTCCCTCGCTCGAGCCATGTCCAACCGGCTAGGGTTAGGGTTAGGGTTAGGGTTAGGGTTAGGGCTGAAGGAATAGACCTCAGGGGTGGAGGGCACCTTGTTGCCTTGATTATTATAAGGGTAGATTATGATGCAAATAGGGACATCACATAGGATTGAAAACTCATGAGCTTTCTTAATCAAGCCCTTTTTTCTCTTGAGGTAAGTTGTGTTTCTTGCCTTTTCTTTGGGGATGAACTCCATTGCTATTTTTGCCCTACCCATGACTTGAACCCTTTTTGTTCTTTTCCCTTTTTTTTTTCTCTTTGTGAGGGGTTAGAAAGAGTTATGGATGGATGAATGAATGAAGAGTGTAATGAAGCGAAGGAAGGATGTTGAATTTATTAGGTGTAGTGATTTCGTTGTGGTTTGAATTAATTGAGATCTTTGAATGTAGTTATATATGGAAATAAGGGGAATAATAGGGAAGATTATGACAAGGAATATAATCAGAAAATATGTGACAAAATTACTTTCTTAATTTGAACTAATAATATCTTTTAGCAATAAAATTTTGTAGATAATGTAGAATGATTTTGTGTAAGCCATTCAGCATAATCTTCAATGGATCACATTCACAGTATACTGTATCATTGTATGACCGACTCCATAATGAGTTTTGGACGCTAGGATTTTTTTTACACCGAGGTTTATAATAGGGGATGCACTTGAAATCATCTTACTAATATATGTGTCAAGTTTTATTTAATATATATTGTAAAATATATATTTTTAAAATTTCAGTTTATTTTCAAAATGTGTTTGTTTGTTAGGTAAAAACTTAGAGTTAAGATATTTAAATTTTAAAAAAATCGTAAAGTTTTTTAAATTAAGAAAATATATTTTATAATAGTGTACTAAATAAAAAAATGAATGGGGGAAAAACAAAAGTTAACACATATATGAATAAACATCATTTTCATTATAGTGGTACGGTTGTCATGATTGACAGTCATAAATTTTTCCTTATAATACGGACTTAAGAATAGTTTTACAATTTTTTTGGTGATGTTACTAGAAATCAGGGTTCACTCAAATCTTAAGCCTCATTCTTTTATGCCATAGATTGCGGTGCGATACCACACCATACTGCAATTCTTTAATTTCTACCATATTTCACCACATTTTACCACACCACACCACAATTATTACCAATATATCTCTTCAGTTTTCTCTCTTCTCACTTTTCTACTCTACTTTTCACATTTTCTCTCCTCATCTACCTCACTTTAAGTACAACCAAGCGGGCAAATACGTATCCGATTTTATTACAACTCACCACAATCATTACCAAAATGAATGGCGAAAATAAAATTACCATAATTTTCACTACAATTTTTTAAATTCCACCGCACCGTACCATCACCACAGCGGAACCAACCGTATAAAAGAATGGGGCGTTAAAGTGCAACCAAACGGGCAAACAGGTATCCGATTTCATTGGAGAAAAAAAAACCCCTTATTATTATTTTTTTTCTTTATCTGTTAGGTGACCTTAACAGGACAACTTTGGCATGTTATCATTATTACAGTAGAAAATTTAGCAATTCATCAAATAATAATTTGGAAAAATACAATCACGTCTAATATGACAACTTTAATTGCGAACAACCGATAAAAATTTTCCAAGCAATATTAAACACTATTTCAAAATAGGACAACTGTAATACTGTAATAGTAAAAACTTAGAAATTAATTCCTACTATAAATCCAAAATAAATCATGGCGATGATGATTGATGGCCCTAGAAAAAATGGCCTTCATGTCACTTGTTTCTGATAACACACAAGTTTACCCTCTTGCCCTAATGTTGCCTCATCCCTGTGCAGTGTGCACCATTAATTATTTGACCCAAAATTGCTTCTCATGTTTGATGCCATCTGAGTTCCCAGCCAACCAAGTGCCATCTCATGTCCTCTTCAGGCAATGGCTGGCATCCACCAGCAGCAGAAAGCGCGCACGAGTCCAGCTCAAACTTTGAAAATGCAACAGCAATGACGTTGGCTGCGCACGGCAGTAATGGAAGCATAGTTACCAGGAACGTTCTCCGGGTCATTAGTCTCACAACGCGGGCCACTAGTTTTCCACAAATTTAGTCTAGTTTTGATTTTGGAATGCTTGTTCCCGGAACGGGGTCGCAGGCGTATGTAGCGTTCCCGGTAACTATGATTGGAAGTCAAGGACAAGTTGATATGTAACCCTGACACATTACACTCCAACTGCAACACATCAACAAAAGATATGGCAATGCCACTAGGGATATAACCGATCACCATGGAAACATGCCAGATGACCAAACGTGCGTGCTTCTTGCGCAATGATAGTTCATTCCAACCGCAACCATGTCATTTTGCTGCAGGGAAAAAAAAAACAGATTTCGTCAGCTGGGGTGGCATCCACAATGATATGCATAGCGTCTAACAAATCAAGTATCGGAATTAAGCAAGAGCAAATTAGAGTCAACCCATGATTTACTAAACATGGGAAGATGGATTTCCCAGTAATGCACTTACCATGAGTTATAATCAGTCGAGTGCCGGGTCCCTGGTAAAATGTTCAATGCTCATATATCGCAGAGATCTCACCATATGCTGATCAGCAGCACGGATATGGACCATCCTTTCTTGCATACTCTGAAATGCAGGCACATCAAAGGCTTCGGATAAGACATTATGATGTGCTGGGTCTTCGGAGAAGTTCATTAGTGATTCTGCAGCATAGTCCCTCAAATCCTCTGATTCATCATGCAACATCTCTATCAGATTCGGAATTGCACCAGCATCAGCGAGGGAAGAACGTGCAGCCTCGTGATAGCTCAACTGTGCAATGGCTCCACAAATTTTCTCTCTAATATCAATATTCTCATCTCTCAGAAGCTCAACCATAAAGGGGACTGCACCACAGTTACAAATTATCGGGACAGCGTGATTGTAACCGGACAGATCCCACAAAACATCAGCAGCTGCAGCCTTAGCTTCAGCGTGACCTTCTTGGAGAATTCTGACTAAGTGCCCAGTAATCTCAACTGCATTGGCCTCAACAACTGCTAGTACACAGAAGACATCCTCTGCAACTTCCCTGCCCAAATGGTCAGTTCCTTGTAGAAGCTCGGCATACAGAGGAATAACCCCAGCTCGCACGACGGGCCTAATGTAATCAACATGTGATGATATCACACCCAAAGCATTCCCAGCTACTATTTTGGTTGGAGGATCGCCTTCTCTAAGTAGATCTGCGAGTGCTGGAATAGCACCCAACTCAACTAGTGCACGTCTCGCCCTCCTGGTTACCCCAATCAACCCTAGTGCTTGAGCTGCTCTTTCTCTAGACAACATGCTCCCATACTTGGCAGCTTCAACGAGAAAACGTAGCCCCCCGAGAGTCACCAATGTCCTCCTGACTTCTCTAACCAAAGCTAATGCACTCAGTGTTTCCAAAAGGTATCGTTTCCTGCTGTCTGTGCACGATTCCAACAAATTTATAACAACTTCCAATCCACCATTAGCAAATACGTGCACTCTGCTGTCACGTGCATACGTAACCACACCCCACAAACATTTAATGAGATACTTCTGACATCTACCATCGGAACACGACAAAACCCTCGCAAGTGAAGCTAAGGTTCTCGGGACAGATACAAGTGCCACCAACTCATGATCCCCACGACAAATCAGGCGTTGCAAGCAACAAGCAGCCGCTTCTAGAACAGGACTCGAGGATTCCCACGGACCCTCGATGAATCTAGTGAGGATAGGTATAGTAAGCAACAACAAATGCTTGGGAACCCGATCTAATACACGAGCAAGCTTAATTGTGGCTTTTAACTTTGAATTTTCACTGCCATTGTTGACTATTTCTTCATAGGAGTGGAACGCGTCATCCCAATCCGAGGGAGTAGCAGGGCAGCTTAACTCCGATTGACCCATGATAATATAACATCTAATTCCGTATGACAGACTGATGATAAGATCTCTCTTTTAGTCTTTTCAGGCAATCCTGATACATATTTCATCCTCCTGAAATAGAGAGAGGATAAAAAATCATATTTTACACAGATGTTCCGGCAGATGAAGTATGGACATCAACATGATATCTACATGGGAATGAATTATTGAATTATGGACATCTAAATGAATATCTGCATTCCAATTCCAGGTCAAAATTTTAACGCGAAGTAATAGAAATCAGTCAATATTGTATATATCATCGAAATTTTCTGTCTAATCTATAGCTCCCAGCAATAACTTTTAGAATAAGAACCCACCAAAATCCCAAAATCATCAGATAGTTAACAACAAAAATTCTTGAATAATTTACGCATACAACTCAATTACTGCTCAGAGAAAAACAATCCACAGGTAAAACCTAGAATTGAATCAAATTAAGCAAGCGTTGAGACGAGTGCTGGCATAAAAATGCCACTGGATTTTCCAATATAGTCAAAAAATGCCATTAGTTTTTCCAAACTGTCAAAACTGCCATTGAGGTATCCAATTTGTCCCAAAAATGCCACTCTCACCTAGAATTGCAGGTGACAGCCAGTATTTGCACAGAAATTAATTTTTTTTGAAAATTTTTGAAATAAAAAACTGGAAGGGGAAGGTCATTGCTTCATTTCCCTCCATACTCAGCCTAGATTCTCCACTTATTCCTTCTTCCTCACACCATAACCTAGAAAAGCTTGTTGAACCCTAACTCTAAAATATGGAGATGGTGAAGTAGGCAGCGGCTGTTGAAACTGCAAGTGCAGTGTTGGTCGGAACGAAGCGGCGAGGAAGAAGAAGTTGCTGAAGTTGGCTATCAACTGCTGTGATCAAAAAGTGAGTAATCGAACATACCTGCTGGCACTAATTTGATGAATGCATCAAAATTTTGTGCATCAACCAACAGAAACCTCTCATTTCTCTGAAAATTTCTTAACCAACAGAATCAATCAATCAACCAATTGTAAACCATACCTGCTGGCACTAATTTTGTGCACTAAATTGTAATTCTGTTTGTGCATTTTGTGCATCATAACCAACAGAATCAATCAAATCCATTGTCATTTTGTGCATCAATTTGGTTAATTTGGCTAGTGCACATAATCAATCCAATACCATTTCTGAAATCAAAAGTTGCTGTCAATTCGGTTAGTGCACAAAATCTAACACCATGGATTGGGATTATGGGACAAACGAATATAAATTGAACCGCATGGATTTGCTGTAAACCACAACCTCCTTCTGCGGACAGTCCCCCTCACGCATTTGAAGAATCGCCGAAGTGGATTTGCCGTGGTCTTCGAAGTGAAAGTCAGTGGCCTCAAACCACATTTGCACAATTCCACTTCTTTTGGCCAACGGTAACAACGATGACAGCTTTGAACATGGTTATTGATGTTGTCACTGTAGCTACAAGATCTGGAACCGTGGTAAGCCACTGATGATTTCAATCCAAAAGAAGAAGAAAGTGGAACCAACAATGATGAACAATTCCCAGGCAGATGAAGGAACGGACAGTGAACAAAAAAAAAACGAAACGATGAAAAGGAAGAGGTGAAGATGTCGATGCAGATGGTGAAGACTGTGAGGAGGATGAACGAAAGCGAAGAAGATGAACAGCCCAAGTGACAGAGGATGAACGAAATGTAGATGGTTTTCTTTTTGGGGGGGGGGGGGATCAGAAGCTGAAGAAAAGGGGAGGAGGAAGATGATTAAGTAAACTAGAGGGACAGAGGTAGGGATTTTTTTTTATAATTAGGTAGGGAAGGATTTTGGGAAAAATATATAATTTTAAAAGTTTTTGAAATAATAACCTGTTTCAAAAAAAAAAAAAGAAATAATCTGCTGTAGCAGGTCAAAAATGAAGTGGGTGGCATTTTTAATTAAATTGGACACCTCAATGGCAGTTTTGATCGTTTGAAAAAACTAATGGCATTTTTGCCTATATTGAAAAATCGAGTGGCATTTTTATCTCGACACTCGCGTTGAGACAATATGTCATCTTCAGAAACCTACTGAACAATTCTTTGCTACAACAAAAATCAAAGAGCCTGAACCTGATTCATCAAATTCCCTTCACAGTTGACAGAATCCATCATCAAATTTTGCCCTAATCAAGCAAGTAGAAAACCGCGAGCTCAAATACTCAATTTCAATCGAATAAAACACCCATTCAATCAATCCAAATGATAATGTTTCTAACGAAAAGAAGCTTAAACAATCGACAGAAATCATCAAGCGATTGATAATCATGATTAAAGGCCGAAATTAGAAGCGGTTTGAGACTGACCAATTTCCGACATGGAAGAAGAATCGAGGGTGACTTGAGCAGCGCCAGCGCATAACTGTGTAAAGAGGGCAAATATATGGAGGCCCAATTTAATATGCGAGCCCAATCAAGGAATAAGTTCAAAAGCACCAATACACGTGCGAGCAACAACGATTATCCTAACGAACTCTATGGATCCAGTTGGCACTAGGACCCAAAAAGAGTTGACCCGATACCATTATTGACATAAAATTAAGTAGGTTAGTATAGAGCTCTTTGACCCGTTTAATTAAATTAATCAGCATGATAACTCTGTTTAAAGATCTGAGTTAGGTTCGAGTTGAAAATTTCGACATAAAAACAAACACCTTTAACCCATAAGATCCATAAACCATCAACTCTTAGAACACTTAAACACCATAGTCTTGTTTATTATCTTACACACATGTATATTTGAAGTAAAATTATTATTAGGACAAAATTTGAATGAGACAATACAATTGTTTATTCTTGATAAAGATAATAGCAACGACACATTAGTGTATAGCATTATTAATGTGAGAATTGAGGAGATTCTAAAGTAGATAATTTTCGTTATTATACATAATATATAATGCTTGAAAAAAGTGACTTCGATGTTTCTAAAGAACATTTTGGAAACCAATATTCTTTAAAAAATCAACCCATCAATATGATTTGAAATGTGTCATTCTCAGGCCCTGTTTTCTTTCTGCGGTATTTTGCGGTATGGTGTGGTTTGGTATGGTGGAATCGTGGTGGGTGTGGTGGAATTGTGGTAGGTTATTGGTATGTGAGGTAGGTGATGAGAGAGAATGTAAAAAATAAAGGAGAAAAGTGAGGAGAGAGAAAAATAATGATTTATAGTAAAGTGTGGTGAGTTGTGGCAAACTGCGGTATGCTGTGGTACCGCAGAAAAAAACATGGCCTTAATATCAATATGATCCTCAAGAAAGTAATTTCATGGAGTGTTTTGAGCGGTTAACATAATCAAAATGGGAGTATTTCTTTTTTGGGAATTGTTTTTAAATATTGAGAAACTTTGAACCTTATATTTGTTGGAAAGGTTTCAGGAATTGCCCTATTGCAATGAATGATTAGGTGAGGAACATGTGAAGCAGCTATGCAAAATTAAATTAAAAGGACACTTCACATGCCAAAAGCTAATAATCCCTTTGAAAATTGGTGTTCAATCCTATACGGCAATACCCAAATAACCCAATCGAGACCCTGGAGTTTTGCATGCTTCTGACCTCTTGGGGGGGGGGGGGGGGGATGTCTGCATGGACTTATTATTTTTCACGAATTGGATATCAATAATCCCTACTATCAATTTAGATTATTCTAGTAGTTTAAAAAAATAGAATTTTATTTTGGTGGGACACCACAGAGTCGAATGGTGTTGACTCGGTGGTTTGCTGATGTGTACCAACGAGAGTGTGTTTGACCAAAAATTCGGATCACCATAACATAATCAACTATGTAATCGGATCGTAAAAATACAATAAGTTTGTTAATGAAACTACTAGAATACAATAACAATTTTAATTAGACCACTAGAATATAGCTAAAATAATATTTTTTGGTCAAACACACTTTTACAGATACACGTCAGGAAACCACCGAATCACCACCACTTATTGTTGTTCAATTCTTGAGATTAAAGTAAGGATTATTAGAATCCAATATATATATATATATATATATATATATATAATCCTTTCCTATAAACAAAGGGTGTGCATTTGTAACAATTTAAGTAGACTGACAATTTAGGCTGGCAATTTGTTTGTGAGAAAGTTGTAAAACAAATTAAAACTAGATTGTTGCAGTTGTTTACTTTTGAATACGAATTGAAGCTTCTAAAATTCTAGTGATAATTAAGAATATGAAATAGTGATAACAATAATTCTATTTTCTTTGAGTTTTAATTTTAGTAAATGTAGCAATGATTATGTTATAGAATTTTTGCCACTACAAAATTGATTTAAGTATTTTAACTTTTGTTTTATATTTAATATGTTACTATGGTGAAGAAAAGGTAAAAAAAAATCTCACATCAACTAAAAAATTATAATAGATTTTTTTAATTAGAATTAAGTAATTAGGTTTGAAAGTAGGCTAGGAGCAATCTAACCTCCCGAATTCAACATTTAAATATGAATTTTTTTTAGAGGGTGGTTTTAATATTGACATACAATATATTAATCAAGATGACTATTTATACTAAGCTAATTATGAATTAAAGTATTAACTTGAGTTTTCTTGGTTGTTACTTGTATAATTGTATTGTTTTAATTTGTTAGCACTATATATTTTCATTAGCTGTTTTATTATAGAAATAAGTGTATATATATCCTCATCAATTCTAGCCGTTTTAATATGAATTCACACACCCAATACAAATAGGAAGGAATTGAAGAACAAAGGTAAAAGACAAATTTGTAGAAAGTACAACAAATGGCTAACCATCCGATTATCCAAAGTATTTGATGCTAGCAAGGATATGATAGTGATGGATCTATAACCACACAAAACTAAACACCAAAATTGGTATCATGATCATGATATATATAGTTTCTTAATCCCTTTAATTAATAACACTATATTAGGACTAAAATATGTCAAATTACCAACTTCATAGTTTTTTTTTTTGTTTTTTTTTTGTGTGAAAAGAACCACAAGGGCTTAATGATCAAAATGTGTAAACTGATATAAATCATATAATGCAAGACAAATTAATTTGCTTAGGTCATCTGCAATGGTGAGTTTAAATTCGATTCACTGCTGACATGGCATGAGATGAGAATAAAATGAAGCCGTGTAAGACATATTAGTGGTGAGAACGAGACTCGTCTCGCAGAATCTCGTCGTCAGTCTCGCGAGACGAGTTTGAAAACGAGTTTAACACACTGATATTTTAATCATATTTTTTCTCTCTCCTCATCCACATCATGTGTTTATCAATATAACTAAATTAATTATATTATTTAGTAGGACTCACTTACTTTTTAAATTAATATGAGTGAAACTCATGCTCACCATTAGAAAGCTAGTTAAATAAATTGATAAATTTTGACTCTCTTGGTAAGGGTCCATAGATTCCACACCATCCAATTAACCAAACTCAAACTCACTGTTGCGGGTGCTCTTACGCCAATCTACCAAGCAAATGTCGTCTCCTAATTCTGCTGCATCAAAATTTAACTTCCAAGTACGTACTGTTGCAAATGAAGTTACAATATGGTAATGGCAACAAGGCTTTTTGTCCCACATTGGTAGAGAAATCAAGTTGAAAGTGGTTTATATATCCCACCACACTTAGTAGTATTAAATAAGTGTGAAGGGGTGTTTCATGGATGAAGGTATGGCTTGGGATTCCACACACGCGCGCGCCGCCCGCCCGTCCGGTAACGCGGGTTGTGGTTCTTTTTATAGCCAGCCCGGATGGGAACTAGCCGTTGCCCAACGGCCATTTTGCCCGTTGGAGAAACGGCAATATAGCCGTTGGCAACGGTAGGATATGCCCAGCCAACGGTAGGCTTCTAAGCCTATAAATTGAGCTCCTCCATGGCTGAAAAAAACACACTAACAATCATCCTCTTCTCTTCATCTTCTACATCCTCTTCCATTAATATTTTCTGGGCAATCAATTTTTACATACTCCAAGTTCTTAGCCTTGAGTGTACAAGTTTAAAGAGCTAGCTGGGTTAACCTTGGGGAGTGACTGACAATATCGATTGTCACCTAGGTCATGCCGCAATCGCTTTCAAGGTAGTGGTTTATCCACGACTCAATTCTTGATTCCGAAACCAACAGCCTTGATTCAATTATTTTCAACATAGGGAGTATTATCAGTACGTATTCATGTTAATAAGGAGGCATCCACCTAGATGTAAGGATTGTGTTATATTGAGTATTATCAGTTCCTCAAGAGTAGGAAACTTCGGGAAAAAAAAACGGCTTATTATAATAGGTTTACGTAGGGAGTATTTGGTGCCAACATTTTTGAAAATTAGTTTAATTTTCCAAATAAATGGAAGAATGTTTTGGTAGCGGTCACTATTTTGTAATATAACTTAGAGAAAATCTTTCAAAGAGGGAGTGAGGGAAAATTTTTTAGATGAGTTAGGACATTGAATTGTGAAAGTTCCTAAAATGCCTCTAACTGTAGTTCCTTTTCTCTCTTTTTTTTTTCTTTTATTGGGTATATTTTTATATGGATGGGTTTAATATAATTTTGTGATATTTGATAAGTAAACAACCTGAAAAATGAGAAGATATATTGCAAAAAAAGGTCTTATCTTATTCATTTATCCCCCCTAATTTTGTGATTGGTCGTAGCTCGTTTTAGTTTGCATGGTTCTCTAGTCATTTGAATAAGAAATAATCTAAATAGTTGAAAGTCACTAGTAGCATAAAGTAATTGGTATCAAAAATAAAAATCGATAACAAATGAAAATAAATAAATAAATAAACAAGCAAGAGTGTGGATATATAGCTCACTATGGTTTTCGTTTGCTTCACCTCAATCATTGTAAAATCAATATGTCTAAGTTTAGGTAAGAGGTCATTAAATATTGTGGACTATATAGTGAGCTATCCACTCTCAATTAAGAATAAGCTATAGTTTATAATTTGTATTATGAAATGCCATAAATTAAGTTACGTTGACACTTACTTAATACAACGCATTGTCATCTAGTCTTATGTTTTAAAATTACTATCTTCGTTCTTAAATAAATGTCAATTTGAGTAATTAAGTTTTGACCGTTGACTACTTATAAATGGTAATGAGTTACAATATAAAATTAATACCATTATAATTTTTAGTACAATATCTTTCGAACAATGGTGATTTCATATTGTAACTCATTGTAATTTGTGAGTAATCAACAATCAAAACTTAATCAAATTGACACTCATTTAGAGATAGAGATAACATATAACTTGCCGTAGTTTATTGGATAGTGTTGAGACTGAATAAATTATAATCTTTACTAATAAATTTTTAGATACCCTTTGAACCCTCTGAATATACTTCAAATTACTATAGTTAAACTTTTTTGGTCTAAAAAGATTGTGATAGACTAGATTTATACTTTAGTGCTAATTAGCTAATATAGTTGTGTACATAACAATAATTAATTAAGAGAGTCTTCTTCAAGGTTGTCATCATCATTGGCCGCATCACAATGACCAACTCTTTTACATTTCATGATGTTGATGTTTTCGTTATTATTAAATAAAATAAGGTAATTATGATACACAATTATTATATACACAAAAGAGCTGAAGTGGGATTAGTTTACTTGAGCAAGCCCATAAACGTCACTATTTATAAAATTAAATCATGGCTAATGATAAGGTCCTATTCATATCAGGAAAATTTGATTAGGAAAATACATTAATCCAAAATGGTTCAAATGCAACCTTTGTAAATAAATATTAATAATTTGATTAATCGTTTTCTTTACAAATCTCCGATGCAAAAGATATACGAAGTTCGAACCTTCCTTTAGCTGCAAATCTTATCGATAGTGAAATTTAGGCTCTGTTCTTTTTATACGGCGGTGCGGTACACTGTACTTTTTAATTTTCCACCATATTTCATCACATCACAATCATTATTAATATATTTTTTCATTTTTCTTTTTCTTTTACTTTTTACATTTTCTCTATTAACCTACCCACCCACCACAACTCACCACACTTTTTCAAATTTCACCACGCCGCATCGCACTATTACCACACCGCAACCAACAGTATAAAATAACGGGGCCTTAGCCATCAACGTCATAAGTGGAAGTGGTAAATAATAGACAAATTTATTTTGTAGTCTTGAGAAGAAATATCTTGATTACAATTATTGATCCAGTTAAATCTTCATATGAAGTAAGGGATAAATAAATAATAGATAAATTAATTTATCGTGTAAAAGTTCTATTTAAAAAATAAGGGAAATTTCATTTGGTAAGCTTTAACTTTTGCCTACTCCAAATTGTCAACCACTTTTTAAATTATTTCAAGTGGTAGACTTATTTTGAAAATTATTCCAAATGGTAGGCTTCTTTCAAAAACTTTAATTTCAAGTTTTCAAGCACTTTAAACACTATTCCTAATTGTCAAACACTTTAGATATTATTTCAAATGAGTCGAGTGTGAGATTAATAAGCAGAGCTAAATAAAATTGAGAGATGATGAAAGTTTTGCGAACAATATTTTAACAACGGTACAAGAAGAAACTCACAAAATGAAATAATTTTCAAAATAAATCGACCACTTGAAATTGTTTAAAAATTAATTGACAATTTAGAATAGGCAAAAATTAAAGTCTATCAAATAAAATTTTCCCCAAAAAAACAAAAACAAATAGCAAAATTTCAGCAATAGCCCCGTTCTTTTGTGTGTTGCGTTACGTTGCGTTTGCGTTTACGTTGCGTTAAGTTACGGTGGAAATAGTTAAAAAGTATTGATAATTTGTATTATGTTGCAATAGAATTGCGTTGCATTTGGGTGCGTTAACGCATAAAAGAACGGGGCCGCATAGGAAAGTGTAGAGTGTCATCTGTATAACAGAAGGAGACACAAAGGCATCCAAACCCAAGGACCACTGCCATTACAAGAAAATGACTTGGTTTCTATATGACAAAAAGTGCTTATCATATTTCTAGACAACTTTGATTTTAATTTATGCGTCACATACTCACATTTTTTTTTTCACAGTGAAGAAGAAACTAGTTGGAGGTTAGACTTGGATACTTTCTATTTAATTTATAGTAATTGTTTATAGTTAGTGTTGAGCCATTTTTAGCAAAAATATGCACATTTTATGATGTATGGAGGCACCAAGGTAGAATGTCTAGTAGACTGATTTTTCCAAATAATAGTTTAATTATTTTAACATAATATTTAGTTTTTTTATTTCGTTGGATTTCTGTTATTGTTGGTTGGTGATAGGATGATAATAAAACCTGATCCCACGGATACCCGCCTTTATCCGCCCCGAAAAAGGAGTATGGATGATAAAATTTTAGAAAAAACAGGTAAGAATAGGGTCGCAAAGATTAATGGTCGCCAGTTAGCGACCGTTAAGTGTAAACGGTCGCTCAGTTCCGAATCTTTTTTTTCAATCAAAATTACTCGGAACAATTACCCAATTACAATCCAACCCATAAATTGAAAACAGATCCATAACACGAGAGAAGGGAAAAACGAACATGAATCAATCGACCCAACATATTAAACCCAGAAACTTGTACATGAACATAAAAAATCGAATAAAACATCCCAAAAAATAAGACAAACCCAGAAATTACGTAAATAACAAACAAGAATCGAGGAACAATCAACCAGAGAATGTATTAAACTTGTGAAAGTATCAAAATCCAGATCTGATTACATGAACTTAAGATCCGATTACAAGATGTTAAACAAGAAAAATGTGAATTAGACATGCGAAATTAAATTTAATCTAAACCCTAGACCTAAAAACGAAATATTTCACATCGTCTAAACCTTCAGCTTCTCTACTCCCCTTTTATACTTGAGTTGCTCAATTCTTCCACAAAGCTGGATTGTTCGATCTCTTCCCTTGAACGTTTAGATGGATGCTCTCGATCTTGCTACATTTGGTGTTGCATGTCGGGCTTCATGTGACGAGAAAGAGCATGCGATGGAGATCAATTTGAGCGTTTAGGGGAATGAAGAAGAAGAAGAGGAGGAGGAGTGAGAAAAGATAGGGAATCGGCGAGATGAGGGAGAATCGGGAAAGAGAGAGATGAGGAAAGTAGGGAATATGGAGGGGGATTTCAATATGGCAATTAATAACAAATGCGTGACCGTTCAATGAACGGTCGCCCGTTCGAAAAATGTGACCATTCAATGAACGATCGCAATGAACGGTCTTCTCTAGGCTTCCATCTTGTAGTGTAGGGCAAGGCAAGCTTGGAGTTAGATGACAACAACTAACTCAGGCAAATTTATGGCAGTAATGTGGCGATGTTGAAAGGCAAAGAATGAGTTTGTGTTGGGTAATGGGAAAAATGGTGGAATGGAACTTGGCTAAGGACGATATAAAGCTAGTCAAGAGCTTCAAAGATGTTAGGGAAAGAGAAATGTAGCCGAAACTGAGCCAAGAACATAATGTGTGGAGGCCTCCTAAGCCCGACCTACACAAGTTGAACTTTAATTAATGCATATATGATGAGGGATAAAAGGTTATGGTTGGGGGTATGTGATCCTGAACTATGCGGAAGACATGAAGGTTCATTCATGTTCTCAGGATCAGGGACAGATTTAGCAGGAGTTTATGTGGATTTAAGTGACCCCACTCTAAAAAAATTGCAAATTTCATGTTTAAGGGTAAAACTGTGTTATTTAATTAAGTATAAATGTAACATTGACAACATAGAATCTTGTAGGCGCCTGTGGTTGAATGGTTAGTGTTGTGATAAATGTAGATAATAGTTATGAATTCAATTTGTACATAATTCAGTTTCTCTTTTATTTTTCAATTTCCAAGTCAAATTTCGCAAACCAATCTAATTTTAGTGTAATTTACTCAATTTTCCATTTAGATTGGTTTGAGTGTGATTATGTAATATAATTTTTAGAAATATTACTCTATTTGCTATTAGTTCGTTGATTTAGTGGAATTTATTTATTAACTTGAAAATTTAGCCCGATAATTTTTTAAGTTTTATGTTGTTCAATCAGTTCTCTTCTAATTTTAGTTTAATTTGTCCAATTTTTAATTTGGATTGATTTAAATATAATTAGTTTGAATGACATTTGCTTGAATCATTGTTATTGTAATCTTTTTTTTCAGTTTAAATGGAAAGATATATACACTTAAAAAATATTTACTTAATCATGATTAACCGTCAAGTTCTGTAGATTTTTCTTTGAATGAAGACAGTAAGAACGTAGTCTAGAACCGCATCAACCAGTCAATGCAAATAATATTATAACGTTTTGAATTTTTGTTTTGACTTTTTATATTTGACTTTGAACAATTGAACCCGTTTAATTCCATTTCTGGATTCGCTTCTGCTCAGGATATATGGGATTCATGGACACTATGTTAGAAGAAGTTATGACATATGTTCCTAGGCTCATTGAGGTTAGGGACCGAGGATACAAGAAGCTTTATAGCACAAGGGGATTCCAAGCTACTTGTAGACTAGAAGAGGATACAAGAAGCTTTGTAGTATATCTCGATGTCTCATCGTGTCTTTGATGTATTTAAGATTGGACTGATATTTTATCTTTCTATTTTATTGACATCAGGACGTACTAATCTTCTTACCAATATACACATTTTATGATGATAGCACACAAACACAAGGAGATCTCACAAACATTTACTAATAATAAGATGCAGGGTAGTTACATGCATGTATTCTAAGCATAACTGAGATGAGATCGTTTTCAACAGTTGCAGAAAATCTAGGAGAAAATGGTGAGAATTTCCCCCCAAAATCTGGCCAAATATATGCTAAGCAGTTACAATTTTGAAAAATCTAAACAAATCCTTCAAATTTTGAGCGAAAATACTGCAGTTTTTACTTGAGTTCCACACTGAAATATAGTCTCAAATTTAGCTTAATTAATTTTAATTTACAAAAAAACTTTGATTTATAAAAAAATAAATTAAAATTACCCCACATAGGCTCACCTTTATAAATACCATATTCAAACACTAAAATATAAAAATATAAAAGAGTGAGTTGATGATATTTGAACTCACTGTGGGGAAGTGTGTGTGTTTTTTTAAAAAGCAGCATCATTTTGTGTCATTTTTTTGCTTTAAAATGGAAATGGATTAGCATCATGTCCCTATTGCAGAGTGATGAAGGCATGAAGAGAGAGATACCCTTTTGAGTTTAGAGAGAGAAAACTCAGTCTAGAGAGAGAAACAAGGTTTACAATCATTCATCATCCATGGAGTTTGAGGCTACTGCAAATTAGAAACTTTTTTCTGACAACCCTTTTATATTTCTTCTTCAACTTCTCACCATATTCTCTGGGTAAGTTTCTCCTTCCTTAACCCAACCTTTTTTTGATGATTTTTTCATGTTATTTCAAGGGATTTTTTCAAAATTTTGTATGTAACATTCTATGAATGAGGTGTAATTTCTCAAAATTTGTTCTTGTTTCAAGGAATTTGAACTTTTTAGGAAGTTATTGCGTCCAGAACTTGTTGAACCAGTGTGTTTTTGAGACTTAATTTTCCTTAAAATTTTCAGTTTTTCAAAATTACAAAGAAGAAACCCACCTTAATAATGTCTATGCATATATGATGAATTTTTTTTTAGTCGTGAAGGAAAAAGAAAATATTCTTACCCCATTTCTGGGTTATTTTCTGCCTTATCAAATTTTTTTCCTGTAATTTCAGAGATTAAATTTGTCTGTTTGGTGGGAAAGATGAACCTTTATGATCTAATTTCCAGTGTAATCTGGTTGGAAAGAGAGAGGTTAGTTTTTTTTAAAAAAAAATTTTGATGGAGAGAGAGGTTAATTGATTTTGATTATCTTATGTGTGAACTGGAATTATTAAAAAAAACGGCAGTTACCCAAGATTTCTGATTTTGGGAATTATTTCCATTTCCAGTTGTAATACTTTTCTGTATATCCAGCTTTTATAGAGTTGTACGTACAGGTACTCCAGTTGCCATTCTAGTTGTGCATTGTTTCTCTCTCTAAAATCCCAGTCTTCTTCTTGTTTTGATCTCTTGAATTTTTCAATATTTTTCCTGAATTTTCTGACAGAAATAATTCCATTGTAAGGGTAAGATTAAAATACAAGTTTCAGGGTTTGATTTTTGAATTTGAATGTTTCAATTTTTTTCCCTCTAGGATCTTGCTTTTTGTGTGGGGTTTTGAGAAAACAAAAATGAAGGTTTCTGACAGAAAAAGGGTATGAATGCAAATGCAGGAGCTTTTAAGCAAAGATGGATTTATCAGGGGCAACCAAAACTCTGCTGGATAGAATTCAGAAGCTCGACCCTGAAAATGCGACGAAGATCATGGGGTACATCCTGATACAAGATTACGGGGAGCTCGAAATGATTCGATTGGCATATGCACCCGAAGAATCCCTGCAAAATTTGATCTACAAAACCAAGCTTCAACTAGAATACCTGTCGCCCCCGGTTTCAACTTCCATGTCCCCTCCTATCAGCATCAACCCGAGCTCGGTCTCTGAGGTTCCTCTGAATTACATACCCTTTTCCCCAAATAGGACCCGCCCATACTCGTGCCCGGTCCCCCCAGCCCCCTTCTGGGACCCACAGCTGACCCCCGAGCGACAGCTGGCTGCTGTAGGGTCCGATATGGGTACATTCGGGTACCTGGACCCAGTCGCTGAATATAACTACCGGCTCCAAAACCAGGCCCCGTTTGTCGGGTATGATGACCATTTGGATCCAATTAGCACCGTGGTGGGGAGTTTTTACTACTCAAACATGAGGGGGACTCACCGGTCTGTAAGTTCACCGGATTTCCCCACGCAGAACAAGACGTGCCATTACTACAACAAGGGGTTTTGCAAGCACGGGGCCAGCTGCAAGTACTCGCACGGGCAAGAGAATTTCTCCCCCGTGTTTGGCCCCGTGGAAATTGGAGGTGAGGATCACATGTTCTCACCCGGGTCGCTCGAGAAACTGGAGCTTGAAATCACTGAGCTGTTGAGGTTGAAGAGGGGGAATCCCATGACAATCGCCTCACTTCCTATGAATTATTATGAGAAGTACGGTAAGACCCTTCAAGCTGAGGGCTACCTCACTGAGAGTCAGAGGCACGGGAGGGCCGGCTATAGCTTGACTAAGCTTCTTGCTCGCTTGAAGAGCATTCGCCTAATTGATAGGTACATTGCTTCAAATTCAAAATATAAGGAAAAAAATCGATGTCTGACAAGGAAAAAAACCGGTTAATGTCAAAATTCCGACAAGAAAGCCTGACTGTACCTGTTCTATATTACCTTTGGGATTGTTGTTGCTTGCTGTTACACAATGCGATCTTTTGCAGGCCACACGGGCAACATTGTGTGATCTTGGCGGAAGATGCTTCAAAATACAACCTAGATAGCCGAGGTGAAAGGAATGATCCAGGCCAAATTGTCACTGGTTCTCGGCAGATATACTTGACTTTTCCAGCTGAAAGTAGCTTCACTGAGGAAGATGTATCCAAATACTTCAGGTTACTACAGTATCTAAATGCTGCTGCTAATTATATGTATCTCTGTTGCTGTTCTATTCTCTGTTGCTTATATTTTCGATGGGTTTTATTGTATGTTTAGTACTTTTGGGGCGGTAGAAGATGTGAGGATCCCCAACCTACAGAAGCGAATGTTTGGGTTTGTGACTTTTGCAAGTGCTAATACCGTCAGGACTGTTTTGACCAAAGGGAACCCGCATTATGTATGTGGGTCTCGTGTGCTCGTTAAACCTTACCGGGAAAAATCCAAGGCTAACGACAGGTAATTGTTTTCTTCTTTTCATGAGCGCATGATTACATTATGTATCTACTAATCTGGCTTTTTAGGCACATTGTCTGAAACTTTTTCTGTCATGTAATTCTGCAGGAAATACTTCGAGAAAAATGATCATGGTATGTACATACTACCCAAAATAATAGACTATTGATTGATTAATCAGATTGTTGCTTGATAAGAAAAAAGAGAACATAATTTTGGTTGCAGTGCCGAGATGTGATGCCCCGAGGTTTTTGAGGAAGCAACTAATGGAGGAGCAGGAGCAAATTGAGCTGGCTTTGGAAATGGAAAGGAGGCGACTTTGTGAGCTCCAACTGAGGTTCAAACACGTGCACAATCCACAATACGTCGACTACTCTATGGATGAGCGTAACGCTTCAGAAGGTCAGCTTTAATTACAACACTTACACAGTTACATGCTATTTCGAGCTAGCTTTGAGTTTCAGTATATAATCTAGAATGCTTTCGTGTTAAGACACCCGCGATGTTTTTCTTGCAGATCCTACCAAGTTCGGGACTCCTGAACACTTTGAGTATCTGCTAGGTCTTATCAACAGAAAACCTACTAACGACGACACATCCAAACATCTAGGAAATGATTTCACTGATCAAGACATGTACATCAAACTTTCGCCTTATTCCCAACTTATCTTCTGAACTTATTCCGAACTTTGAACTCACATCGGAAATGTATCTTGTTGTTTTGTGCATTTGATAAAACAGCCAGGGGATCAATCTTCCAGAGAGCCCCTTTTCACCAGCTACCGTACAGCTATAGGAAACAGCATTTCTACAATTGTCTAGGATCATCGGTCTTGCACAGAAGCAGAGTTTTTACAGAGGAAGAAAGGCGTAGGGTTCACTTTCCATTTGAAGGTTTGATTGATATCTTTGGTCCGATACCAACCAATAGCGTTCTGTTTCTTTTTTTCTGTTTTTATCTTCCTCCGGGTTCGTTCACTGCTTGGATTCCAGCTCTCAACCGGGGGTTGTTTCCGAGTGTCATCAAGTACATAAAAGAAAAGGTAGCAAAAACAAAGACAGGCGGTAAAAAATCAGGTCAGAAGAAGGCTCCCTCCATGAAGATTTTGGTGGAAAGGAGTTTGAACAGAGAAACAAAATAGAAGATTATGAATGAATACACAACAAACAAATCAAAGTGATGAAGACTTCTGTTTCATAAGAAGTGTGTGCACAGGGTTTTTGCTTTTTATGACAGAAGAAGATGTATTCTGTAATCTGGGTAGAGAGAAGAAGAATGAAAGAATGAATGAACGAAAGAAAGAAAGAGTTGTTTTTCTTTTTTTTAGGGTTTTATGCTCGGGGTCGGGTTTCAGAGGTGAAGATAAATGTTTGAACTCCTCAGTAATCCTCGAGTCATAGACGAAAAATAACATTGTTGACAAGAAAAGAGAAGGGTCACTAGCCCTTCGATGGCGTATATAACATCTGATGGATATTAGTTTGTTAAATCCATTATGTTTTCTGTATTTTGTTTGGAGTTGTCTTAATTATTCATCTTGTGCTTGCTTTTAACCCTTTTGGGTGAACTTTCATGCCATTTTTACCCACAAAAATTTTGAAGTAGGATGCAAATTCTTGTGTTCTGTATGTTCAAAAATGAAGACATGCATCATGCATGCAAGTTTCAATTGTAAGTAACCATGCAATTTTCACAATTAATTATTGTGGCAATGTTGATAAGTAGGCAGCACAATGTACAATAATGCAAAGCTTTAAACTGAGAAGACCACATGAAAGTTTGAAGGTAAGAGGGGACACTAGTAGTATTGGTGTTCTCAACTTCTCTTATATAATCATATGTTTTTGAGGATGTTATCAAAATTGTTGCACTCATTAATGGTGCCATTATATTTAACACCTTGTAATTAGAAGTGGGGAGTTCCAGTGTTTTGACTGCTTTGACTTCTTGTGTGACTCTTGTAAATCCAATTGAATGGATGTAAAAAAAAAACAATTTAATTTGTACTTATATTAAGCATTCTTCCCATGATTTACTTTTTTTTGGGAAGCAAATCTGTTTTTGATTTAGGTCGTATTCTTTTGGAATGTAGGTAAGTAAAATATGAAATGTAAGTGAGGTTGTGTTACACCTTATTAGTCACTCAAATCGCTTAACAAGTACTATATGTACTTTTAAATAAGGTAGTTTGAGTAAGGTAGGTCACATTAGACATATTATTTGTTAAATATATGAATTTTTAAATATATATTATATATCGGTAGGTAATATAATCAAGGTAAGTGACTTTAGGTAAAGTGAGATAGGTGAATTTTACAAATACTCCTAAAGAATAGGCTTTACGTTCTGCAAATATTCACGTGTCTGCATCAAAGTTAAAATCGGATTATAGATAACATATATAAAAAATACTGTGTTTAGTTTTTTTGTCAAATTAATAATATCAAATTTAACTCAAAAAACATACTACTACAATTGATATTTTTCTGTTGAATAAAATTTTGATAGGGCTATTTGCTATTTTGCTTCTTTTTATGTTTTTAGCAACGAGGAAATGTTCTTTTCTTTTTGGAAAGGAAATGTTATTTCTTGGTAAATTTTAAGTATTGCATTTATATGAAGCTTAAAGGAAAATATCTTTGATGGACTATTTCTCACATATTATAAACTACAATATATATTATACTCTTACAATAATATTTCTTTATATATTTGACAATAGATAATACTTTTACATAAAAAAAAGGGTTTTTGGCTCAAAATAATTCGAAGTCGGAGGTCATTGCTGAAAATAATCCAAACTCACTTTTTGACTGAAAATAATCCAAACTTTTAACCTATTTACTTGGACTAAACCGAAATCGATTTTGGCGTCGAATCTTTTAATTGATTTTGGTTTTGAATTTATGCTGATTGGGGTCTATATAAGTTCGATCAACAAGATTCGACGCCAAATCGATTTCGGTTTAGTCAAGTCAATAGGTTAAAAGTTTGATTATTTTCGGTAAAATGATTTAATTATTTTCGGTGATCCTCCGAACACGTATTATTTCGAGCCAAAAGCCCTAAAAAATTATATATTGAAAAATTAATAATGAAATTTTTTAAAATTTAACTTATATATAAATTTAGGTGACATATAAAATAAGGAGGGAGTATTCCAAAATCTAGCTTGAGCCAGTGAGCCTTGAGCTTCCTGAATCCTGAGTCCCCACTGGTTGAGGATGAAACTGACATGCTAACTTCACTCCATTTCCATTATCCAACAAAAAGACAGTCTATTATCACATAATGTAGGAGTGATTTTCGGTGGGACTAGGACTGAATTATTTCTCATATGATTTTTTTTTTTAACTTTCTTTTCCTTTTTTTCAAAATATTAAGTTAAGATCGTGTTTTTTTTTCTGGGATGAGTAAAGTGTGGCAATGATATGTTATGGTAAAAATGTGGATAATGTGATTTGACTTGTACAATGTGATAAGTTGTGGTAAAATTTGTTGTAAGAATGATCGATGTGGTAGGTAAGGAGAAAGAAAAGTGAAAAGCATTGAGGAAAAAGAAAAATGAGGAGATGGAAGATTATAATTATCGTAGTAAAATGTGGTATGGTATGTTAATATCTGATAGTTTGTGGTTAGTGTAGTGAATTTTGATAGCCTGATAGGTGCAGCAGTATGGTATCACAAAACAAAAAAAAAAACACAGAGCCTAAATGTAGGTTGATTTGAGCCAAATATTTAGATAGATTACTATCTAGATTGTTCAATCTAACTCAAATCCATCCATCCTTCTCGTATTTTAATACTTATTATTTTTTTTTTTACCTTTATCAATTTTTGTTTGTCTTATACTTTTCTAAAGAATATGTCCTGATTGTGAGTGGGCATTATAATTTGTGATAGGGCTATAATTGAACATTTTTGATTGAGCTAAGCCGGCCCAGGGTCACCTAGGCTGGCTCAACCTTGACTCTTGAACACCCATGTCCTGTCCAATCACAATGAGGTAAATACCAAACCAGCAATGACATTCAAATTTCATAAATCAGTCTCATAGTCACAGCATTGATACATCAAAATATTTTCTTTTTATAAATAGTATCATAAGTTTAAACTTCATATCAAAAAGATACAGATTTAAATTTTGATGAAGAGCTTAGAAAGAGTGAGATGTGTGAATGATGTGAAGAAGTGAATGGAAAAAAAATCATAAATATATGATGCCAATTGCCAAACAGCTGGAGTATTTAAACCTAAAATTGGTTGCATCCCTCCATACAAAAGATGAGCATTTCTCTGTTTTAGATATGCACAAACTCACTTTCTAAGTATGAGCAAGCATAGATTTAGGGTAAGAATGCCAACTTTATTAATCATGTAGGCCCCCCCGCCAAAACCCTTGTTTTAATATTTATTTGGCTTTAGATGAGGGGTTTATTTTTTGGGAGAAATTGGATTCTAATAATCCCTATTTTGGCAAATTGGATGGCAATAATCCCTACTTTCATTTTGTATTTTGGTGGTCCAAAAAAAATAATTGTATTGTAATGGGACATAATCGAGAGTATACCTTAAATATCATAGATTTTGTGTTGCATTTGATTCAAAACTTTGTATAACACCTTACCACGATTTTTAATGAATTTACAACATTTCTCCCAATTTTTTTCTATTTTTTTTTATTTTTCATGATTTTTTCAATTTTATTCCTTTTAAAAAATCATAATAATTGCTCGGAATCTCAAAAAAATAATTTAAAAAATGTTTTAGCAACTTCACTTCATTACCTATCTAGAGGTAGGAACGAAAAAAAACAAAAAAATATGGGTAGACATGAAAACAATAAAAAGAATGTGGTGATGGATTTGGTACCACTACAATACAATTTTTTTTTTGGACCACTAGAATACAAATTGAAAGTAAGAATTATTGTCATCCAATCTGCAATAATAGGGATTATTAGAATCCAATTTCCCTATTTTTGGGAGGGGGAAAACATTATCCATATATGTGGTTGCTCAGCTCCATCTCCATGCTTTTTGAAACGAAAAACCACTTGTCCACTTTGTTAAAGTGTAATCAAGGCATGATTTGCACAAATTAAAACTTGTAGTCCCACCAGGTACGGTTGATTTCTTTTTTATTTTTTTATGTTATGAAAATGTATGGATAACTTTGACCGTTGATGTAAACAATTTTTGTGAGGGATCTAATTTTTTTTCTAATTTTTTCCTCTTTTATTTTTAAGAAATGGCTTTGCTTTTTAGAGTTGTAGAATAAAGTTAGGTTTGATAAGATGAGAAAATGAAAGAAAAGATAAGGATAATATTTGTCGAAGGTACATTAGTATGGGGATAAAACTATTTTATTATTAAAATTTTGACTTTGATTTGAATGTTTTTTAGAGAACGGGATAAGGTAACGTAACGTAAGGTTATGTAAGAATAAACCTAACTTATCGCTCTAAAGAATAAGAATGGTGAATTATATATAGCTGAAATAATACATTTTGGTCAATAATAGTTGATTATGTGCTTGTTTAACCTACCTTTTAAGAGTGTTTTGATGAAATATGAAACCATTCTTCTTCTTCAGCACATGAAACAAAAATATAAAAAAAATAAATTGTATATTTCTCACGAATTAGAACTTCATAATTTCAGCCAAGAACTCAAGAAGTGGATCTCAATCTTTGATTACATGCGTAGGGAATGGACCTCAAACTTAGCCCATTTGTTAATAAGCCCAAATAATGATTATATGGGCCAACTTGATAACCCAACCAACGAACGATCTTTTGAAGAGTTCTCCTTGTTTTTCCTTTTCCTTTTTTCTTTTTCCTTTTCCCTTTTCTATTTCTGGGTGGGTGTTCTTCTGGGTAGCAGATCGGAGCAGCAAAACTGCAACTTTGAGAGATAAAAGTCGGAATAGATCAATCAGAGAAGACACAAAATGAACACAGACATCACCGCATCAGCTAAGCCGGAATACCCAGTAATCGATCGGAATCCGCCATTCACAAAAGTCGTCGGAAACTTCAGCACTCTCGATTACCTCCGTTTCGCCACCATTACCGGCGTTTCCGTCACCGTCGGCTACTTATCCGGTAACCCTTTTCCCTCATTTCCTCCCTCATTTTCTGTCTATTAGGGTTTCGCTGATTGATTTAGGGTTTTGTTTTTCTGGGTTTTGATTTAGGGATTAAGCCCGGAATTAAGGGCCCATCTATGGTGACGGGTGGGTTGATTGGTTTGATGGGTGGGTTCATGTACGCTTACCAGAACTCATGTGGAAGGCTCATGGGTTTCTTCCCTAATGAGGATGAGGTTGCCAAGTACAAGAAGCTGCTCAATCGGTGAAATTGGGGTTTGTTTCTTGAGATGGATTTTGGGGTGGAATCTCAATAACTTGTTTCGGGTTTTTGTTTTCGTCTTGGTGAAATCTTTTTGATCCTGTCTTCTTTGAGTATGCCTGAATGTTTGGCATATGACATTATGAATTATGTAGTTCAACTGGGAATAATGCTAGACCTGTTTTATGCTTTATGGAATCTCTGTACCCTTTAGTATGTTACATTTTGTTATGTTTGGTTTTATGCTTTATGGAATTGAAAACTTGACGACAACAATGCTTGGTTTACTGCCTATGCATCTCGCCTCTGCGGTTATTTCTTGGCGTATGTGCAATTTGATTTGGGAATGAATCATACAGGAAATCGCTTTTACTTGAGGATTGTCACCCTTGTGGTGTTGCCGTCTTTCCTACAGTAGCTAATTAGCTACTAGATGTTGCGTCTTTCAGTTAAATCTTGATCAGCTTCCTTTTCATGCAAATCTTAATTTCAACTTTGAAGCACCAAACTTGGTAGGCATGGTGTTCACTGAATTTGAATACCTCAAGTCTCGCTAATTAAATGTCTGCTTCTGCGAATCCCTGATCGAACCTTGACGTGATCATACTGGAAGTTGACATACCTCGTGTTTATGTTCTGTAAATGTCTTCAGTTTCATGTTGGGTATTGAATTTTGAGTTGATGCTGAAGTTTTAGTACCATGACTTGTATTAGAAGCATGATGATGGTTAAAAGAATGATCTTTATGCTTCTGTATTTGCTTTTCTGCTCAATGGAGTTGAAAATTTTAGTCTTAAAGTGTTTTGAGTTACTGCTAATCTTTTTCCTTTTGATTGGGTTTGTGCCTTTTATTTTAATGTTTAGAACTTAGGATTGTTCTTTGGCTGCGTTCTGCAGTCATTACCATGATACCTAGCTACAACTCACCACACTTTACTACAAATCATTACTTTTCTCTCTCCTCACTTTTCTCTTCTACTTTTTACATTCTCTCTCCTCACCTACCCAACATATCAATAATCTACCACAATTCCACCACACCCGCCACAATTCCACCACACCTCACTACATCATACCGCAAAATACCGCAGAAAAGAACAGGGTCTTAGAAGAAGGCTCGATTTCTGCTATGAGCTTGATGTGATGCAATTGTTCATTTCAATTCTCATGATATCTGTATTATACCATTCCACACTTTACAACAATAATTATAACTTTCACTTTCCTCACTTTTCTCTCTCATCACTTTTTCTTTCGACTTTTCACTTTCGCTCTTTTCACCTATCACATCAATCATTCTGACTACAAATTTTACCAAATCATACCATATCATATAACACTTTCCACAATCCAACCATATTAAATCATCTCCACACTATTCCATCCAAACAAAAGAATAGAATCTAAAGCATCCAAGTCTATCTGATAAGTACACCAGTGCTTGATTATGTGTAAGAAAATTTTAGAGTGACTTGACATGTTGTGGTGTGTGCATTGTCATGCACTTGATTTGCTCTACGACCAACTGCAATTTGCATCCTATCCTAATTGAACGTGGGCAGTGCACAACTGTCCCCTTTCCCATCTTGCCTTAAAACTATATATATAACCAATGAGGTACTTCCTAAGTGCTTACTACATTCATTTTTCAAGCTCTCTTCATCAAGGTCGAACTTTATTAGAAGGAAATTGCATATAAAGGTTGATGGGTAATGTTTGTCATAGGCAGTTTGTACTTTTCCTTTGCCTTTCGACCGGGAAAACTTACCATTGATTACTTGTAAGGTAGGGGTTTAGTAGATAGACTAAAACTTATCTGTTCTAAATAAAGAAAAACTAACAAATTATACAGAAGAGTAGAGCGTGGATTGACATAAGGTTGAAATTTTCCTCACAAATATCTCGTATGTTTTCAAGATAATTACTGAGATTTTGGCTCACGAAATCATCCAACTAGAACAAAACCTAAACAAAAAGATCGATGCATCAACTAGTGTACGATTGCCTAATAGGATTGCCTTGTACGCTATTTTCAATTGACTTACGGCTAGGATATGGTATGCGTAAGTCACATAATTATAATTTCTAAAAGCATGGAGGTACGTAATTGATAGTTTGATCATTCATATCTAAATTTAGCTCCCTTTTTTCTTGGGAGAATCATTGAATTATGTGAAATCCCTTGACATTGTCAATTGAAGTAGATGTTGGTAGTCATGCAAGTGGCAAGCACATGTATATTTGTTGTGTACGCAATTTGATTAATACTACTTGTCTACATTGTCATATCATACGTTAGATCTTGCTAGGTCTTGGGCAAATGTAGATGTAGATGAGTAATTTTGGCATGTAATAAAGTCATCCTAGCAATTTGATAGCAATAAAGTCACATCATACATACGCAATTAAGTGATGATCATGACTGGAGCATCAAATTAGACAGTTAATTCAAGGTGAAGTTGATAGCACTAACAATGATTTGAGTAACCAAAGTAAGGATCTCTACGCTAATGAAATCATGGGTGTGCTCTATATCACACATTTGCATGCCGTAGTTTAGCAATCGTTGACAAAATAATTTAGTTAAAAGGGTACGAGCAAACGCAACTTTTATATATATCACAACATAGAGTACCAAAAAACTAGGAGGTATCCTATATTTAAGAAAAACTATGATTAGGAGATCATTTATTTTCAGTTGACAAAATACTACTACCTTCGTCCAATTGTATTTGTTGATTCATCTAACTTGAGAAGACCAATATATATATTTGGAATTGAGGTAAAAATTTTGTAATATACCTAAACTACCCCTAATTTAATTGAAGATAGTAGTTGTTTGGAATTGTAAAAAGTGATAAGTAAATTTGTTAATTAGAGGTTAAAAAGGAATTGTTGTTGTTAGATTATAAATGGAACAAATGTTTTGAGATAAATGAGTTAAGATAAAAGGACAAATAATTTGGAATGGAGGTAGTATTTAAACTTATCAGCATGTCCCCAGCATATACCATTTAAGTTTGTAAAGTTCTTGAAAGCATTATTTAAATTTGTAAAAAATTAAAGTTCCTGTTTGGATCTCAAGCAATTTAAATCTTACCTTCAAAAGATTAATATTTCTTCGTTCAGAAGTTTATGTTGTTGACCTGCAAACCTTACTACTTGAGGAGGCGTAAGAAACCACAAATGATGGTGACCTCTGCAGAGTTATTTTAGTATCATTGTCTAAAAGAAGTGTGTATATTATCTAAGTGTATACTATATTGAGTCTAGTAAGAGTTTTGTGCTATGTATTGTAAGGCTATCAGCAATAGTGTTCCAAAACACCAAGAATGGAGGAGAGAGTGTGTAAAAAAAAAGAAAAATAAAAAAGAGGCATTCTTGGGTACAACATGCATTCTTGAGAATGGATGAGAGAGAAAAGGGTATGGGGATGAGAGAGATAGAGAGAACTAGGAGAGAGAAAATATTAAACAAAATTTATTTTATTTTATTTTTTTCTTTTTTGTACTATTTTAATAATTATATATTACGCTATTCCTCACTCCATTCTTCAACTCATTCTTTACCATTAACAATACTCATTCTTCACCACATATTAAAATTATTATTTTATATACTCGGTGTTCTCCATTTTGAAGAACACCATTGATGATAGCCTAACCATTATGCATCTTGTAATAATGTTTGTACTATAGCTACTAAGGTACCCCGTACCTTGTGTGTCCAATAAAGTATTTTATCTATCTTTATTTTACTTTACCTTACCTTATCTTACCATTCTGAACATCTTTTACATAATCTATACTTAAATTTTTTCATTTAATTCACATAATTCATTTAAAAAAGAAAAAGAAATAAATGATGTGATATTTACCTATATCCACTACTATATTTATCTTTATTTTAATTATTTATCTGTCCTTTGTTGGAAATATTTCAAAAGTATAAGATAATTATATAGCCTAAAGAATAAAGTATATCAAGTATAAGGATCATATATAAGTGAAATAATAAGAATATGATCAACACGGGTAAAACAAGAAGCAACACGAGTCGTGTTGCCTTCCAGAAAGTAAGAAAACAATTCCAGGGCTCAACACGGGTCGTGTTGATTGCCAGGAATGTTTTAAATGCTAACGGCTATATGATTTCGTGTAATTAGTTTTTGATATTATAATTAAGCACGATTATAATGATATTCCAACAGCTATATGACTTGACTTAACTTGGTCAAGGTCATATTAAGTTTGTGATCCTCCATTAAAGGCACTTGATTGTCCTTTGACTAGGGCATCCTAAGTGTGTTGGTATTCTCCTATAAATAGGAGACATCCTAGGCTATTTGAGACACACCAATCTAAGCAATCACATCTTCATTCTTGCAGCTATACTAGAGTGATTCAAGAGAGAAACTATTATTCTTGAGTGTTTACAAGTGCTAAGTTTTATCCCTTTGAACATTTACGGTATCGTAAATAGTTCTTAAGGAAAGTGAGTATTAAGCCACAACTCTTAGCGTTATCCAAGCGAGTGTTCATTGTTTTATATACCGTTACTCCCTTTCCTCCAGCAATCTTAAGAACTATTTAGGAATGACCTCGCTACGTGATATGTCTACAACTTCCAAAAGCTAGAGCGCTTTGAAGGAGTGGATTTCCGTCGTTGGCAAAGCAAGATGCATTTCTTGCTAACAACTCTCAATGTGGCATATGTGCTTAACATTGAGATTTCTCCCAAGGTGAACCAAGAACCTTCGGCCGAGAAGGTGACAACCGAGGAGTCTCCAAAAGAGGATGCAATCGTCAAGATGTCCACGGAGTTGGAAGCAACGATCAAGTAAAGGGGTCCGTGGAAGATGTGGAGGCTACTCGACAAAGGCTCAAGATGGAGAATGACGACTACATTTGTAGAGGATGCATTCTCAACGGGATGAGCGACACCCTCTTCGATGTGTATCAACATGTGGAGACGGCAAAGAAGCTTTGGGAGATGCTTGAAGCTAAGTACATGTCGGAAGATGCGTCAAGTAAGAATTTTCTTGTTAGTCAATTCATGAAATTTAAGATGGATGATAATAGGAAAATCCTAGACCAATTCCATGAAATTCAACGTATTTTAAGTAACTTCAAGCAACACAATTTGAACATGGATGAAACCATAATCGTATCCTCTATTATTGACAAGCTACCTTCTTCTTGGAATGAAACTAAAAGGGCTCTCATGCACCGGAAAGAGGCTATGTCTCTTGAAGGTTTGGCTAATCATCTTCGGATTGAAGAGCAGTTACGCCTACAAGATGGTACCAAAGAGCAATCTAAGGTCCATATGGTGCAAGAGAATAAGGGAAACAAGAATAAGAACAAGAGCCACAACAAAACTAGCAAGGGAATTCAAAAGCCTAAGCAAGTTTGTTGGGAATGTGGCAAACCGGGGCACACAAAGAGAGAGTGTTACCAATGGAAAAAGAAGCATGGTCTTTTGAACAAAGATACATCTAAGGGCAAGAGTAAGGAGAAGGAACCCAATTCCTTCGTGGCCATGATTAAGGATCATATTAACATTTAACATGGTATCCATTGGTTGTAATGATTGGTACATAGACTCGGGTGCGTCAAGGCATGTTTGCATTGACAAGATTTTATTCATGACTCTCAAACCGGCGGATGATGGTGTGAAACTCTACATGGGCAATAACCATCCGGTCAAAGTCGAAGGCATTGGGCAAGTGGAACTTGTTTTCACTTCCGGTAAATCTTTACTTTTAAATGATGTGTATTTAGCTCCGGAAGTATGTAAGAATCTTTTATCCGGCTATCTCCTTAGCAAGTTTGGTTTTATGCAAGTTTATGATGGAGATAATTATGTACTTTCCAAGGGTGAGACTTTTGTAGGGAAGGGATATGCTTATGGAGAGATGTTTAAATTGAATGCCAAAAGTAATAAAGATGGCATGATTTCCTCTTATATGCATGTGTCTACTTTGAATAAGTCTTTTCTATGGCATGCTAGATTAGGACATGTGAACTTTTCAAAGTTGAAAGAAATGTCTAATCTTGATTTGATTCCTAAGTTGAATGATGACATAGAAAAGTGTAAGACATGCATGCTTAATAAAATCACCAAAAGTTCATTCTCAAGTGTAAAAAGAACTTCTAAATTGCTTGATTTAATTCACAGTGATTTAGGAGATTTTCATAGTATACCTTCAATAGGTGGTAAAAAGTATTATGTGACATTCATTGATGATTATTCTAGATATTGTCAAGTTTATCTTTTGAGTTCTAAAGATGAAGCACTTGAAAAGTTTAAAGTTTACAAAACTAGAAGTGAACTTCAATGTGAGACATTGATTAAAACTTTAAGGTCCGATAGGGAAGGAGAATATTATGATCCAAAATTTTTCCAAGAAACGGGCATTGTTCATGAGACAACCGCCCCGTATACACCACAACAAAATGGGGTTGCGGAAAGGAAAAATAGAACTTTAAAAGAAATGGTGAATTCTATATTGTCAAACTCCGGTTTAAGTAATGGATTTTGAGGTGAAGCCATGTTAACGGCTTGTTATATTTTGAATAGAGTTCCATTCAAAGGGAATTCTAGTACCCCATATGCGTTATGGAACAAAAGAAAGCCAAGTCTTAAGTATTTTAAGATTTGGGGTTGTAGGGCTATTGTAAGAGTCCCGGAACCTAAGAAAAGAAAATTAGGTGAAAGAGAAATTGAGTGCATCTTTATAGGCTATGCTCAAGATAGCAAAGCTTATAGGTTTTTGGTGGTTGAGCCAAATGAGTACATTTCGGTGAATATCGTAATGGAATCAATAGATGCAATTTTTGATGAGACTAGGTTCTCTTCAATTCCTAGACCTAAAGAAATAACTCAAGATATTTTCCTCTAATTGAGCCTCAAGATGAAAATCATGAGGGTATATCCATACAAGATGATCTTCCAACTCATGAGGTTATTCATGATGAAGAATATGAAAGTATTGAGTTAAGAAGGAGTAAAAGATCAAGGAAACCGAAAGACTTTGGTTCGGACTTCTATGTTTATTTAGTAGAAGGTTCAAGGGACTCAGTTGAAAGTCAGACCCTATGTATGTACAACATAGATAAGGATCCTAAAACTTTTAAAGAAGCTATGCAATCTCATGGTGCTTCTTTGTGGAAAGAAGCGGTACAAGATGAGATTGATTCAATAATGGAAAACAATGTTTGGATATTGGTTGACCTTCCTCCGGGGAGTAAACCAATTACCTCTACGTGGATCTTTAAAAGGAAAAGGAAAGTAGATGGTACCGTTGAGAGGTATAAAGCTCGTTTGGTTGTAAGGGGCTTTACTCAAAAGTATGGTATTGACTACTTTGATACATATGCACCGGTGGCTAGGATAGCTTCAATACGTGTATTGTTAGCTTTAGCTACTATCCATAAGCTAGTTATCCATCAAATGGATGTCAAAACGGCATTCTTAAATGGAGAACTAGAAGAGGAGGTGTATATGGAACAACCCGAAGGGTTTGTTGTTGAAGGTCAAGAAAAGAAAGTTTGTAAACTTATAAGGTCCTTATATGGACTTAAGCAAGCACCTAAGCAATGGCATCAAAAGTTTGATGTAGTGCTTTCAAGTGGTTATAAGATCAATGAATCGGATAAGTGCATATACTCTAAGTTTGAGAATGGAAAAGGGGTGATTATATGCTTATACGTTGATGACATGTTGATCTTGGGGACCGACATGGAACAAGTTAATAAGACCAAAGAATTTCTATCCTCAAAGTTCTCTATGAAGGACATGGGTGAAGCGGATGTAATTCTTGGTATTAAGATCATTAGAAATAATGATAAGATAAGTTTATCTCAAGAGCATTACATTGAGAAAATATTCAAGTTTGGAGGTGATAAGGTGTATCTGGCAATGACACCTTATGATCCAAGTAAGAAACTAGAGAAAAATTTAGGTTCTCCGGTTAATCAACTTGAGTATGCTAAGTTGATTGGAAGTCTCATGTATGCTATGACAAGTACAAGGCCAGACATTGCTTATGCAATTGGCATATTAAGTAGGTTTACAAGTAATCCGAGCAATATGCATTGGTTTGCAATTTGGAGAGTATTAAGATATTTAGCTGGTACTAAAAGTTATCAACTCACATATAAAGGAGAACCTTCGGTATTAGAAGGTTACTCGGACGCGAGTTGGATTAATAAAGGAGATTTCTCCTCTACCAGTGGATGAGTGTTCCTTTTAGGAGGTGGAGCAGTTTCTTGGGGTTCTAAGAAACAAGCTAATATAGCGGATTCCACTATGTCTTCGAAATTAGTAGCATTGTATGCTGCTTGTAAGGAAGCGGAATGGTTAAGGAATTTATTGTTGGAAATACCGGTTTGGTATAAGCCAATGGCTCCAATCACAATTCATTGTGATAGCAAAACTACTCTTGATGTTGTGTATAGTCATGTTTACAATGGCAAGTCAAGGCACATTGGTTTGAGACATGCTTATATACATTAACTTATAAGGGATGGAGTAGTGACTTCAAGATATATCAAGTCAAAAGAAAACTTAGCCGATCCTTTAACTAAAAGATTGTCTAGAGATTTGATAAAAGGTGCTTCAAAGGGGATGCTCAAATATCTACTAATCACAACAAAGACTCAACTTTATGAATTGGAATACCACCAATTTCTAAAGTTCAAATGAGTACGGAGTTGCTTAAATTAGTAGGAAGCATCAATTTTATCCCAAGGACAAGTGATGCTTAAAATCTGTAATGACAAGAGGATGAGTATTAGTACTCTTAATAGACTTTGTGGAGAGCCTAATTACAGGGGTGGTATAATTACAAAGTCTACCTATGTAAGTGTAATGTGTGGCCGCATAAAGGAACTATGAGCTAAAGTTCCGAAACACTTATGAAGGATAAGGACACAAGGCCGGATAATAGTGTTGAGGTATTTACACTCAAGATTTAAAATATATGTGTGTTATGAGTATAGTTGGTCAATATAAATCCAAAGTTCAAAGCTATGTTTACTTTGCGATTTGGATACAATTTTGGCTCATATACACTAATTGAAAAGTTCAAAGAGTAATCTACTTTTCATTAGGCATATGTTTTGTGAGTTTCTCTGGTGATTACTAGTTAAGGTATATCTCAAATAGCGGGGGTATAAGCTCCTTAAGTAAAGTTATTTCAAGGGTTTTACATACTCTTGAAATAGAGGGGGATTGTTGGAAATATTTCAAGAGTATAAGATAATTATATAGCCTAAAGAATAAAGTATATCAAGTATAAGGATCATATATAAGTGAAACAATAAGAATATGATCAACACGGGTAAAACAGGAAGCAACACGAGTCGTGTTGCCTTCCAGAAAGTAAGAAAACAATTCCAAGGCTCAACACGGGCTGTGTTGGAACAACACGGGCCGTGTTGAATTCAACACGGGTCGTGTTGGTCCAACACGGACCGTGTTGAATTCAACACGGGTCGTGTTGATTGCCAAGAATGTTTTAAATGCTAACGGATATATGATTTCGTGTAATTAGTTTTTGATATTATAATTAAGCACGATTATAATGATATTCCAACAGCTATATGACTTGACTTAACTTGGTCAAGGTCATATTAAGTTTGTGATCCTCCATTAAAGGCACTTGATTGTCCTTTGACTAGGGCATCCTAAGTGTGTTGGTATTCTCCTATAAATAGGAGACATCCTAGGCTATTTGAGACACACCAATCTAAGCAATCACATCTTCATTCTTGTCTAGACTGCAACTATACTAGAGTGATTCAAGAGAGAAACTATTATTTTTTAGTGGATACAAGTGCTAAGTTTTATCCCTTTGAACATTTACGGTATCGTAAATAGTTCTTAAAGAAAGTGAGTATTAAGCCACAACTCTTAGCGTTATCCAAGCGAGTGTTCATTGTTTTATATACCGTTACTCCCTTTCCTCCAACATCCTTAATTACGTCACCTTATCTTCCTTCTTACTTACCAATATCTCAAAAATAGGGCCTTGGGCTCTGTTCTTTTGCAAGGTAAATAAAATTTTACCTCGCCTTACCTTACTTTAACATCTAAAACCAGAACATAACATATTTTTAGATAATTTATATTTAAAATTCTTTAATCAATTCACATAATTTATTTAAAAATGAAAAAGAAATAGGTGATTTGATATTTACGTACATCCACTGCTTTACTTACCTGACTTTACCTTAACTATGTCTTCTCAGGGCCTAAGACTTCTCTATAAAAGGAGAATGAAGTGTCAGAAGGAGGACATGATTATTTGAGAATACTAGAGCAAAGAGATAAATAAGGAGTCATCATTTTTCTATAACCAAGCATGTATACTAATCTTGGAAGCTTAACTAAGTTCTCATCTAATATACACTGTAATATTTCTATTTTAAAGCTTTTAATGAAAGAGTTTCCCTTATATAGTAACTTAGTTTATTTTAATGGATTTTTGGATGGTAATATACAAACTTTAGGGATATTGGATTGTAATATGTCAACTTTTATTACTGGACAACAATATCTCTAACCTTTATATCTATGTGAGATTATCATACCAACAGTAATTAAAGGGGTGGTGAACCGGTCTCCATGTTGATGTGGCTGGTAGAAGAAAAAAAATTTGTCTCGACCCAATAACCCCGTTAACCCCTCCGGTTTTTTACTAACCCACCTTACAGGACATTGGTTGGTTGTGTGTCACGTCAGCACAGAGACTGATTCACCGCCGCCTTAATCATTGTGCTGGGGCCAATCTTAACGTGGGTTAGTGCAAAAAACAAAGGGGTTAATGGGATTACTGGGCATGAGCCGATTTCTTTCCCTCCGCCTGCCACACCAACATGGAAGCTAGTTCACCGGTAGCCTCATAATTATTGTTGGTATAATAATCTCACCTAAGTATAAAAGTCAGAGATATTGTTGTCCTATAATAAAGGTCGGTATATTACAATCCAATACTCCCAAAAATTGGTATATTTTCATCTAATATCTCTATTTTAGAGGTTGCTGACTGTTGTTCTTCATATTGTAATAGAGCTTGGCCTCCCAGGCCAGAACCATTAAAATTTATTATAGTGTTCTTGGGGCCTAACCCCTCGTTTGCCCAAATAATAAATAAATAAGTTTTACAACTGGGAACATTATTCAATTGAATATTCATAAATATTGTAAATTCTTGATTAAAGTTTTCCTTTAAAAATTAAGTGGAATTAGCTCTATGGGGTGAGGTACGTAGGAAAAGAAAATATGTGTTGGGCTTGATCTAAGGTTGATGTGGTGAGATAAATCATCTTTGTAAAGTATGAAAAATAGTAACTAATTGACAGATAATATACAATATAAAGAAAGGAGTAATTAATATGTTATTGAGATTGTAAATTGACAGATAATATAAAACAAAAAGGTTTGTTAAAAAGTCAAATAAAAGAGAAAGGAAATAGTATCATTTATCAATATTAATCAACATCAAAAAATTTATAAATTGAATAAAAAATAGGCAATTGATCTACTCCCTCTATTCCATATTAATTGTCTTTGAAAATTGTACAGTTAAATTTTAAAAGTTTTGACCATAAAATTTTCAATATATATACAAATACAATGATGAGTTTTCATATAAAATTACTATCATTAGATTAGTAAAAAAAGTACTATATATTATAAAAACATAATATTACAATTATTAATAAAATATTATATAAGAAATTACCAATCAAAAAGTGACAAGTTAATGTAACGCTTGGAAATTCAATTATGACTTTCACCGTTAAATTTATAATTGAATCTTTGGGGCGTTACAGTTAATTACTTCCTCTGCTCCATATTAATTGTCTATTGACGTCATTAACTTCTCGACTATACTGAAGTATTATCATTATATTCGTAATGAAAAATTCTACTACCTCCGTTCCATTTTCTTCGTCAAAATAACCAATTTTAAGAGTTTAATGCATATTGAAAATTTGGATAAAAAGTTTGTGACTTGCTAATATTGCCCCTACATTAATTGAAAATATTGATAATCGTTGGAATTATAAAAGGTGATAAATAAAGTTATTTATTAGGAGTAAAAAAAAGAATGATAATTGTAGAAATTGTAAAAGTGACAAATAAATTAGGACAATAAAATTAGTTATAATAACAAACATTTTTAGATTGTGGTAGTATCATAAAAATATGATGTCATACTTTTTTGATAAAATATACACAGCACTATAAAAAATTCTTGGTAAAAGAAAAATAACGTAAAATGGAGGGAGTATTACTTGCACCTAACATATTTAGGCCGTGTTCGGCAACAACGTTTAGGGTAGCGGTTAGCGTTTTCATGTAATTAAAACTCTATTTTATAAATTTTAGGTGTTCGGTAAGTTAGCGTTTTAAATTAGTGGATATAGTTTTAAGTAGCGTTTTGAAAAATTTTTGAAACGTTAATCACACTAACGTTTGTGATATGAATTAGCGTTTAAGAAGTTGATTTACAATATTACCCTCCAATTGCCTATTACTATTCTTGCTATTGATAGATTAAATATTAGGTATATTTAATTGAATAGATAATATTTTGTTATGTTTAAAAGATTTACAAAATAAAAAAATTGGATAAGATTCCATCTTAACCATCGCCCCCAGGGCGACGATTAGCAAAACCGTATTTTTAAAGAGTTGGAGAAAAAAGTATCCCTAATTATCAGCCTTTGAACATAGAATATCTCATTCTTAGCAACATGTATTTTCATTTTTAAAGTGATATTAATTTTGTTAGGTTGATGTTTAATTTGAAGTTGTTATTTTTATGAAGTTTAATAATAATAATAATAATTATTATTATTATTATAATTATAATAATAATAATAATAACGTCCTTTTTGGTCATTTTATAGTCCTCAGTTAACTCAACAGCTAATTTTACCGAACATATTCTTTATAAGCTATCCACTAAAACAGCTATAAGCAATCCACTAAAATTTAACCGCTATCCGCTCCCTAAACCGTCATCCGTTACCACAACCGTTATCCGCTACTGAATCCACTATTTTTGTCGAACATGGCGTTAATGCTTATGAGGACCTTATCTAGAAAATGATTGATGATGATTATGATGTCTAGTCTCAAAGACCACCACTCACAAGTACCATACATTAAGCTGCAAGAGGTGGAGTATCACTTTATAATTTCAATACCACATTAATTATTAATTTATCAAATTAAATTTATTAATTACATTTTTTTCTTCAATTTTTATCTTTTATTCACCATTTTTCTTTTTTATTTATCATTTTATTCATTTTTTTCTTATTTCCAATTATGAAATTTAATGAAAAGGAAAAAATTTCTTAATTTTGTAAATTATGCATTTATGCCCTAAGTGGCACATAATTTGAGAAGGAGGTAGTACTTTTTTTATTTTTAAGTGAAGTAACAATCTTTTTTAATGTAGTTGGTGTAATGATTTTCTTGAAGTGAACTTGAATTTTACACGCTTTGATTGAAACTTGAAAGTTCCCAAAATTAGAAATGTTTTATTGAACCATGCATGAGAAAATTCTATACGCCATTGATCATCCATCCAACCATGCAGTAGTCAAGCTTTTAGTAGTTCTCATGTGTCTCCATTTCATATTAATTGTCTTTTTTAAATCCTGTAGTCAAATTTCTCAATATATACTATGAGTTGCTATATAAAATTACCACCATTAGATTCATAACGAAAAATAATATCATAAAAGTATAATATTGCAATTGTTAATAATATATTATGGAAGAAATTATCAATCAAATAGTGATATTGAAGATCCTGAAAGTTAAAATTATGACAATTAATATGAAATAGAGAGAGTACTATTTTATTATATTATAATGTTAATGTTAATTATAAAGAAAAAATTCGTCTTACTATAATTTCTAAAAGAGACAATCTCGCCCAAATTTGCGTTGACTGTTAAGCATAAACAACACTCCCCATATATGAGAATATATGAAGAGGCTAATTCAGACAACTTATAATTTTAATTAAACATGGATTAATACTAGCCTTTGGACATATAGATCAATCTTATTGTACTATCTTTATTGGCTTTGAAAATTATGTTTTTTAATTCTTAATAAATTAATAAAAATATATATATATAGTTTTAAAAGTATATGTGACACTTTTTAGAACCGTGTATTTGTATTTATAATACACTTTTCCAAATCCCTACTTGAACCAAGTTGTGTACCAATTAAAGCTTGCATGGTTTACATAGCAACCCAACTTTGACGTGATTGGTCTTTAGTTTGATTTTCCAAAACTGAATTAAGCTTTAAATAAGTTAATTAAATCTAAAACTCTGTAAGTGAGATGATTATCATTAAATATAGAATCAATTTGGAGTGGCAATATCTAAAACTCATCAATTAAATTTCCATCAATTATATTGTTTAATCATTTGATAATTAACTAAATTTGAGCAATATAGCTATAAAAATAGGACAAAAATATTCCAGCAAGCTTTAGTGATTTAACATATATAAGCCTTAAAGTAGGAAAGAAAAAGAGTGTAAGAGTCCATTAGTTAGAAACTACCTTGATTATTTATAAACCTCAACCTTTTCTAGTCAAAATACCAATGGAGGTCATTTACTTGGAATTCAAAGTAGTCTAGACTTGGATTCACATTGTCTCACCAAATGAAGCAAGTTGAGAGTTTTGTATGGAAAAAAAATTATTGGCAACTGATATAATATGAATATGAACTAGTTGTATGTATAATCAATCTCTTTTGACATTATGTTTTTTTTTTAAACTCTTTTAACATTATGTTAATAACCAGGTAAGCATCAGTTTTTATTTTTTGTAAATACTAAAATTGTTGAAAATGTCATACGTAAAATGATTGACCACATGTGGAAACCCTCCAGAAAAACTATTCTTTGAAATCAACATGAGTAATAGCCTCCCCCAAAAGGAATATATATATATATATATATAAACAAGGATAAACAAACAACTCTAAATAATTCTCAAGGATTGTACCAAAAGTACCCTCACAAACAATAACACACAACTCTTTATCTAAATTAGAAGAAACAAATATTGACCATATATAATGTGTAGTCTACCAATTAAATCTGCATTATTTTGCACTTATCTAAATTCCAAACAAAACTTTGACTTTTGATTTATGGTACGTTTTGTTCCTTTAATTTTATCAAAATGTTTTCTCACGAAGTTTTTTCTGGGAATTTTTTTTCTAAGTAAATTATTTTAATAGTATTTGGTTTATGCATGAAATTGTGAAAAAAAATTGTAGCAAAACAATTCTTGTTTATTATTTATAAAAGTTTTGAGGAATATTTTGGAAAGTTTGAATATAATTAAGTTTCATTTTTTCATTGGAAAACAAACTTTCTCAACCTCCACAAAATAACAGTTTTCTCATGTGCTTTTTATTTTAGCGCCTTGTTTTGCTATTTTTTTAAAGAATATTTTTTTAGGTACCTGTTTTATATTTAGAAGGTTTCTAACCATGGGTACGTTAGCTTCTTACTTCAAATTACCCTATAAAAGATGGGTCAATCCGACCTCATTTACGCTAAAAAAAAATAATAGTGATCCCAAGAGTATGGTGCTTATCTTGGGCCGAGTTACACGCCTCCCAATTTTCTTCTTTTACTTTTCCTTTTTATTTTAAAAAAATAATGGATCCCCATTTGTCTTTAACCAAATCTCAATGCACATCCTAGTCCAACCATTATAGCATTCTTGTCTTTAACCAAATACTTTTTTTTTTCGAAAGTTAAAGGGCAGTAGCCCCATTTTATTGAAACAAAGACAAGGCGCCAACAGACGCATACAAAAGACACGGCACAGACAGACAGAGTGCCGGATAGAACATACCAAGACACACACAGGACCAAGCATCCAAGACAAAAAACCACAAGTTGCACTGTCCAACAGAGGCACCTAGCATCAAACTCCACCTCAAGACAATTGAGTCATAAAACGCACAGTATACAACTTAGCCAAACATGAATTGCAACTGATGAAAATTACTCTGAAGCTGCACAGCAGAATAAGGCATGTGTTCTTTCCAAACAACGGCCCACAATGAAACCCTTCTCTTGATTAAATCCACAACCAAGATGATGTCTTGAGGTTTGTTGTCAAAAACCACTTCGTTCCTGTGCCGCCAAATAGTCCAGACAGCAGCAAAGCATGTTGCAATCCAGAGCTTTTTCCTCGTTCAATTCGGGATGTGCATTTCAATCCATTGTTCAAATCACAACTTGAAATTGGTGGTGGGAGGAATTCTGCTGCCCCACTCCTGCTGTAACTGATGCCAGACCGCTGCTGTGAAACCACATCGAAGAAAAAGATGGTCAATGTCTTCCCCTGGAGCATCACAGAAGGGGCATATGTCTTGCTCCTCAGATAGAGCACCTCTTCGCTTCAGGTATGTCCTTGTGTTTAGCTTACCAACCAATGCCATCCAAACCATAAGTTCAACCCTTGTAGGTGCAATTTTTAGCCAAGCCTTGCTGACCACTGAATCAATAATCACACCACCTCTAGCTAGTACCTTTGCTTGTCTTATCATCTCCTTGACAGTGTAACAGCCAGCCCCAGCCCATTCGATTGAATCAGCAACACCATTTTCAGGGTAATGCTGCATCAGCCTCGCTTTCAACTCTTGCTCTTTTTCCTTTTCATGTTCATTGAGTTCTCTAATCCAAGTGAGACACCATACCCAACAATGCCCCTCAAACCAACCCATATCAGCTACTACACATTTTTTCTGGGACGACAATTTATACAACTCTGGATACAGCTTCCTCAAACTTTCATGATCCTCCCAAATATCATCCCAAAAACGAACCTTCCTTCCATCTCCCAGATTAAGCTTTAAGTTCCTTTTGAAGCTTGATTGTACAAGACCTTCTTCAGAGGCTAGTTTTTTTATGTCTCTCCATAGCCCCGGCTCTCGCAATCTGAATGCATTCGGAAGTAGACATTCATCTTCATTATGCACCGAATTGACCACCCTTCTCCACAAAATACCTTCTTCAGTCCCATACTTCCACCACCACTTGAAAAGGAGAGCCGTGTTTTTCATTAAAATGTCTCCAACCCCAAGGCCTCCATCTTCCTTAGGTTTTTGAATTAGGCTCCAATTAATGGGAGGGCTCAGTTTTCGACCTTCTTTTCCACCCCAAAAAAACCTTCTTTGGATGCTGATGATTTCTCTTGCAACTGATTTTGGCATCTTGAATAAGGAAAGGTAATATGTGGGAAGACTATTGAGGACTGATTTAATGAGAATGAGCCTGCCAGCTTTTGAGAGACAGCAGGTCTTCCAGCAGCTCAACTTTGAAATTAGTAAAACTGAATATAAATGCTCGTAAACCTGAATTAAAATGCTCATAACCCTAAATTAGAATGTTCATAAATCTAAATTTGAATGCTCATAAACTTGAACAAGAATGTTCATAAACCTAAATTTGAATGCTCATAAATTTGAACCAGAATGCTTATAAACCTAAATTTGAATGCTCATAAGTCATAAACATAAACTAGAATGTTCATAAAACTAAATTTGATGCTCATAAGTCCACAATTTATATATCTGTTAATACATCACTGGGTTAATTAAATTAATGGGCTAAAAAAATAAATTTATACATTTGCTTAAAAAAGTAACTATTGATAGATACAAAAAAATTTCTGTTTTCTTGTACTTCTCTGGAATCTTTCTCTTAGTATGTGATTTGAAGTCCACTTTTTCTCTTGAGCTTGCATAAGGTTTTGATTTACCAATCCTATGTCCAGTTTCCATTGTAGCATATCAAGAACAAAGTCCTAACACAAAGACTTTCTCCTTATCGACAAAGCAGAGTGCTAATTTCGATCAAAACAAGTCTGACCTCGAAGACGCTTAACACTATTTTTTTTAAAGAAAAAGAAGATAACTATGGGAGCCTCAAGGAGGCACACAAAATCCAACTCCTTGTTCGATTTTTTATATTGATCGAATTTGTCTGACCCGAATTTACCCAGACCTGAATTTTCGCCTAATGCTACTTGTGATGGCGAAAATGCAATTTGGTTGAACAGAAAGGTCAATCATCTGTGTAGATGTAGTATAAAAGGCTCAGGAGAATCTACACAACCGAGTGAGCGGCTATGTTAGTGGGCATGAGGTGGAGACAATAAAGTAGAAGGAGACATGTTTTGATTCTTTTGTTTACGGAAAGACCATACATCCATTGCAATTACCCCAGACAAGGTTAGTAGTGTGCACTCTAAAGTTGCCATCTTTTTCATTAAATTCCATGCGGGTTCATTGTTTTTCCCCAGTTTAGATCTTTCTCTTTTCTTACATTTGAACCCTCATTCTATCTTCCCCAATTCCATGAAAATGGTTCTGCTTTCTGGGTGGTAAGTTTCTCTTTCACTTCTTGCTGAATTCTGTGGTAATGGGTTGTTGTTGTTGTTGGTTGATTCATAGACTGTGAAAGTCTTCTAATTTCAGTCATGATTTGAAAGGGTTTTGATGCTGAAACACAAATGCCCAGTTGATTGAAGTTGCTGTTTCAGTTTTCTGTACTGTTATTTGCTGATAAATTGTTTGCTCTCTCAATTGCTGAAGAGTTTTAGCATGCATCTTTGTATCTTTTCAGGTGTTTTCCTTCTTCAAATTAGATCTTCTCTCTGTCTCTCATAGTGTGTCCTTGTAGCTTTCTGGGTAGATAGATTGATGTGGTTAAAGTTATCCTTTCAGTGGTCCAGGGTTGCTCTCTCTCTCTCTCTCTCTCTCTGGATTCCTTTTATGCCTTTGTCAATCCATTATAACATGAGTTGATAATTGGGACCATGAAGCAAATAACTTCTTAAGTCATAGCTCTTAATGTTAGTGCTTAATTTAGATGGGCCTTTCTGCAATTTAAGGGTTTCAGTAAAGTTCAGATTTCAGGATTCATTGAACTTTGCTTGATTTGATTTAACAAGTACCTGTTCATGGGTATTGATTCTTATTCTCTTCTCAATTGAACTGATATATGAGATAAGTGCTCCACTAGTTGAAGCTTTCATTGTATGCTTCTCAATTATTCGGTCCCACGATATGTCGCTGTCGATCTCATCGTTATAGATCTTGTATTTGACACCACGATTTTTGTTTTGATTATCTTGAAAACTACACATATATGTGTATAATAACTATCGGCCCCACAAACGCGGTATAGGAGAGTTAAAGATGTACATAAACTTACCCCGCATGAATCCGGGGTTTCTCCCTTCTTTTTGGTAGAAGATAAGCAATCAAAATCCAACCAATTATATTTCACTACGTTGGTCACGATGACTGAACCCGCTTACATTAAGACCGACAGCAAAATATCATCGATCTCTTAGATGCTGAGGCTAATGTTGTCAACACCAGGAATGGTATCATTTCACAGTATCACTTTCACCATCGTTTCTCCCCTTTGGATTGTTAGCATCTCATTCCCCACTACAATTTAACACAGCACAGCTGGAAATCTGTGTTTACGTTGACATTCACAGTGACTAGAGCCAATGTCTTGCAGGATTTTCTGAGTCATGTCAACTTTAGAAAACAAGTGTACAACAGTTTCTTCAGGTATACTTTCTGTACTGCCCTGAACGCGTCATAGTTCCATTTGTAGGACTTGTTCTGCTGTGTTACGATTCTTTCTTTGCTGAATCTATGTAGCCATCCACACCTCACTTGTAAATACGGCCACTTTAACTTCAGCGTGCACAAGGGAAATGCCTAGAAATCTCAACAGAATTTGTATGTTATTTTGTCTCTACCTTTAGCGAAATGCCAGCAGCATTCAGAATCAGATTTTAGTATTGTACTGTATGCTTGAATATGATATGCACTTCTGAAGAAATCATGATTCATAAATTTCACCGGCATTTGTCTCCTCTAGAAGTCAGTCGCTGATTGCACTGTTTAGTGCTCTCAGCATTTCAGTGGGAGCAATCCCACAGATTGAGACATCCGTTGCTTTTGCAGTTAGCCATAACTATATTCTGGGTAACCAAACAGATCCTTAAATTTTTCGGAGCCACTCCATAGAGGATCCTGTCTGTGGGAGAAATTAGATTTGATCACCCTAAACTGGCTCACTTGCATGTGCATAGTTGTCTGTTTTTTCCTCACCTGTGATCATTCTAGAAATGACTTCTTCTGTTGAGAACCATGGAAACGATTCAAGATAGTCCTTTCGAGGGGTTGTTGTGCGTGTGTGTGTTTTTTTTTTTTTTGGGGGGGGGGGGGGGGGTTTAAAAACACATTTAGCTATGTAAAATCTAGCTAGTTGTCTCACTTTTTTGCTACTCTTAGGTCGGAAGCACACAAGATGATGATTGTGATGTTAGGCAGATAAGTCTATAGATTAAATTCAAGCTAACCCGTCATTTGGCTTGATCAGCCGTTGGATAGCTTTCCTTCCTTCCAGTTAGGTCAGATTTGCGTTCAGATAGTTACCATATAGATTATGAGCATTGATTTCCTAATAGTGTGCATATTTTTCAATTCCCAAACCGAACTTGTTTGTTAATAGCACTTCATTGCTATAGGGTACATAAAAGTTGAAAAAGGGAGGGAAAAGGACACGCTTATTTAATAGTTGGTCATTCATTCAAATTCATGGAAGGTCTATGAGATAGAAAACTACCTTGATTGTAGCCTCCACTTCTGGAATGGTCAAAATTACAAAGGAACTTGTGTACTTGGAAACTAGAAATGGCAAGACTTCACCTACTAAAGAGAAGACCCTTAATTTGTCCTGTTCCAACAGAAAAAATTCAACTACAAAGAAGAAAGCTCTTATTTTGTGTCATTCCACAATAAGCAAGTTGGGGTTTTCAAATTTGTAAAGTCAGACATGATAGACAATTAAACATGCTATAAAATAAGAGTATAAACAGTTAGTATATCTTATTAATATCATTTAACACATGTTGATCAAGTAAACTTGTTATTATTTATTTTTTTTTTAATACATTAGCATAATGAACAATGTGATACATATAACTATTGCCTTATAAAATATGAGTTTATCTGAAAGATAAGGCCCCAAAATTCATTTCTTGACCCCATGTCACCCACCCATTAGATCTTCATATTCGTTGTTTTCTGTTTTCGTATAATCTATACCAAACAAAACGGACACATCATCTGATAAATCCAGGTTTTGTGACTACTGCATCTAAGGAAGGTGGTTGGTGGCATAAATGCAATTCAGTGCAACAATTAGGTCAATTGTTGTCCAAATTCAGCTATAAAGTCATCAGGAATCTATTCCAATCAAGGAGAAATTTTTTTTGTGGCTCTAGGCAAACAACTTTTGGTGTGAAATCTTATTTGATTCTTTTGGGGATAGAGGGAGAAAGCCAACGGAAACTTCTGGTAGCCAAATGAGGTTTGTGATCACTCAAGCTTGTGTTGAATTTGAGCTTCGTTCTATCATTCTGCAAGGGCTTGATAGGACTGTGAATTTGTGGGTGGTAACGTTGTCATGATTTTCTTGTTAGTCTTTTCAGAAATGTGTTGTTACCTTGCTGGTTCATTGTGGGTCCTTTCAATTTCAGACCTAACTTGTGCTTTAATTCTTGAAAGAAAAATGCCTACTTGATTGAAACTTGTGTTGCAATTTTCTTGCCCGCAGTTTGTTGAGATGTTGCTTGTAATTAAGGATACTGTCATCTATCTAGATCCTTTCAAACCCTGTCGATTCTAAGCGTCGTCGTAGCTTATGGATGTGATTCATTTTTCAGGTTGTTACTTCTGAAGAAGGTTAACCATCTTCTGTCCCCTCTTTTTCCCAAGTGTAGTTTTCTGGGTCGATAGATTGATTTGTGGGTAAACTGGTCCTTTTGTGATGGGTTTGTGTATTTGATATCTCCCCCACCCCACCTACCTGTCTGGTGGATTCTTTTCATGTCTTCATCGCTCAGAGTTGGGACGATAAAACAATTGAATACTTCTTTTAACTCCTTAAGTAACTGTGAAAGGGGATTATGATTTATGTTGGTAAACCTAATGATTAATAACCTATTTAGAGAATACATGCAATTGGGTTTTCGATGAAGCTTAGATTTCATCATTCACTGAGTTTTGTTTGGTTTGATTTAATGGATAATTGTGCAGGGTTATATATCTTATAGATTCTGATTCTGTTCTGAGAGTAATTGATATTTGTGTACAACTTGAGTGTTCTACTTGATGAAGCTTTTATTGGGTACTAATTTTATACCTAATTAATTGGTCCCACTTGCTGCAGTTGTCAATTATTATTAGGACAAGTCTTGTTTTAATATCACAATTTGTATTGATTATCTGGGAAGAAAAAATATATTATATTGTGTATGACTGCGATCTAGTATGTGCCTTTACCATAGCATCGGAGGGGTTAAACTGATCAACCTTGTTCCAAGACAAAGACAATCTCGTCCCAAATCCGCTGTTTAGAGGATCTTGAGTCATGTTACGCCGTAGAAGCGGGCTTCCAACAGTGCTATTTAGTGAATAATTGTACTTCAAAATTGTGTGCTTCATAAGAAATTACCATTCAACTTCTATGAATTCTGTGTAAGTCATACATACTCACGTTCAGTGTAGCACTTGATGTTGGTGTAGGCTATCCAAAGACCTCGTCAAAACCAGTTTTCAGTTTGTTTCCGACTTTAGTTAACCAACCCTGAATGTTTTTCTGAGAAATGATGAAAGGTTTTCCCAATTACAGGTGAAAGTTAGATTTAGCTTTGCCAGAAAGAAACTGTGTTTGTGAAGACCCATGAAAAGACCTAGTATATGTGTGTTTCATGAAATTGTGTTGCATACTCTATTTCAACTGCTTACTCAAAGCCCGATTTCAATACAGCGAATTAGAGAATGTTAGAATCTTAGAGTTCCTTGTACGTTATTGTGGGCTTTATGTCTACTTTCTACTGATTTCATCTTTTTCTGGCGCATTTTATTTGCCTTCCATGCAGAATTTGTCACTTTGAAGCCTTCAAAGAAGACAACACAGCTGTATTTTTCTCGCAGATGAGGTGTTAAAAAGGAAGTGTTAGTTGCTCGCTGCTTTATTTCGCTGTAATACTCCGGAGATCTTTTCCTAGTCAATGCAGAAGCCAACGACTCCTAGTGATTGGCCACTATTTCAGAACCAGTATGACAATCCATGTTTTATCAAGGGTGGGCCAGGGCTGTATTGCACCCTTGAATCTTCGTCTATGATGGGTGGCGATCAACTTTTCAGTTCCCCGTCTCCTGCCAGCATATCTTACAACAGGAGTCCAGCTTCGCAGCCCGAATTCGAATCCTCTTCCTCAGACCTCCAGAGTGACTCCCAGGACACCGTGAATGGCTCTCCAGCAATCGACTCATGCTTCGTTCGTGACATTGTCGACTTGAGACACAAACTCAGAGAGCTCGAGACTGTCATGCTGGGGCCCACTCCGGATGACTTGGACTCGTGGGATGCTGCTCCATCAGGAGGCGAATCCGAGCCCATACCACCAGAGCCCGAGAACGGGAAACATTTGTTGGAGATGGTAGCCAGGGGGAGCCTCAAAGAAGTGCTAGTTGCTTGTGCTAAAGCAGTATCAGACGATGATTTGCTAACAGCAGAGTGGTTGATATCAGAGCTACGCCATATGGTTTCAGTCTCTGGGGAACCGATTCAGAGGTTAGGAGCCTACATGTTGGAAGGGTTAGTTGCTCGGTTGTCTTCTTCGGGAAGTTCCATCTACAAAGCCCTAAGATGCAAGGAGCCTACTAGTGGTGAACTCCTCTCCTATATGCATCTACTCTACGAAGTCTGCCCGTACTTCAAGTTTGGGTACATGTCAGCAAACGGGGCGATTGCTGAGGCCATGAAGAACGAGAGCAAGATTCACATAATTGATTTTCAGATAGCTCAAGGGAGTCAGTGGATCAGCCTTATCCAAGCCCTGGCTGCCCGGCCTGGTGGGCCGCCACAGGTCCGTATAACGGGCATTGATGATTCGCAATCTCAGTATGCTCGAGGAGGAGGGCTCGACATTGTAGGGAAGAGACTGTTTGGACTAGCCCGGGCTTGCAACCTACCCTTTGAGTTCCACGCTGCATCTCTTAGTGGGTCCGGTGTCAGGCTTCAAAACCTGGTGTTTCAACCCGGAGAAGCCCTAGCAGTGAACTTCCCATTCATGCTGCATCACATGCCCGATGAAAGCGTGGGGCCCGAGAATCACAGAGACCAGTTGCTGAGGCTGGTGAAGAGCTTCTCCCCCAAGGTGGTCACCCTCGTTGAGCAGGAATCCAACACAAACACGGCCCCATTTCTGCCCCGGTTTCTCGAGACTCTAGATTACTACACCGCCATTTTTGAGTCAATCGACGTTTGCCTCCCGAGAGACCACAAGGAACGCATCAACGTCGAGCAGCACTGTTTGGCAAGAGACATAGTTAATGTGATAGCATGCGAGGGTGCTGAGAGGGTGGAACGACACGAGGTTTTAGGAAAGTGGAGGTCCCGGTTCTTGATGGCTGGGTTTAGGCCGTACCCATTGAGCCCATTAGTGAATGCTACTATCAGGAGCCTTCTGCAGAAGTATAGCAGGAGTTACGGACTTGAAGAAAGAGATGGAGCTCTTTACCTGGGCTGGATGAACCGAGCCCTTGTTGCATCGTGTGCATGGCAATGAGGAATAGGAGGTATGAATGAATGAATCGACTCATTTGCTGTTAGTTCATGGATTGGTTGTTTTCTGTTGCTAGGTTTCTGTTTCAATTAATAAGTTGGCCTCGTCGGAACTGTCTCCCTTTCGAGGCCAACTTTGTTAGTCTTCCTGTTTATTCTTTTAGAATGCCCACTTTGCTAGTTATGTTCCATGTAAATATATAACAGCTTCTTTCTTTGGAATCTAATGGGAGTTAGTCTTCTACACAAAGGAAGTTACTGGTGGTCCTAGTGACTGTGATGAATGGGACATTTCGAATTTACTTAAATTGTATGGACCTTGCTCGTTGTCTGTTGTTTTAGGTTCTCTTTCGATACACCTGTGTTTCCTTCTTAAGAGATCCAAATGTGGACAGTCTTATCTCAACAAACATTTCTGTTTGTAAAGAGATTAACTCCAAGAAACTAGAATCAATTAGAAAGTAATATTTACTACATTGTTATTACATGCTTTCGACATCTCATTTTCAGGGATGCCTAATTCAATGCTATAATGAAGCATGGAAGTAGAGCACTGGGATTTTTGAGTGTCAAATACTCGGAATCGGGATGAAACCCTCTGTTCCTAACAGAATCATATTCATCTTCACTTGTCATATCTTCTATACTTCTAGTCCTCCCTGCAATTATCCTGCATATAACCACTGCTGTCTTGACATTCTTCTTGTTCGAGACTGCGTCCACACTTTCAGCTAATGCCTCACTGCTCATACACAGTTGGACCCTAAACCTCCTTGTGTACTCCACACTGAAACTGAAGCGGATAGTCGTGCACAAACTGCAGTTGGCATCCTGACAGGGTCGCGAGCCCCATTTCGGGCGTCGACTGTGGCAATTCATGGTTGTGACATAGAAACACAGAAGCTCGTTCCCGTCGACCAAGCTTCTTGGGTGCTTGTGTTCTCTCTCCCTAGCTTTGTGCTTGACCATGTCTCTGTATTTCTCGAATTTCTCCACGACTTTGTGGGAATTGTTCACCTTGAAGACTCTTCGTGTATCTGGGAGCCTCTTCATCGGGCTTGTCAGATAGGCTGCTAGGATCATCTCGATGACTTTCCTTGACGGGTCTTCTACATCAAGCTCTGCATTTTTGCAAGCATTTAGACAACTGACATTCGAGTGTATGACAACATACACAACACTTAAGAGTAACATAGACTGAAACGCAAGTACCTTGGAAGTTTCTCTGAGAAGAACATTGCTTGTGACCTGCTCTGTTGTTGACAGCATCATGAATGTCAATATGAAGAGAATCAATTCTCTTGTATGGAGTTTCTTTTTGAAATCCTTTCCTTCTTCGCTTGGTGGCGATCTTCGGGTGGCAGAAGACATCAGTTAGGTTGTTTCCACACTTGATGTTCTCCCTCAGTGACACCCACATCCTCTGCATTGTTCTCTGTGATAGAGAGAGAGAGAAGATGGCTACATAAGTATATACAGAGGACACAGAAAAGAAGACAAAAACAAGTAGGTGATAAATAAGATTTTGTAGTGTATGTGTATTTGTTGATGAAGAGGTATTATTACCCACTTGAAGACATAAGTTATGGTGCCCAGAGTTGTGAAAAAGCCAGGGACAAAAGACAAAGGCTGGTGATTCCCAGGATCTGCACTTGTCTTCCTCTGCTTCAATACTTGATTGCTTTTCTTGGTCTCAATTTGTACACCAATTTCTTCTTTTTATGAGGGACGAATGTTTGTTGTGTCTATAAAATGAAATGGTAACATCCAAAGAGATCCTGACAAATAAAGTTAGGGATCTTATGGCTATAGCAATCCAGTTCAATTCATAAGATAAATTCATTTCGCATTCGACATTCATAAGACAAATTCAATATTCAGACATTTTTAATCATACGGTTCCATTTTTGACATAACTCCGAATTGAGTCCTCCAAATGAACCCATTATAAACATATAATTAAAAGTAATTGTGCTTTCTTAGGCCCCATTCTTTTATGTGACTGATTGGTTGTGGTTCCACACCGTACCACAACTTTTTATATTCCACCACAATCTACTTTTTTTTAATTTTAATTTATCTTTTTATTAAAAGTTAAACTTTTCTCAATCCACCACGACTTTCCCCAACCCACCACAATTCAGCACATTTCTTCCCCACCGCACCGCAACCAACCGTATAAAAGAACGAGACCTTAATCGTCTTATTAGGTACCTATCTTATATCTGCAATCAATTTTTTTTCTTTATTATAGTTCTCAAATTATTGTCTACTTGGCTATTAATTATATAAAAAAATTTCCTCCTTTAAAACCAACATTAAAAAAATGCATTAAGGAATACCTCCATTTCTGAATGAATGTCAAATTTTCTAACTTCCTTGACTCCTTTTATTTGTCAGATTACCTAATTTTTACATTTTCAACAACCATAATACTAATTCTACCCCTAATAAATACATTCTTTATGATAATATAGAAACTTTTCACCCCATTTCCCATATTTATTTGTTTTGATGAGTAAGTTTTTGTGACATTCGATAAGGGACAAGGGACGGAGGTAGTAATATTTCTTTAGAACATATTTTCTTTTTCTAAGGAGGGAATTGATGAATGATGATAGCAAAAACACGAGCATTAGAGAGATGAGAAGACGCAAGTTGTAAAGATCCACATGCACAAGGCAAAGAACAGTCAATAATTCTTCCAAATGGACCTTTTTTTTTTTTTTTGCACATTCCAAACAAGAGTGTTCTTAGGATAGCATAAGTTACAAGTTACAACTCTGTACACATGCTCTTGGAGAGCTTCATTGTCTCTATGGAATGGATGTATACCCAGTTAACATGAAACAGATCCATTCAAAACAGCTACACAAAGTGCAAAAGGAAGAAAGAAAGAAAAAATTAGACACATTTGAATAAAAAGCAAACAAATATTAAAAGAAAACAAAGGGATAAAAAGGAAAATTTCTACTTTTCCTTTAATTTACCTAGGGATATCTTTAGATGAGTTTCCATTTTCCAATATACCTAAGGACCCATGAGTATTCTTCCCATGTTCTGTTGATGATATGGGTTAGAAGAGTGATTTACAGGTGGGTTTCCATTTCCAAGACTATTATGTCCTTGACTATGGCTTTCCCTAGTTGCAGCAGAACCATAAACCACCATACCGCCACCATTTACATAACCCGGAAAACTTGAAACCTGAGCAGGTTGAAGCAACAGCAGATTAGGACGGCCGAACTGTGGTGGGCCGGGGATGAGGTCAGCTGTTGGCTGGTGGAAGTCAGGGCCTGACCTGAGCCCGACACCGAGATCGAGGCTCACTCCTTCGGCGGTCCCTTCATGTGAACCGCTAGCCCGTGCTTGTGCTTGGCTCACTGTGTCGTGGCTACTATTCCGGGCAGTTGGTACTTCATGGTTGTGTTTTCCTTCATATGTTGTTATGACTGATTTTGGATCATGGGATGCCCTCTCTACGTGCTTCCTGACCGGGCACCCTGGGTGAGTGCACTTGTAATAACTCCTGCCATGAATATCATCTAATCAGTAAGGTATTTGGTATCTGTAAGTACAGCCTGCTGCTCTTTGTGAAAGTGTGGAGTGAAGCATGAAGACTGATGTCTTCAGCATTTCAGTAATAGATGTTATCAACAAATCTAGAGAAGCAAGAATGGCATATCTAACTTCACATTCTGTGTTTTGATTAGGGCTCCTAACAAATTAATGAAAACTAAAATAACTGTACAGGCTCAACCAAGGAAAATAAGTGCTGTTCATCTGCACACTGATCAAATATAAAGCCAAAAATAAGACTGATGTCATCATAAGATCACAAAATTCTGATGCTATAACTTAAGTTTATCATGTCATATAGAGATGCCAAAGCAATATTATCTCTCCAGGATATATTTTCTCAGCCCTTTTATGAAGGATAAGTGGTAGGTCCCACTTGAGCACAATACTGAGCTAACCTCACCATAGGCATCATTGCACGCTAGAGTGGGCGAGCTCACAATCGATGCCAAGGTATAACACCAAGTCCCCATCAGCATTTACAAGTTCCCCAAGGAGAATTTGTAAGCCTCGGATTTGAACCTTGGTTCACCCATCCTTTTCCTTTTTTTTTTCTTCTTCTTATTGGGGAAGGTGGGAGAGGGGGTGGGGGCGGGGGGCTATCATACTGCTAATGCCAAATTGCCGATTGATCTCAACCCCAAATTGCTTTGCATACCTCAGAGCGGTCAACATCCACATGAAAAGACGAGTTCAAGATCCAACACAGAAAGAGGACTTTGAAATTTGTGGCCATGATTAAAAAATGCGTCAAGAGTCGAGGGTTTTTTTGGTGGTGGTGGTGGTGGTGGTGGTGTGTGTTTGGGGGGGGGGGGGAGAGAGATAGTCTTCTTTGTATATGGGTGACATCATCTTGATGTCTGTTCAATTTTTAAGTACTCTAAAAAAAAGACCTAGCACATAGAGTCTAAGGAGTAAGGACCAGGTGATAAGACATCCGAGAACTGCATATGGCAGTTTGGCAAACTCCAGCAACACTGTACAGATACCCTAGCATCTAAGTTATTCATAAATCAACCATACAAGAAATACCTTGGATTTGGGTTGCCTCGGACCACTTTCTGTCCATACTTGCGCCAACGGTACCCATCATCAAGAATATCAACCTCACTCACAGTTTGGACCACAACACGTGGTTCTCTGATTGGCTTGACCACAGAGTTGATGTCCATTTCACCCATCTCCAACCTCCTGATAATAGTGCCTATTAGTTAAGTAGCTAGGCCAATAATTTAATGCAGTGAACTGAGTGAAGGAAAAGGGTAGATTATCATACCTCCTCTTGGCAAAAGGATCTTCGTCATCAGCATCCTCAGCAACCCTATTTAACTGGGAAACGCCACCTTCTCCACCATTGTCGTTTACTCCACAACCAGGTAGCTCAGGGATGCTGCTTGGCTCACTATTATGACCTGTTTGTCCAAAAGGGTTTCCTGCGTTGCATGCAAAACAAATGAAGTTAGCAGTTAACATGCAAGAAGCAGACCGGATGTAAGTTTCTGTCAGATACCTTCTTGACCAGTAAGTGGACCTCTCTCAGATTTTTCTTCAAGGGTGGACATCATAGACCCAGTTGGGAGTCGACGATTAGGCTGAGGCTTTGGATGATCATGAGTACCCTTGTAGATTATCTCCGTTATCTGTCCATCAGGTGACCGCTCAAATAACTTTTTGACTTCACAGTTGGGATGTGTACATTTGTAGTAACTTCTTGGATATTCACTTCCCTTTACAAGTTTCTGTCCATACTTCCTCCAATTATACCCATCATCTGATGTTATAACTTGAGACCCAGCTCCTTTCTGCTCAGGTTGTGGTGCCTGGGCTTCATTATTGGAGTCTGCTCGTTGATTTAATTCGCCGGAATCAACTTCAGGGTGTATACTAGATCCCGGAGTAAACATAGTTGATCTCAGTTCAGGTGAGCCTCCTACTTCACTTTTAACAGTTGTAGAAGGATCAGATGACTGAGACTGGCCCTCTGGTTGGACTTGCATAGCTTGCGCAGCTGCTTGTTGGCTCAAATCCACAGATGGGGCCTTATTTGCAACAAAGAGAGTGAGTTATAGTGAATAAATCCCTATTGAAGACGATGCAAAACTATGGCTAATAGCTCATTAGAAATATTTGTTCTTTTGGGTCAAAAAACATGTCCACGCCACCCCCCACCCAAACCCCAAAAAAAGCTCCACAAAAACCAAAAACAGAGAAAAGAAAAGAGAGAGAGAGAGAGAACTACATAACAGTAGGCCAACTTCAAAACTGCAAAGATGATCATAATGAATTCAAGCATGAATGTTACTTCATATTTACCAGAGATCCTGAAAAGGAGAAGCCTCCAGCAGAAAATGATCCTGAATTGGGTTTGAACTCAAAGCCGCTTGAATTACTACCATCCAAAGAATCAGAGTTATTTATAATAGAAGGGAATGTGGACCCACCAGCAGAGCTGTGCATCATTTGAGGCTTGAAAAAGGAGCCAGTTGTTGGTGAAGGTTCTCCCTGGAAGATTTATAAATAAAAGAAATGCTTATCAGCACACCACTTAGTTTTTCTTATACCCCATTCTCCTCATGACTAAAACATCAGTATAAAGAATAGTGAACTTTTAAGTGAGCATACCCAAAAGCACCCAAAAGCAAAGAGAACAAAATGCAAAAAGAGGCCAACAAAGACACAGAGAGGATCATAGGACGGAACTACTACCCTGGCTTAAGGACATTATTGGTATCTAGGAATAAGAAACAATTCACATCATCTGATTCATATATTATTTAACAGCCACTGGCCACAACTCCCATGCATCGCAAGTTGCAACGGAATGCATCAAAGTCGCCAGCAAGCCCAATTGCTAAAAGCACTACTTTGTGCATCAGGATTTCAGAATTAGAAGCCCATCTTCATTTTACAAGATGGCTGCAATTGAACTGGGAAAAAGATAAGTTGAAAGCCAGTGGATTATGTGAATTCTAGAGTAAATCCCAACTCCCAGACAAATGTAACTAACATCAATCCTTTTTTTTTTTTCACTAAAGACACTAGGCAAAAAAGTGATAACTATAGTTGGCATATATCTGCTTCCACAGCTAGTATGTGAAAATGGCAGCAGCAGAAATGCCAATAGACCATTGGACCAATCATGAAAATGAAAGCCAAACAAAAGGACTACAGAAAGGGGGAATCATACAAAGCAAGAGAGACACAGAGTACTCACTCTTGCAGAGAAATGACACCGTCATTTTGAACATAAAGCACTCTAAAGCCAACACTTGTAAGGACCTAAAAGACGAGCATATTCCCAAGAAGCACAAAAACAATTTGGAGTAAAAGCAATGAGCTATGCGTATGATGGCACAAGAACCTACTTGAATAAGAACAATATTACGTCATGAGCATTCGAATCAAACAGTCCCATTCAGCCTTTTTCCTTATTTTCTCCCTTCTCTCATACCAAATTTCTAACAATTTGTTCCATTCTCTCATACCCCATTTCAAAATTCTTGTATAAACCAAAAAACAAGCAGATGAAATAAAGAACCCCAACTTATGCTCTCTTTATCTCTCCTTTTATCGTTTAAAGAATTTCATTTTCCTCCCCCTTTCCATTCCAATACCAAAAGCAACCCAAATAAACAAAACCAAGAACCTTGCAAAATATGCCCTATTTACCCTACAATGAACCTTACCAAAAGAAGAAGCCACAATGTCTAACTCTTGATTTTTTATGTTGATCATAAGAATCTTATAGCCCATCTTACGGCACCATCAATCAATACCATCTAACAAAATTCCCCACTACACGTGAGCAAAGAACGAAGCAGAGAGAAAGGGAATCAATTAAAAGCAATGGCATCGAATTGAACCCTCCAAATTCCACTGCTCAACCAAAATCACTCCCTTCATTACCCATTTTGCTCTTCCTAATCAACAATTATTCTTCTAATTAACTAACAGCCCCAAATACACTTCTTAAACAATCATGCATCAATCTGACATTATCTCCACTGAAGTTTAATTCTTTCATCCAATATGCCACAACTTCCATCAAAATGTGTCTGCATTTCTCATCACACAACAGCAACTAATACACAGAATTACACCCAACATTTCTTTCATTCAACAAGAAGACAAATTGGGATTTCAAAACCTAGCAACATTTTCAATTCTCATTCAATTTCACAAATCCAACATGTTCAATACAAGCAGCACAATTCAAATACACTCAAACACCACTTGCCAAAACGACGCCGTTAGGTCAGAAATCCCCAAAAAAAACCTAGCGATAGAGAAAAGATATACCTTGAAGTTGGAGAGGAGAACGGGGGATTCGAGAAACGACGTCGGACTGAGGCCAGGGGGAATAGTGATACAAGGAGACCTAGAGATCGGAAGTTTGGCCGGCGACATGAGCTTGTACCTGGCGTTAATGGACGACGACGATGATCCAACGCCGTCCCTCCTCCTCAGATCAGAGGGGTCCATCACGCCGGCGCCGGAGGAGGATGACGGGGGGTCGCCGGAGCCTGCCGGAGCTCCGTCCATCACTGCATTTGAGGAGAGGAAAGGAGGGAGGGGTAGTTTGGTAATTTGATGAGAGAGAAAGACAAAGAGGGGAAGAGAGAGAAAGAACGGAGATGAGATGAGAGAGTGGAAGACGTGAGAGTGTTGACTAGTTACAACGGATCTGAATGAAGGGGTACACTATACGACGTCGTTCTGGCTTCGTAAATGCTTTTCTGTCTTTTTACTTATTTTTCTTTTTTTTTTTATCTGTAGATAGGAACCCTGACAACGCGGGTACTATAGTTCCTTTTCACACTGGCCTTTAAATCTTCTCTTTTTCTTTTCTTTTCTTTTCTTTTCTTTTTTCAGTTTCCAAGTTTGTGTATTTTTACTTTAATATTGGGAAAAGGTTGTTTTTTCGGGTAGTGCAATAATTTAAGATAAAGCACTAACATAAAAAAATCTGTTTGGTCACACCTAGCATTAAAGGGAAGGAAAAAAAATGATGCAAAGCATTAAAGAAAATTGTTTGGTCACAACTCACATCTCAAAAAAAAAAAGGAGAGAAATTTATGGTATATACAAAGTTGTTGAATAATGATTGGTTGGGTAGCAATTGCGTTTTAGAGGTTTTTTAGGTTGATTTTAGATTTTGATGAGGTTATTTTTTTTCGATTATTGAGAGCTAAAAGGCTTGAAAGTTTAAAGACTACAGCAAACAGCAAAAAAACAGCTAACAAACACCTTCACAAGGAAATGATACAACCTAACAGCTAAATAAAGTACACAGCAAGTACTTTCACGATCACCACAACTAAAGAAATCTCCACTTTTTAAAACACAATACAAGATCAGTAACTTCAACTTGATGAGGTTATTAAAATATTGATATTAGTTCATTAAATGGTGATGTTTTTATTTTTGATGACATAAATTTATAGAGGAATTGAAGATATAAAGGAATTGATGAGGTTAATAAAATTTTGTACAAAAATATAGATCTCTAGGAAATTATGAATTGATAGAGTGTATGACATATATTGTGCTTTTATATTTTTTGGGCAACGGAGATTAAAAACATTAAAAATAAACCTTAAACCCTAAATCTAATCTATGGGCTAACTTAACAATATACCTGTTTTTTCATAGGTATAAAAGCAAATTGAAGTTGTATTGCTTATGTTTAGCTGTTTTTTCGCAGGCTTGTGTCTTTTGAAGTGGGATATTTACTGTTTTGTATTACGGTTTTGCTGTATTATGTGAACCTTTAAACCTTTGGCTTATAATAATCGGGAAAAAAAATTAACAATATACCTATATATTTTTTTATAGTGACATGAGTGAATGACAACATTAGTTCTTTGCACGAAACAATCATCGCTTTTACGTTTCATACTGCTTTTTGAGACTCATAAAGGTTGCACAACTTTCTAAAAATATGGAAATATATAAATTGCTCTAACTCTTTGCGTGACTGAGTTTCAAGACCATCTCTGTACCAATCCTTTACGTGCCTTGTGCACTGCTTCCACCGTGGTTTGCCACCCCAAGATGCATATGATGATATTCTTTATAGGTTGCTTTTCTATATTTGTGTTTATATAGTTTTGATACCAATGATTGAGGCTGGTCTTTCAACTTCCATGCCCTTTTCAACTGTAATGTATCAATCAGACTTTCAACATTTCTAATTTCCAAACCCCTTATTCATTTAATTTTACGAATTTTACCTTGCCCTGTCTAATTTATTATTTCTATCCTCTAGTGTCGTCCAAAACAATTTAGCAATAATGACATTTATCTTCTTTGCTACAATTATAAGTATCTTGTAAATATCCATTATAAGGTAATGGACTGTTGTAGGTGACTAGGTGAGCACGGTTTGCATATGCGAGAGCTTACTTGCTTGATTTAATTGTTTGGCCTTCCTAACTTTGCAACTTGACTTGAATATGGTCAATGAGAAGGTTGAAGAGATTATTTTTGTTCTTTCCGACCACAGGGTGAATGCCTAAGTATTCTCTCATGATTTCTCTAGAAAAAAAATAGTTGTCTGCTTCCAGGCTTAATTATTCTCTCATGATTCATCTATGATGTCATCTTGCAAGCTTGTTTAGAGTGACTCAACCCCTTCACAATCTCAAGTATCAAGGTTCCACATATATTTTTGCTCCAAATATCTTCAATGTGTACCTTTGTATCTCTTGTATCCCCAATAACATATTCTCCATTCATAGTATTTTAGTGTCTCAAATTATGGTTCCTTAAAACTTTTGTTTACATGTTGATTCCTCAACATAATTAAAATCTATAGATCGAGTTAAGTCCAAATTACATAATTATGTCCCCAATAATATTACACCATATTTCTAAGAAAAGATATCACTTTTGTCATATAGTCGTATGGCATCAACCAAATCAGAACCAGTACTCTGATATCTCACCTAACAAAGTATGGAAATGTGAAAGCAACAGTCGTAGCTCTAAATTTGTAATTTAAAGAGACTAGTTCTAGCTCACTCAAGATTCAAAAATCATTTGCTACATATTTTTCCATGAAAAGAAGGGAAAGAGGGTGAATGAGACAATTACTACTTGAATTGAACAAAATAATTATATGGCATAATGATATCAAAATGAGATCAGGTATCTTGTCTCTTGAATGTCTTAAAGGTAGATTAAAGACATATATATTCAAGGGTTGTATTGAATGTAAAGGTAATGGGGGTGTTTGGGAACCAGCTTATGACTTATGGCTTTTTTTGGTTGTTGGTTGTTTTGTTAGCTGTTTGACTTTTGGTTGTTTTGTTAGTTGTTTTTTTTTGTTGTTGTTGTTTGTATTAACTGTTTGTGTATAAAGTGTTTGGTAGAGTTAGCTGTTTGTGGTATAATTTTTTTGTTTGATTTCCAATTATGCCCTTAGTTTTATCTTTAGTATTTTTAGCATTATGATTTTTTAATTCACTTTTAGGTTTTTTTTCCTCCATATTACTAGTATTTTTTTTATTGATAGTCTTTTTTTTCTGTCGTATTTGTATGTTCAATAAATAATCACCAAAAATTGGAATTTATATTAATAGGCTAATAACTAAATTGTTCATTGATTGTCAAACTTTCTTGAGTAAGACTAAAAATTTTATCCTTATTCACTTTTACAATTAATATTGATATTTTATAAATTTTTATCCCAAATTTACTTTTGAAATTTTTTATTAATTGCACAGATACCAACATGGTAATCTACGCTATAAACAACCAAAATAATTTGAATGGTAGTTTTGGTGGAAGATGGAACAAAAATTAAAAGAAACAACTTTAAATAATTTGGATGACACTTTTTGTAATTTGTATGAAATGTGTGGTCAACATAGTAATTTACATCCAAAAAGCCAAAAATCATTTACGAAAAGCTACTCTTTGTAGCTTTTTGCAAAATAGCTTTTTGGAGGTAAAAAGCCACTTCAATCGTCAATCCATCAAACACTCCAAATTGACTTTTTAAATGGTCAAACAGCCAAGTGCCTCCCAAAAAACTATTTTCTTTAAAAAGTCATCCAAAAAACTAGACACCAAACACCCCAATTATACTATTTGGTGATTAAAAAAATAAACAATTATACTATCCGCCCTTAAAATTCAAAAGATATAAATTCTAGCATAAACTTTATATATGATGCCAAAATAAGCTATCCATGACCAAATCATGAGATGTTGAATAAATACATACTATCCTAATGATTGTTACCATGAATGTTGGATATTTGTCCCTAATGTTAACCAAAGTAGATAGATAGACAAAAGGGAAAAAGCAGCCCCAAATCAGCTCAAATCTCACATAGTCACATGGCCAAAGGACCCCTTAATTTTCGTAATCATGCAAAATAAATATTTTAAAAAAAATCCTCATCCGATTTTCAAGTTCATGGGACCTGCTCCTAACATTTATATGCATAAAATATAGGCCCAAACCCCCAAAAGAAAAAAAAAGGGAATAAAACATATTAATGAATGAGAGACAAATGGGTATGATCCAATATACTTTTTCTCATTTTAGTTCAATATTAATTGTTGTCTTTAAAAATTCTAGAGTTAAACTTTAAAAATTTTGATTCTAAATTTTTCAATACATCCAATGACTTGATATATAAAATTAGCATCATTAGATTCGTAACGAAAAATACTATCGTAAAAGTATAATATTACAATTATTGTAAGATATTGTACAAAGAAATTATTAATCAAAGAGTGATATTGAAGACCGTGACAATCAACAATATGAATCGAAGGGAATAATCCTGATTTAGACATATTATACCTTTTTTCGTAAGCATGAAAACCAAAAACATAATTAAAGCATGCTAGAACATATACTACCCCCGTCCCTAAATGAGTGTCAAATTTCTTAACTACTTTGTCCCTTTTTATTTGTCAAATTACCTAACTTTTACATTTCCAACATCCATAATACAATTTCTACCCCTAGTAAATACATTTTGTACCTCATTTCAAGAATATTATAAGGATATTTTTGACAATTTGAAAACTTTTCACCCCATTCCCATGTTTATTTGTTTTGATGAATTAATTTTTGTGACATACCATTAGGGACGGAGGTTGTATAATCCAAAGTTTGATGGCGCAAATGACTTGGATTTCCCAAAAACAAGATGACAATAATGTACGTAGTACTCGAATATCATGTGGTAACATTAAATTTGGGGGAAACCCCACATGGGTTTGGATATTTATTTGCTCAACTAATCATATTTCTGTTCACCCCCAAAAAAAAAAAATTATATTTCTGTTTGTCTAAGTTGATCACCTCTCGATGAAACCTCACATTGCACTTTTCTTTTTTTTTTTTTTTTCTAAAGGTTTGTTTTTATTTTGTAGAGTGAGGGAGTAAGGAATAAACTTCCACATTTAAGGAAGGAAAGCATTACTTGTCTGCTTCCAGGCTAAACAAGGGTCGACAACGGAAATTGGTGGCACTGTATGTCTGTATCATTTGCACATTATTAATTAATGTTTATGCATTATTAATATTGTAATTTTTTATGATAAACTACTCCCTCCATTCCATATTAATTATCGTCTTTAGAAATTGTGCAGTCAAACTTTAAAAATTTTGACTATAAATATCTCAATATATATAATGAGTTGCTATATAAAAATTATCACAGTTAGATTCGTAATGAAAAATATTATCATAAAGGTATAATATTGCAATTGTTCATAACATATTATACAAGAAATTATCAATCAAAGAGTGATAATGGAGACCGTGAAAGTCAAAATTATGACAATTAGGCACCATTCTTTTGTGCGTTAACGCACCCAAACGCAACGCAAAATCAATAAAACCTAACGCATGGCAAACGCAAGATAACGCAACTTATCACAATCTACTATTCACCTCTACTCACCTTTTTATTATTTCCTACCGCAACCCAACGCAATCCAACGCAACCCAAACGCAACTTATCGAAACGCAAACGCAACGCAACCCAAACGCAAAACACAAAAGAACGGTGCCTTAATATAGAACGGAGGGAGTATGTTATAACTTATAAGACATTTTATTGAGTCAAAGAAGCACATTGAAGATAATTAGGCCTTGTTTTTTTTGTATGATGTGGTGCGATAATACAACTTACTATACCACTTAGGGCCTGTAAATTTCATGGGTATCTTGAGGTAAGGTAAATGATGAATTTTGATAATATTTGGTAACTTTTGGTAATTTTGGTAATATTCTTCCACATTTCACCGTACCATACCAAATTTTACCACAATCATTATCGATTTATCTTCTCACTTTTTTCAGTTACTTTTCACATTCTCTTTCATTATCTACCACATAGGAAATATATCCTAATGAATAAATTGTAGTAGAAGTGATTTAATGCGTTGCTTTAGCATATATATTTTTTTGGAATATTTGCTTGAGCATATTTATCAAATGCGACAATAATTTGACAAGTGCGGTTGGTTGCATGAAAATTAAGGGGAAATTGGTCAACCTTTTCAAGTCAACTAACTTTTCTCATGTTTAGTTGTCATTTGTTAATGGAAAACATTTTACATGGACTCACAATTTTACAATGATCATTGGGAAACATTTTCTATAGGGTGTAAGGTAAAAAATTTCACGGTGGAAAATGAGACCTAAAATGTGGAAATTTCCAAAATTCCCCTAATATAACAAATCCAAATAATTATAAGATATGGATAATTTGGATATTTCTAACTTTTTAAAAAAAATTTACAAATTCAACTAAACACTATAAAATATACTTTCACAAAAAAATTTCCCAAGAAAAAGTTTTTCTAGAAAATTTTCCCTAAATATTTACCAAACGCTCCTTAATTTATGAAATTGTGTGCTCCACCAAATCAACCAGGTTATAGATTTATAACATTACATATGAATAGACAAATTTATGGTTTAGTTAAGATTTCCACCCTTATGGATAAATAAATAACGAAAATAGCATCCAACATTAAAGTCTCATATTTTTCTCTGAATTGAAATAACAAAAAATAATAGTTTATCTTCCTTCATTCCACCAAAACATAAAGGTAAAGATGCGTTGGTTTAGCCTTATTACACTTAGCGCCGACAAAATTTCGTCCGACTCGAATTACCCGATTGTCCAACCAGGAAAAAACCAGGTTTGGACATAAATTTTTCGTCTGAATTTTGATATTGACCGAATTGGCCGAGTATTCGGACAAAAATTTTCTCTATTTTCTATTGTCCGAACCCGATTTTTGCTTCGTCCGAATTGTCCGGCCCAATTCGACCCGAAATAAAACCGGGTAAAATTCTCGTCCGAATTTTGACGTTGTCCAAACTTGTCCGACGTGAATTTACCCGAACCTGAATTTTTGTCAGCGCTAATTACACTTGGTGGGATGAAGGTTTTCTTCTTTGCCAAGGGCTTCATAAACAAAGAGTAACAGACAAAATGCAGCTCTTTTATTGCCATGAAAAACACGAATCAAATATTTGAACCTTGGCTTTGAAGCATAATTTTCCTTACCAAATGCCTTCCTACCTACTTTTAGGAATGTTTGTTATCATGTTAACTTCCTGCTCGTTGCTATTCTGTTTATTATTCAAATTAGATGTTTCCGATATTTTAAGATATACAATGTACCTCAATATAATCTCGCTACCGGGCCACTCAGACAGATCCTAATCTACTTCGGGCAAAGTTTGGGGATCTAAATGTAGACAATCCTTCCCCTTGCCTGGAACTGACAAATACACAAGAATGAAATTGACAAATTAACACAAATTTAATGGAGTACACTAACAATGTGTTAGCTATATTGACAGTTGAATTACATATGGATAATTGTATTATTCCAAAGAGAAGAATACAAATACATATTACATCCATAACAAAATAACTGCAGCTTTGCGCCTTTGCCCAAATGAACCCTAACTGTCCCATACATCAGGGTACACACTCTCCTAAATCTACGAAATGAACTAAAACATATTCAAGGCATATTCTAACAATCTGACATATAAATTCCAAGTAAGAAGAAACAAGAACATCTTAAAGAATCACCTGTTTCTGTGAAAACATGGGGCGAACACATACATAAATACATAAATGGAATGATGAGGTCCCTGATTTCAGTTGTCGAATCTCCACATTCTGATGTACTTGTCATTATGTATAGTGACCACTTTTTTCATCCCGACGGCCAAGCATTTGATTGGGGGACGAGATTTGGGAGGGATACCACCAAAACTCACTGTGTGGGGGTCTTGCGTTATTCTCTTCACCTTCTTCCTCTCGACACGTCCATACAAGTTTCTAGCCGACGTCAGTGCACCGTTTCCTTCATGCTTCATTGCATAGCCTGTCAGAACCTCCCCATTATTCTGATCCACGACTCGCACAACGCCATCTATACCCCCAGCTACTAACACTGACTTGTCACCTCGGAGATGCTGCATTGAATATAATACATTCGGGCTCACCCGTGTCTCCCACAGTGACCGCATTTTCCTACAAAACAAGGCCGTACATGGGATTTTAGCTGAAATGACTATGGATGATTGGATTCTGACACACTAGAGCTAGAGCACACCTAGTGTGGCATTTACTCATATACAATGATATCCCCAACATCGACACTCCTAGTATTAGTCCCATTTGCGTGGGGTCTGAGGAGATCCAATGTGTCCAAATGTTGGCAGTCTTACCTCAACCTGCACAGCTAGATTATTATCTCCAAATAGTGAAAGTAGGTTACTTCACTATTCCGAATCCCGACTACAGCAGACCAGAGTATTGCCACCCACAATGCACCTTTCCACCTCCCTTCCCGAACATTCAGTAGCCAGTTCACTACACCTAGGCAAGGCCTTTGAATTTAGCAATTCCATGGCCATGATTCCTACTTGGGTGAAATATAGTACCTCCGTCACTTTGGGAGATACCAACGCGAAGGATGTATAACTTAGGAGAGAAAAGACAAAGTACGTTAACTGCCCCCAAATGATAATCTCTATTTTTAAAATTTATTGTAGTGAACTGTTACTAGTTAATTAGTCAACATAGTTATGTAATTTCATAAGAGTGTCGTAATAGAAGCTTGTAGACAATGTAAGTAACTAATAAATTGACATGGTAAAGAAGACAAAATAAATTGGCAGCTCAACTGTCTGAAGAACTAGCTTGAAGATATTTATTCTGTAGTGGTTTTCTGTAATTTGTGACTTTCCTGAGCACTTGTTTCTTTCTAGCGGACAGTCCAGGATTATTTCAGATATCACTGAGGTCGGCAATTGCATTTGTTTTTCCTTATGACATTCATTTCCTCGCTGAAATTAATAATCAGATGTGGTATAGACTCCTACCTCGTGCTAGGGTCGCATACATAGTAGGCAGGCAATGCATGGGTTTTTATCCATTTATAGAAACTAAACCAGATGTTGGAGCAAACAGAGAAGTAATCATACCTAAGGTCCCAGCAAGTTGCATAACCAGAAGTTGATCCAGCAAAGACCAGTTGCGAAGAAGGATTATAGCACAGGGTCTTTATACCTGTGGAACATCGCATCACAATGAAAGGACAATAAAACTAAGCTGCAATTTGCAGTGTCGAGGTTACCATTAGATTATGCAGAGGGTAAAGAATTAGTGAGTAGTTATATTTTCCAAGAGTCTTCACTTTGACTGTTACAAATGTTGGTATTATAGAAGTATAAAAATCTTTGAATATTAATCACAGAGAATATAAGCAGGAATATATTTACCTTGCATGGAACTAGTTATTGTAAATCAATTTAGTATAATTAGTACATATTTGAAAACATAAACAAGAAACCCAGCTTGAATCTTGCTTGGGAGAAATAAACTTGGAAAACTATTTTCCAAGATATTTTTTTCACAGGTAACTTACTGTTCAAACTGCCCTAAAGTGTTGAAATAATAAACGTAAAGCCTCATGGCTCCACTTGAAAGTAAAGGCGAAACAACAAGAAACAACCAACTTTGCAGGACTGGTATCATTTTGTAGCTTTTAAAGCTACCAAAGCAATATGGTTCAATTCTCAGGTTGGCCAGGAAAGGAAGAAAAACAAATATGGCTACATACAAAAAGCAAGCTCACGCAAGCTAACTTATCCCCAACTACGGTGAATCAAAAGGGTAGTTTCCAGGAGACCCATTCATGATATCCATAGCACATTTAAAAAAAAACATTCATACCACATCCAATATTGTAGCAATACCATAAGTAATCACAGGAAGGCGTCGAAGAAGAATGAGCAAAATAATGACCTGTACGATCAGTAGATCTTAAGGTAGCCACTGTCTGATCAGATGATAGTCCAGATATAGTCACACTTCCATAGGAGGAACCACTCAAAATTAATTGTTCGTCACCCAAAGCAATACAGGAGACAGAACAAGGATGCATCCTGCAAGGTTTAGTAAATCTCCAAAATTAGCATTTATTTTACCAACGTTCTATACTGTTTTGGGACCATTTTGGCTGAACGGTTTACATTCTATTCATATGATAATGTTAAACTAGTATGTGGTTTCTACCATTTAGAGGAATATATCTCCAATGGATGAAAAATTAAATGAAACTAGAAGCCAAGGACACAAACCGGATTATACGTGAACAACTCCTGCTGTACATGTCAAACACCCGAACAGTCCCGTCCTCGCATCCAACAACAGCTTCAGGATCCATGTACCTTCACAAACACACACACACAAACACGCACATACAAGTATATAAGAGGATCATTACATAATAAGACTCAAGCTCTACCAGGCTATCATGAGAAAACTGCCTCAACGGAACCGAAGAAACAAAGAGGAACTCTTTATTCTTGGGGGAGCTGGTGTTTTGGTACACAAGATTTGGTGCATCTGAGGCTAATCGAGGAATCAAGGATAAAGCCATTGGTAGATACATCTGGGCCTAACAAACAACATGGCTCTTGAAAGAGCTTATGACACTCCCCACTTATGGCTGCATACCTTAAATAACAACCTAGTTTTACTTCTTTCTTTACCACTTAAGGGTGTTTGGACTGTGGAAAAGGGGTGGGGAAGATATTGGAAAGAAAAATGATTCTTATGTTAGGACTGAAGAAAAGGGAAAGGAAAAAAATCGTTGGAAAAGTAAATGGAAAGTTTGGCATAAGAAAAAGAATTTAAAACTTTCCCCTCAAAACGAGAGGAAAGTTCAAGGAAAAATTTGGATCTAAAGCCCGGCCTTTCTCTCCTCCATCTCCCATGTCTCTCACTCTGTCTCGATTTTCTCGCCCTCTCTCCTCTCCTCTCCTCTCTCACTATTCCCTCCCCCCTCCTCTCTCTCATACGTGCACCTATTTCAATCTTTCGCTCATGCACACCCATTTTAATCTCCCTCTCTCATCAATCAACTTTAATCTCTCTCTCAAACACGCATTTTATTCTCTCTTTATTGCACACACTTTTTAATTTATCTCTCCTGCGTACCCATTTCAATGTCCTCTTATGCACCCGTTCTACTCCCTACCTCTCTTTCAATTCCCCCCCCCCCCCCCCACACACACACACCCAAAAAAAAATGTCGGAGAATCACAAAAAGGGAAGCTGGCTATTCGCAAATTCCCATGCAAATTAAATTTTCCATGCATTTTTTCCTTGATCCAAACAGGGGGGAAAACTGAATAGAAAGTCAAATTTTTCCCTTCAAGGTCTTACTTAAACCAAACAAAGGGAACAAACTTAAGTTGCCCTTATTTTGTTTCCTACTAGTTTTTTTTTTCCATGAAATTTTTTTCCACCCCCTTTTCCACAGTCCAAACACACCCTAAAAGTCAACTCGCTCAAGCTTGTAGCAAGCATTTGTTCCTTAGTCCGAAGTTGACATGCAGTCTTATACTCTTAGGGCACCGACTTCAATGCACACATTATCAAGCACATATAACGTCTTGGCAGCAAAGAGGGAACTCTCAACAGCAAGACTAGTTGGGCATACTTTGAAAATTCTTTTACCGTTTTCTATATCTCGAAAACTCTCAACCAGAAATTCATGGGTAGAAAACAGTTGGGTAAAAGTTAAATTTTGGTAATTTTTGATAATTTTTGGTAACATTTGGTAAATTCTGGTAACTTTTGGCAAATTTATGCCAATATATCAAAATTAAACTTTTCTTTTTTTTTTATGTTTGGTAATTTTTGGTAATTTTAGTAAATTTTGGTAAATTTAGGTAAAAACTGGTAAATTTGGGTAAATTGGAATTATCCATGAATTTGACAGGCCCTAAGCAACTTAAATTGTCATTAAGTGCCTAAGGTACGAGAACAAAAAAACATCCTCATGCAAACCTGAAGTCAAACCTATAGCAAAGCAGGCATTAAGAGGACAAGACAAATGTACCCCCGATCTCTTCCAATAAAGCAAACAGGATTGTTTTTCACTTGGAAAGGAAATTATGTTCAAAATATGGAGATAGTGAAGAAGAAGCAACAAAACGGGGGGGAGACCATATAAATACCACTCAAATTTCTCTGTCTATGATGTTAAGGACAAGATAATCAATATACTCAGACTCAATCAGTCAAATGATCAAATGCTATTCACCAAAGTTTAAATCAACTCAACACAGCCAAAAAACATGGTATGGCTCACGTCATCTTTTCCTATGTAAATAATGAATAAATGAAGCCAAAAAATTAGTTTATGAGCACACCTCATACATAAGCCCTTTGTAAATGTCCCTTCACGTGCAGGAAATACACTCCGGTCTCCACTTTGCCTCCATATGCATATACGAGTTCCAACCAACCCAACAACCTGCAGATATGCAAAATCGTAGAAGTGAGCAGACTTTGCTGATGAAATTAAAGTATAGAAACTGCAAATCATGCATTCAAATACCATACAATTTTTGAATGTGAAGGCAACTAAAGCAACAATGCATAAACATAACATGTTCAATTTTGCGGCAAAGAAGATCAATACATAGAGCAACAAAACAGAATAGATCCCGCTCATTGCGCAAAGCCCTTCGAAGAACATAAGAATATCATTACAAGCTTAAGGCAATCGAAATGTTCGATGTATTCACATAATATAGGAGAACAAAGTGCATGCTTATAATTCTAACCAACCTTGCTCTCATCAAAGTCAAAATCAACCAGAGGAGCCTTGCCAAAAAGAGAATATTCTCTCAAGAGTTTATAGCTTTCTGATGACCAGAGGCGCATAACCTGACAATATAGAAAATTTGAGATTTGATAGATATGAAAACACATCATTGAAGAGAGATCAGTAGCACTAGAAAAGCACTATGGCTAGTATCAATAGAAACTCAACATTTGCTGCTATAAGACAATAATATAATAAAAAGGCTACCTTGTCACCTGCACCAGTAAGAATCAAACCCCTCTTCATCCGGCATTGATCAATCCTAAAGGGGTAAGAAGTTAGGGGTGCAAGACTTCTAAAAAAAAGGCCATATACATGTGTGGCAAAGACAATGAAGAAAACTTGCAAAACTAAAGGCATGCGTAGATCACAAAACAAGTATAGGCTTTGCCGAGATTTAGAAGTTTTTTGAACAAATGAAGCTGCGACTTCACCAACCCAAGGGGTTCAACTGTTCAACAGCTCTCTGTTTTGTACAAAGCATGTATAAGAGGTTTTCCATTTCTCAATCACACACAATCTTTTTATAGTAAGGATAAAACTATGAAAAGCATGGCCCACAGATACTTAAAAAGATAAATAAAAAAAGAACAAATTGTTACAAGGGACTGAGAATAATGAACTTACACAGTTTCATGGCCCCTCAATTGATCAACATGAACCTTGCCTCCAACGAGAGCAGACTTGTGCCGACGCATTGCCATATCCTCAAGTAAAATATTCAATGGCGTAGGCGTCTCCAAATCAATTGACAGGCTGGAGGCAGCGTCAGCATCAGCGTCATGCTGCTTGCAGTACAACGCATGCAGGAATTTAGATCTCTTAATGACAAAATTCCTGTACAAAAAGGGGAAACTGGTATCCTTAGCAGCAGTACATACTGCAGAAATACAATCAGTAGAGAATATGACATGAATAGACATTTACCTGATGTTTGATTAGAAGAAAACATTGCAAACGAAAATCCATTTGTAAATATACCTATTTTTAATAGCATTTCTACTACCTTGTAAAAATTTCTATTACCTTGTTTGGTTGTATGAGAATATTGCAAATAAAAGTTCATTTGTAAATATACTTTTTTTTTATAAGTAATCAGAAGATATGTTGCATTTACAAAAGGGACAAATACAAAAATAGTCCTATCTGCAAACTCCCATCAACAAAATCCAAGAAAGCATTGAAGTTTTCGATCACCCTTAAACACGACATTCTAACTACACAACATCCTCAAAAAGTAGAGTTTAATCGTCAAGGGGTAAAGGTTTGTCCTCAAACGTTCATTGACTTCTTTGCTTCCAAGTCGCCCACCAAATAGCAAAAGGAACCAAATTCCATACACCACAAGCCTAACCTTTTTCCATCTTTCCTCCAAGCCACCAATACATCCTCCACACTACTTGCTCGAACCCAAGAAAACCCTACCAACGAAATAGCAAGGTGCCAAAGCGAAGAAGTCCGCAAACCAATGATAAGTAAATGATCCACATACTTCCTCCTTACAACACATAGAATTGCTAGGACTGCAAAAAACTTCTACGTTTGAGCATGTCTTCCGTAGGAATCGTACCTTCGGTGGCTGCCCAAGCAAAAGAATCAAGCTTCAGACAGAGCCTGTGAATTCCAAATTGTTTTTGCAAGGAACTCCACTCATTATAGATCCCCAAAAAGTGTACTACAAAACACCTTAAGAGTGAGAGATCCTTTAGGGTCATGAGGCCAAACAATCTCATCATAACCTCATGCACCACCACCCTCTCAGCCAACAAACTATAAATGCTATCCTCTTCCCAACCTTTTTTTATAGAAAAAATATAAATATATATTAATAATAAGTTCAAAAGAACATATGTTCAGCAAGCATCCTACAAAATTATGTACGAACATCAGTTGTGATATAACCATGGCACTCTTCTTCAGTTTGCTACCAAATACACCTCCCAAGCAAGAAGATGGCTCCTAATAGAATAGAAGATGACCCAAGTAACACCTAAGCAACCAAAGGCTAAAACCCAAAGAGGCCTAACAAAGACACAATGAAGTAATATATGATTCAGAATCCAAATCCCCCTTGCAAATAAAGCACATATTTACCAAAATCCCTTCCCAATCATTAAGAGATCCCGCGCAAGTCAAATCCCAATGGATAAAGTCTTCATTGTGTAACACGAGTTGTTGAACCTCCTCACCATGCCCATCCAATAAAGAATCAAGAACTATTCTTCAAGAAGACAATCATCGCGCCAAGCATCCTTCCAAGTTCCAAACAAGACCCTATAACTACTCATACCTCAAAATGCACTTGGCATTTGAACCATACAAGTCACATAGATGGACTAAAAACAACCAACCCCAAGAAGAGAGAACTCCCCTTACACCACAATCCCAAAGCATCAACTCCATGTTTGGCCTTGATCACTTTCTTCCACAAGACACCATCCTCTTTAGCAAACCTCCAAAGCCACTTGGACTAAAAAGCTTCATAAATCACATGAATGGATATAATAACAAGACCACCCTCAATCTTGGGACAACCAATTTCTCCCCGATTGACCCAATGAAAAGTATTGCTAGAATCATTGTTCCAAAGGAACTCTACCATGATCTTTACATGGCTCACAGTTGTGGCAGAAATAGTGAAAAGAGACATGAAATAGATAGGCAGGCTCCATAAAGTACATTCCATTGAAAAGCATTTTAAGGAGCTTACCTATCTATTTCATTTTTCAATGATGGGATCTTATTGGGATCACTCCGAGCTATGTTATGTAACCATGATTACACAGTTTGCTTGAATCAGAATATCATTACATGAGACCCAAAATATGTTAGCAAGATTAACAATTTCGAAATTTGATAAATTTGCTAAATCTATAATCTCCCTGCATAAAAACGATTAGATGAATAAAGCCAAACATAAAAGCAATGATAGTCGTAACTCGTAAATTGAATTGGTTGATTACCAAGATTTGCAGACGATACAGCAGCGAACGAGGTCGAAGAGGTCGAGGAAGGAGAATATAATAGAGAGGATATCATGGTCCAATGCCGGAATATTCAAACTGGCAGTGGTGGTGGTGGTGGTGGTGGATTCCCTTTGCCTTGTCTTCTTAGTTGGCCGTTCCAAATTCATCCCTGCTTTGTTGAGTTATTTTGAAATGGAGTCAGTGACGAAGATTATACAACCGCCGCCGCCACCGCCGCCGGAGAGGACGGAAGTGCGACGGAGTAAAGCTGCCGGAGGAGAAGCTCAGGCCCCACAACATAGGGGAGCCTCCCAACTCGCTAGATTTTGGTCTTTCTAGATTCGACCGACCATCTCCTTCCATATTAATTATTCCAAATATTTTTTTTTTTTTACTAAGGTCACGTCCTATAATCAGAAAAAAAGGTAAAAAAACATTCACTTTAAAAATATAATTGGTCAGAAAAACACTATAAATTATCTTAACTTATCCATCCAAACTTGAAAATAACCTAACAAAAAAACAAGGTCTAAAAGTTTTTTTTATAGTACATTTACTAAAAAATTATAATTTTATACTTTTATCATTTTACTCAAAGTTTTCTAGTGTTTTTTATTGAAAAATTATAATATTATATTTTATCTATTTTGGTTATGTATATGATAATAGTATTTTCATATACTACAATATTATAATATTGAGAAATTATGGAGGGAGTACTTTTTTTTTTGGAGGGAAAAAACACTTAATTGATATTAATCTTGTCCATCAAAACATATGGGGAGATTGGCATGGGACTTATCCCTAGCCAAATTTTCTCTCCCTCAGGGACTTCCACCCGAGTTAAGTGATGAGCTACAAAATTACCCTCTCTCTTAACATGGGTCCAGAAACTAAAGTATATACATGCACAAAACAGTAAAATATCCTCAATAATTAGGTCTATAAAGTTGAAGTAGAGAGCCTTCTTAGCAATACGCCCAATCAGGAACTCATTATCTGACTCAAATTACATTTGAGAATAACCAAACTGGATAACCAAATTCACTGCCTACCTCGCTGCCTCTGCTTCAGCCACCAAGGGCGACCAATTTGCCTTCACCCTCCTACCTGCCGCAAGTTGGACGTCTCCTTTGTAATCCCTAACAACCACACTCAAACCAATCCACCCTCCCTTATCAATGTGGGCATCCATGTTAGCCTTTAGCAAACATTGACTTGAGGGATGCCAAAGTACTGTCTGAGCTTCCCTAATAATACCAGCTCATGCTCTCTTCTTTACTTTGGCCTCCATGATAATTTCCATCATCGACCTTGCTCTGGGACGAGCACGCTATTTATCTAAAGCTCTCCCATTGTATATTATTTCATTCCTGTTATGCCATGCTATCCAGGCTCGAGTCATAAATTCCGTCATTCTTTCCTCCTCTAGATGTTCATCTCATTCTTTCAGAATATCTCCAAGATGGTGACATTCACCCCTGTTCAGGTGGATTTCTTCCTCTACGTCCTCCCATAGGAATCTGCTAGTTGGGCAATCAAAAATTGCATGTCACTCATCCTGAGTTGCCCCTCTGCATCTTTCACAAGTGTCCTCCTAAATCATATGTCTATGTTTCATCAGAGCTCTTGTCGGAAGAATGCCGACACATCATGCCCACCAGAAATTCTTGGTTATTGGAATTATATTCGGTTTCCAGCACAACTCCCATCTAGTGTCAATATCAGACTCATCAAGAGATAACCCGAGCATATATGCAGACTTAACTGTATAATGCCCTCTGTCCGAATAAGCCCATACAAGAACATCTTTCAATAGTCGCTTGCTAATTGGGATAACTAGAATGAGGTCCCTATCTCGTTGATTGAAAACTTCCATTATCTTTCGTACATCCCTTATGGATGGAGTACTTCCCTCCCCAACGAATTGTCTACTTTTTTTTATTTTTTCTTATTTATCAGTTTTATAATTTCAATAATTAAAATGTTCTTTCTATTTTTCATTAATGAAAGCATTTCTTTACCAATGAGGTTTAGCTCAAGTTAAGGTTGTTCATAAATAACCGTCTGAAAAACCTGATCCGGAAACCCGTTACCCGGGCATTAATTTACGGTACCTGGACCGGAAAAATCAATTTTAATCGAATTGGTGCAATTAGAAAAATTTCTGATTAACAGGATCGATTCTGAATCAACCACTAGACATTTTCGGTTACCCAAAATTAAATTTAAAATTTGCGTCCAGATTTAATTTCTGCCTGTCTTTTTCCGCTCTCCAATTCAGACCCAATTTAATATGGAAGAAAACCCTAATTTATGTTGTTGGCGTTGCTCAAAGCTTGCTCCAAATCTTCCAAAAAACGGCAAAACCACACCCACTGCCTCCACTCTATCTTACTTTCTTTCTCTCTCGCTCGCTCGAAGTCGACGTTCAGACTCCTCTCACTCTCTCAGCCTCCAACTCTTTATTGCTGATAGTGGTAGACAGTGGTCAGTGGACATAATGGTTGGTTTCCAAATTTATTATTTGGTGTGGTTACTAATTGAATCAATATTAGTATTTCTATTTTTTTTTTAACCAAACATAACGATTTCATTAATAGCAAGTCATACGATACTTACAATGAAAATCGTGATTGAACAATTGTAGGTCTGAAACATAGATATGAAATTCAACTTTCAAATAACTAATACTAATCTTACTGACGTTCGACTCCGATTTCTTCGATAACTCTGAATTTTTACCATTGATGGAGAATCTCACAATCCGTGCTATAGCGATTTGAAAGTCGATTTTCATCCAACGTATTAGACCACACAAACTGAACAAAAACTACAGAAAGATACTAAAAACTATAAATAAGGGTACAATAAAAACTCATAGAAAAGAAGAGACTAACATGCTTTGCATAAACGTAAAACTAAACTAACAATTGGGGTAGAAATCAATCAAATCGGGGTTTACCATCGACAAAAAGAATCAATGGCAGCCTCCAAGGAAGTGGAGACTAGAGTTTTCTAGAGAGAAAAAGAGAAGAGGAGGCTAATTAAAAGTTGAGGGTAGTTCACATAATAATATTAGTATTTCTAGTTAATTACAATTAAAAATAAAAATTGGAAACTCATATAACTATAATTAATCGGGTTTTTTTGGTTAAACGGTATCCACCCCCACCCGAAAGTTTCGGTTACGACTACGGTTCGAGGGTTTGGTAGCCCCCAAATTTTTGAGTTCCCGAAAAATTATCCAATCGGTTCGGGTACCCGCCGGCCATGAACACGCCTAGCTCAAGTGGCATGAGGCCCGGGGTTCAATCCCTGGTAACCACATCTTCCTTGGTGGGAATTGTTGGTGCCCTTGGGAGGCTTCTTGTGGGCTCGTAGTGGTGTACCCCCTCCCCTTTGGGCTGGTAGGTGACCCAACTTACCAATGTAAAATAATAATAAAATAAAAGTGCAATAAGGAATGAAAATCTGAGAATGCAAAATTGGAAATATACTTCATAGTTCCTGGAACTTCACCATTATTTTTTTTTATTTTTTTTGTTGGAAGTGGGTCCCACTGAATTAATAAAAAATAAAATAAAATAAAATATAAATTACTTCAACTGTTGAGGATACAATGGCATGGCAGAAAGACTATATTTGTTGGCTCAAAGTATCCGTTGTTATCCTAACGGCTATGAATTTTTTATTTTTTATTTTTGAAAAAAATACTACATCTATATATATGAGGGCACTCTACTTCAACAACTCTCATTTTCATTTTTCAAAAAATTAGTGTAAGTAGTTGAAATTTTTTCATAATTTACAAATTTAATTATGTTTATAGTTATATTTGTATTGTGTTTGTGAAGGATATTGTGTGCATTCAAGAAGTAAAATAAGGTGAAGTGAACTGAAGTGAAGTAATTTGTAAGTAATTATTATTTTCGTTGTTTATAATTTAATTATAAATTTAACTTTTGTTGATAACATCTAACTTGAGTATAAAAATATTTGATAAATATATATAAATTAATTTTGTTCGTAAATTAATTATTAATGTTGACATCTAAAAGTATATTTTCGTGTTGACGACGTTATATTTAATTAATTGGTACGTTGTAGTTGTAAGTATATAAATTAATTTTCTACAAATGTGTAACTTTTTAAAAAAATATTTTATCATTATTAAACAAAACTAAAAAAATACAAACATAAAATAATAAATGAGTAATTAAGATAAATGAATTCCACAAATAAATATTTTAATGTGAAAAGTAGGAATGAGTTTCTATTATTATAAAACAAATAGAAGTTCCAAAAAGTAGAAATGATGGATGATGTGAAATGGGGATCCCCAATTTCATTCCAAAAATTAGATCACCATTGCATTGAATATCCCACTCTGGGGGCCTCATATTTTGATGTAATAATTATAAGGGCCCCCTATTTTCCTAAATTACTAGGAGGTGACATTATATTTGATGAAATTATTTGGGAGGGACTTTCAAATGACCGACCAAAATTAGGAACCAAGTGATTAAATGCATAATAGTGTTTTAAAAGGAATTCAACTGTAATTAACATTAATGGAAGATTAAAGATTTAAAATTAAAAAAAAATAACTAAAAACACTTAAGTCTACCCCCCTCCCCAAGTAAAAAAGTCACTTCATCCCTTCCTAGTTCAACATTCATATCTCTCATCCTCCCTCCCTTTGTTTTGCCATTTTATCACATATTCAATGAGGATGGAAGCAAGAGTGAGGTGATACCGATAATGAGGTGGAAGCTTGACAAGGATGGTCACTCTTCTTCAATGGAGGATGACCATTCTTCTTCAATGGAGGACGTCTAACTTGCTAATCTGCTTATCTCTCTATCAAATTGATTTGGGTTTTCAATTTAGTCAACTTTTTAATTATGTTCAATTTTTATTTTTTGATTTCTTTTTATTTCCCCCTAATTAATGGAGTTGGTTTAACTCACCAAACACTTAATCCGCAATAAATACATCATTAAATGTCTCCCACCAATTTTTGGCCGGAATTCAACCTGAAAGTCCCTCCCAAATAATTTCATCAAATATAATGTCACCTCCCAATAATTTAGGAAAATAGGGGGCCCTTATAATTATTACACTAAAATATGAGGCTCCCAGAGTCGTTTTTTGCCATTGCATTTACTCTAATAAATAACATCTTTACCGCATTCCAAAAGTATTGTTATGGGTATTTTGAACATTTGTAAACTTTTCACCTCATTCCTCATATTTATTGATTTTGATGAGTTGATTTTTGTGACATATAACTAGTGACGGAAAGAGTAGTATTTGGTAAAAGTTTATTATTTTACTCATTTTCCTATGTACATTGACTTTCAAAAGCAATTGTCGTTATTATTATTTAGAGACAAAAATAATACTCCCTCCGTTTTTTTAATCTGTTTTCACGCTTTTTGATGTCCGTTTTTATTCAACGATTTCTCGTATCATATGTTTATAGAAAAATTCGATATTATAATTTTTCAATAATACTTTTTATTACGAATCTAGTGGTATCAATTTTGTTTGATGAATCATTATACAAATTAAAATATTTATGGTCAAAGTTTTTGACACAATTACTTATACGACACTTAAAAATAAACGGAGGTAGTACATGAATTTTCATTTGATAAAATCCATAAATGTCAAACCACAACCCACTATAAAAATAAATTAACTAATAAAAACTATCTATATTTATTTATTTCTTATAATATTATAAAAATGAGCAATCCAGCAATAAAGTATGAGTTTCACAATATCGTCTAGCGCAAATGCTAGCGTAAGACTGTCTTACGTAAATTTATCGTGAGACAGACTCTTTCTAGAGTGACATTTTTAATATTTTACTGTGACTAATAATTAGTGATATTAAAATGACTTTCTAACACAAATATGACTAATATTTATCATGGGGTGACTTTTGTCTGAGTCAGATCAAATAAATTATTAGTCACCCCTCTATTGATAAATAATCACCATAAAATTATGCGTCTTACAATAATTGATAGTAAGACGGTTTTACATAAGAATTACTAGTCATCTAGAGGTGAAACTAAGGACTTATTCTTTTTTATTTACAATAAGTAACTTATTACTGATCAGTATTAATCAATACTATTAAGTGTTGATCAGTATTGATCAATGTTGGTTCATATCGATGAATGTTGATAAGTTCTAATCAATTAATTAATTACAATTAATAATAATAATTTTAATTAAGTACATTTAACTAACTTTTCACTAATTACCCCATACATTATTACTATCTCCGTCCCAAAATGTTTGTCTTTTGACAAAATTTTGACTGTTGATTATTCTCAAATTACAATGAGTAACGATATGAAATTACCGTCATTGTAACTTTTACTAAGGTATCTTTCTAATGGCGTTAATTTCACATCGTAGTTCATTGTAATGTTTGAGTAATCAACAGTCAAAATTTAGTCAAAGGACAAATATTTTGGGAAGGAGATAGTAAAACATTAGGTTTACCCATTACTTCGAAGAAACAAATAAAATAAACAAATATTCTTATGGGAGTGCTTGACGTCTTGGTTGCAAAAAAAAGTTGTAAAAATTGGCACAAGATTCATTAGCCACTAATTTTTATAAACCAAGTTTTTAATCGCATGAGGAACGAGAATCAAGGATGATTTTTTTTTTTTCAATTAATGAGAGCCAAAAGGGTTAAATATTCATAAAATACAACAAAACGCAAATAAAACAACAAATACCATCACTAAGAGAAAAAAGTTACTGTAGACACAAAATACAGTCGGACCAAAATTGCATCAATACCACGCAGATTTTGCAAGCTAGGCCCAAAATAGCGGATTTACAAAGCCAGGGTTAAAATGACCCAAAGTCACGTGGATCCAATCTTGGGCCAGAGTTGCGCGGATTTTGGGCCAGAATGGACTGGGTCCTCGCGGATTTGCGAAGCTAGGGCCAAAATGTACCGAGACCCAAAATCATGGGGGCCACGCGGATTTGCAAATCCAGGGCCAAAATGTACTGAGACCCAAAATCACGGGGGTCCTCGCGGATTTGCAAATCCAGGGCCAAAATATACCGAGACCCAAAATCACGCGGATTTCTTACCAAGGTGGATCCATGGGCAAACCCAGAGCCTGGCGGATCCGGTTTATGGGTCAGTCCGGATCCTGAGCGATTTCACGCGGATTTCGCAAACGCTAACCGCTAAACCACATTTCCTGGAAATGGGGAAATCCGCGCGGATTTCCAGGAAGCGTGAGATTTCGAAGCTGCTACTGGCCCTTTGCCTATAAAAGGATCCGCGTGGATCCTGCAGAAGGAGGGCGGAGAGAGAAAAAAGCAGAGAGAATTCTGAGAAAAAAAACAAAGCAAGAGAGCCAATTACTGAAATTCCACGCGGATTTCTGCACCATACTTCTGCAATTCTGAGCCGTTCTGGGTGGAAATTTTCGGATATCTTTGGGGAATTGCGCGGATTTGTGAAGGTTCGGTAGGGCGCCTTCATTGTTCGTACTTGTGTTTTTTTTTTCGTATTTGGGGAATTGCGCGGATTTGTGTTTTGTTTGGTTCAGTTTTCGTATTTAGTAGATCAGATTGTAAAATGTAGTTTAATCACCCCGCCCGCTGTAATTTAATTTTCGAACTTGTTTAGACTTTATTAAGAGTTCTATGCATATTTTTTTTTTATTCCGAGTGACAACCTTTTTACTTTTTTTCTTTTTTCTTAATAAACCCGACCCAGTAAGGGCCGCTGCGGCGGACGACGCAAGGGCATCCCCCTACATCGATACCTTTACCCCCGGATCCGAATTTTGGTTCGAGACCGAAGTCATTTTTTTTGTTTTTGTTAATTTTTTATTAAAAATTAACTGGCGACTCCTTTTGTTTCTTTTTATGCAAATTAATATTTTTCAGGCCTAGCACGTCACTCCGGTTTCAGTACTCTTAACCAGAATAGGAAAGTCGGCCCAGAACACTGTTCAGAAATCCGCATGGATTTACGGTCGTTTGGAATCTTGTCGAGAAATCGCGTGGATTTACGGTGATGGCAGAGCAACGCTCGAAATCCGCGTGGATTTCTAATCAGTGGGCCTGGCCTAATCCCAGTTCTAATAATGAGAAACCGTTAAAATTTGTACCCTAAGCAACCCTACGTCGATTCGACACTCCGCGGGGGACCGTGCCCTCCGGGGTCGCGGGCCCTACAGTGGCGACTCCACTGGGGACTTATTAGTGGGTAAGACTTGAAAAGTCGGGTTTTGTTTTTTTTCTTTAAAAAAAAACAAAGGTTGTCACATTTTTTTAGGCATATTGCATTTACGGGCCTTCCCCTTTGTTGGGCACACAAGGCACCGTTTAGGTAAAAACCCTTTTATTATTACCATTTTTGGGAAAACATTGAACCATTCAACTCAGGTGGGTCCATTTAGACCTTTACCGAGCCGGTGGTTGTTTTTCCCACTCGTGCACCACTCCCTAATCCATATGATAAAAGGGAGCAACCCAAGTGTGTTAATCTTGCCATGCACCCCATGGAAGATCAAATACCCAGGACACGAGCTAGAGGCTAGGGAACCGACCCTTTAACCCTCTAAACATAGGACCTTGGTTAAGTTGGAATTCATTTGTGTGCTATGAGCTCTTCGTAACCCTTGAACCCAAGACCATGCCGTAATGCTTAGACAAAAAAAAAAAAGAGTAAAAAAAAAGTCAAGTATGGTCGTCCCTGTTTGCCTGCAGGCTGAGATAATTACTTTGGTCTATACAAGTTCTGACCCTGTAGATCCACGCGGATCCCGTGATCGGTCAGGCTTGTATAGCCCAAATTAATGGTCATGGCTAATGGTCGTCAGTCTCTGTTTAGGATTTGTAGTGCTTTTGAGCCCAGAATCCGCGCGGATTTTGGTGTGCTCGGGTACTACCGGGCCTAAGTCAAGATGTTTTCTAGGGTTATGTGTTGGGTCGTGGTGACTGACTTGGCCCATACGGAGTTTAGGCTCCTGAAATCCGCGCGGATCTCAGGCAGGGTCGAACCCGTATGGTCCAAGCCAGTATTCCCGCTTTCCTTTTTCGTCGTCTTGTCTTTAGGATTTGGCCCATACATAACTCGAGCCCAGGAGATCCACGCGGATCTCAGGTTGGGCTGGGTTATGTATGGTCCAAATTCTCTTTTTTTCCTTCACCTCTTTTCTTTGTTCGACCTGGATTTAGGCTTAGTAGCAGGCCTGTGCCCAGGAAATCCGCGCAGATCTTGGTAGGCCTGAGCCTATCAAATCCGCGCGGATCCCAGCGAGCTCGGTTGCTACTGGGCCTAGATTTAGGTGTCCTTAGGGTCATTAGTTTGCATTTCTCTGTGGGCGAAGTTTTTTTTTGTGTCGGTAGGTCATTCGGGTGGCACAAGGCTGCGGGGCCTCATGGATCCTCGCGGATTTTGTGAGCGAGCCCACTCTTGTGTGGTCCAAATGGGCTCCTCGATCCGTTTAGTCGGCTAGAAACGGTATGTTTAGCCCTTATGTGAGGCCTGAGTTCGTCTTCAAGCTCGGCCCGATAAGGTCTAAATATGTCATTCTAGGCCAGAGTCTGCATTTTGCATAAGAGCTTTATTTGGGCTTCGCATATGATTCTGAGCTTTAGTTCGATCATTCGGGGTCCAAATAGAATTCTTCATCCATTGCATGCATGAAGTTTTAGAGCGACGTTGAGCTGAGTCTTCGAGTTCATCCACCTTTCAGGGGCAAGATAGGTTGGTTTCGGGTTTATCGGTTGAGGCGAGGTCGGTTGGAAACTTTTGGCGTCCACTACGGCGATGCGAAGATCGGGTATCATCTGAGGCAACTAATTCAGGAGCAACCGACGAAGAAGCATCTGAGGAAGGTGTTGAGTCTTTGGTAATTGACCCATCTGAGATAATGTCGGATCCCAATGATGATCATCCTGAAGATCATCCGCCTAGTGACCATGGAGAGGAGCCGGTGCCTCCTCCACCACCTCCACGTAACGACATGGAGCAATTGACCAACATAATTCTGAATATGCAAGTCTCTATGAATGCTCAATTAGAGGCACAAAACCAAAGAATCGACGCTGTCATTCATGCCATGGAGGAGGTGAAAAATTCGAATGTGAAGAATCCCCCTACGGAAGTAGAAACGGTGGAAGAGAGAAGGATGGATCAGTCCACGGGGTTTCAAACTCGAGACTTGATCGCATTGAGCAAATGTTGAAAGAGTCTACACTCTTTAACAATCAATTCATGGATGATGTAAGTTTCACGCCCGTCCCCCGGGGTAGACTTCCCCCCAAATTCAACATGCTTGATATCAAATTTCATGGTGTCGAGAACCCACATCAACATGTACGGAATTTTCTGGGGGCTATGACACTGAAAGGAGTTGAAGAGGACGTTTATCACATCATCTTTCCTTGGACTTTAGGTCCAGACGTCATGAAATGGTATAGTACGCTCAGTCCCGCCAAGACTTCACAATGGAGCTCACTTTGCAAGGAGTTCCTACATCAATACTCCTACAATGTCGACATGCCTGTCACCTTAAGGAACATGGAGCTAATGAAGCAAGGAGAAAGGGAATCTTTCTCAGATTACTTCGCTCGATGGAGATCAAAGGCAGCTCAAATGGTAGATCAACCCTCGGAGGAACACCAAGTTGATATGCTTATTCGAAGCCTGCAACCCTCATACAACACTCATCTGAGATTTCAACCTCTCAAAGACTTTGGCACACTGAGATTGGGCGGCACAAAGATTGAGAGTGAGTTCGCTAAATGGGTTACAACTGGGGGCTGGAAGAACACCTACACTAATAAAAAGTCAGCTGGCCCATCCGCAGTGGCTAATAAAGGGAACGAGGTGAATGCTTTACAACGCTACACCGAGTATACCCCGATAGACACTTCATATGCTCAGGCCTTGGAGCGCCTATTAAGCAAGGGAATGATTACCCTTCCCGACTTAAAACCTGAGCCGAAAGAGAAACCACGTGGTTGGGATGCTGGTAAATTTTGCAAGTATCACAGGGCGCGAGGACATGATACTGAACAGTGTTTCACCTTGAAGAATAGAATGGAGGAGATGTTTAGGTCGAAGCAACTGCCTTTCTAAGAAAGACGGCCGAGCAACACTGGAAACCCATTAGGTTCCTTACACATACATGTTATTTCTGAGGAGTGTGAATGGGATCCTTCTGATTTCATTACTGATGCAACGAAACCGACGTACATTATGCGCTACTTTTCCGAGGACAATGAGGTTAACGGTTTATGGGTTAGCGATGAGGAAGATGTCTATGGCGAACCTCATGCTCAGAACGTCACCAACAACTTTTGGGACTTTGACAGTGACGACGACTTTTGGGGAACAGCAAAATCCGGGGAAACCAAAACCTCGGATGTCACTTTCCTCACAAGATCAGGACGCCATAATCATCCAGGAGGTCCTTCCCAAGTCCAATCTCAAGACAAAGGGAAGGAAAAAGTAGGGGAGACAATGGTCCCTACCCCTGAAGAGGATCTTGTGTTAAAGCAGTTGAAGAAATTGAAGATGGATGTTACGGTCTGGCAGTTATTGGCAGCTTCACAAAAGCACAGACAGGCTTTAATCGAGGCTCTTTAAGTAAACTTGAAGTGTCGCCTGAAACCACACCCGAGGAAGTAGTATCTTTTGTCACTTCGGGCCAAAGTACTATAACCTTTAGTGATGAGGATTTGCCCAAAGAAGGCTTTGCTCACAACAAGGCCTTATACTTATCTATGGGTTGTTCTAATAAGGTGATACCATTGGTATTGGTTGATAACGGATCTGCTGTAAATATTTGCCCTTGGAGGACAGCCCAAAAGCTGGGTATTCAACCTCATCAGCTTACTCAACAGGCTATCCAACTTAGGGCTTATGATAATACTCCTAGGCGAATTTTGGGTTCAATCCTCTTGCCGGTCACTATGGATACAATTTCAAGCAATGTTGAGTTCTTGGTGCTAGACATTCCGGCTTCCTTTAATCTCTTACTAGGGCGCCCTTGGTTGCATGAACAACGGGCGGTGTCGTCTACCTTGCATCAGAAAGTAAAGCTATCGGTCAAGGGTCAGGTGGTGACCATCAAGGGAGAGGAGTTATCCGCGATGATTACTTCTAAAAAGCCGATGTTGGAAGTAGAACATAACTCTAAGGATGAGGAGTTCCATCATTTTGACATTGTTGCTGCCTTGAATGAGGACGAAGCACCTTTGGACTTCGATCCTTACTCGAATAGGAAGGTCAACGCTATACTCAAAAGACAAGGTTACTTTCCTGGTTTACCTTTAGGAAGGAGAGCACAAGGGCCCACATCCGTTCCCTTGACTCAAAAAGGAAACTATCGTTTTGGATTGGGGTACACTCCGACGGAGGAAGAACAACGATTAGCCAAGAAGGCTGTGATCGTCAAGAAGAACGAGCCAATACCGCTTTATAGTGTGAAGTCGTATCCACTCACGCTTAACGGTCAGTTTGTGAAAGAAGGAGATTATTTTCCCTACTTCGGCTTTCCAGAGCCATACTACTTGAAAAGCAAGGGGATTTTGGTTCCAGGATTGGAGATTTTCGGATCGCGTCTTTGCTCGAGGAAGAACTTTTCACGCCAGCACGGGAGAGCAAGACCCCACTAGATTGGACTCATCTAGCCGGGAGTAACATCTTTGGGATGTTGTTTGGCCGAGAGGCCCGAAAAGAAGAGAAACCTGTGGAGGTACTTTCTCTAGCCCTATCAAGCATGGATTTCGATCCTACTAAGCTCATCGCAACATGGGGCCAGGAGAACAAGCAAGTCACCTGGATATCGGCCGATGGAAATAAGGAGTTCACTCTAGCTTTAGGAGAGTCTGTGCATGGATCTGGGTCTAGTCCTCATTCTGTTCATATTCCATATTCTGAGTCTGTCCTAGAGTCGGGCCTTAAGTCCACTAAGTCTGTCGCATCCACTTCTGGAGGGTCTGTTGAATCATCTGTTGATGTTCTTGTTTCTCAATTCAATGAAATGAACTCTTTCGCTTACGACTCTTCTCATCCCCTATCCCTGAACTGCTTTGCCTCAAAAGAAAATAATGATGATGCTGTAAACGAATCTGAAATTCCTAAAGATCTTTTAGAGGCTGTAGAGGAACATGAGAATCGAATTTCAGTAATTGAAGAAACCATAACCGTAAATCTGGGTACCCTGGAAGAACCTAAATTGACTAAAATCGGGAAATCTTTAACCCTCGAGGAGCAAGAGCAATTTACTCTACTTCTACGAGAATTTGTAGATGTCTTTGCCTGGTCATACCAAGACATGCCCGGCATAGACAGAGAGATAGCTGAGCATAGAATACCGCTTTACCCTGATGCTAAACTAGTAAAACAGAAGCTTCGTCGTATGAAACCAAAATGGGCATTGAAAATCAAGGAGGAAGTTGAGAAGCAGTTAAGTGCAGGGTTCATTAGGGTGTCGGAATACCCACAATGGGTAGCGAATGTAGTCCCAGTCCCGAAGAAGGATGGGAGAGTGCGAATGTGTGTGGACTTTAGAGATCTAAACAAGGCGAGCCCAAAGGATGACTTCCCTTTACCTCACATTGATATTTTGGTAGATAATACTTGTGGTCATGCTCTTCTTTCCTTCATGGATGGGTACTCGGGTTATAATCAAGTCAAGATGTCTGAGGAGGATATGGAGAAGACAACATTCATCACTCATTGGGGTACATTCTGTTATGTAGTGATGCCATTTGGGTTAAAGAATGCAGGTGCGACCTATCAAAGGACTTCCACCACATTGTTGCATGATATGATGCATAGGGAAGCAGAGGTTTACGTGGATGACATGATCATTAAATCCGTCGATCGCGAAACACATTTAGATAGCCTTAGAAAGTTTTTCCTTAGGCTCCGTAAGTACGGAATGAGATTAAATCCACAGAAATGTGCCTTCAGGGTGACGTCGGGTAAGCTGTTAGGTTTTGTAGTAAGTTCCAGGGGTATCGAGGTCGACCCCGCAAAAATCAAGGCGATACAGGAAATGCCACCGCCTAAGACAGAAAAGGAGATAAGAGGTTTCCTAGGCCGGCTACGGTACATAAGCCGGTTCATAGCAAAGTTAACCATGATCTGTGACCCCATATTTAAGAAGCTGAAGAGAGGAGTCAAGCCTGAGTGGGATGAAAAATGCCAAGCAGCCTTTGACAGGATCAAAGAATACTTGGCCAATCCACCCGTTTTAATGCCTCCCACGCCTGGAAGACCCTTATTGTTGTATTTAACTATCACAGAGGCAGCAATGGGGGCTATGTTAGCTCAAAGATACGAAGGTGAAGAACGAGCAATCTACTATTTAAGTAAGAAGTTCTTGGAATATGAGACTCGGTACTCTAACATTGAGAGGTTGTCCCTAGCTCTTGTTTGGGCAACAAGGAAGCTACGTCACTACATGCTTGCTCATACAGTGCATGTGACTGCTTTCATGAACCCTCTCAGGTACTTGATGGAGCAACCATTGGTCAATAGCAGGGTAGCTCGGTGGATGGTCATGTTGTCGGAGTTTGATTTACAGTTTGTTCCGCAAAAAGCCATAAAAGGAAGAGTGGTGGCGGATTTTCTGGCTGAACTACCCGTAGGGGAAGCTTGTGAAGAAGAACTCGAATTTCCTGATGAGAAAGTATTTCAAACACAGAAAGAAACTTGGGAAATGTATTTTGATGGCGCCTCTAATCAAAGTGGATACGGAGTAGGAATCATTCTGATCTCACCCGAAGGAGCACATACTCCGATTTCGGTGAAATTGGATTTTGAAGCCACCAACAATGTGGCTGAATATGAGGCATGCATCATTGGTATGCAAGCTGCGGTAGAGATGGGCATAAAATGCATAAGAGTATTTGGGGATTCAAACATCATAATCAATCAAGCTTCCAATAAGTGGAAGGTAAAGAATGAAGCTTTAGCACCTTACCAAGCTTATGTGAGAGATTTAGCAGAACACTTTGATCAAATAGTGTTCACTTATTTACCTCGGGAGCATAATGAATTAGCGGACGCTTTGGCTAAGCTGTCATCCTTGCTTAATATCCCGAGAGGAGCAGTTTCTATGCCCATATGTGTAGATCGAAGAGCTCAGCCGGCTTATGTGTATTCTTTGGAGGTTTGTGAGGTAGACCCAACTTGTTGGTATTACGATATATACCAGTACCTCACCAAAGGAACTTACCCTGAAGGTTCCACTAAGAGGTCACAAAGAGCAATTAGACTCTTGGCTTCACAGTATTGCTTGATTCAAGGTCAACTGTACAAGAAAACTGACATGGGCATCAATTTGCTTTGTCTAAGACGGGATGAAGCTAAGAATTTGATGGAAGAAGTTCATGGAGGAGAATGTGGTCCGCATATGAATGGACGGATGTTGTCCAAAAAAGTACAAAGAATGGGGTATTACTGGTCAACTATGGAAGCTGACTGTCACGATTACGTGAAGAGGTGCTACAAGTGTCAAATTTATGCGAACTTGCAACACCAACCCCCTTCATTCTTGACTACTTTAACCTCGCCTTGGCCGTTTTCGGTGTGGGGCATCGATATCATAGGGAAGATTACTCCTAAAGGAACAGGAGGACATGAGTATGTGCTTGTAGCCATTGACTACTTCACAAAGTGGGTAGAAGCGGTATCATATGCAAAGTTGACTTCTAAGCACGTGGCTAAATTCATACTTACAAATATTATATGCCGTTACGGGGTACCTCATGAGTTGATTAGTGATAATGGGGTTCACTTTAAAAGGGAGACAGCAGAGTTGTTAGCTAAATATAAGATCCAACATCATAGATCCTCGGTTTATAGACCTCAAACCAACGGAGCGGTTGAGGCAGCTAACAAGAACGTCATTAAGATAATAGAGAAAATGGCCACAACCTATAAGGACTGGCCAGACAAGTTGCCCTTTGCATTGTGGGGTTATCGGACTTCTATTCGTACATCCACGGGAGCAACACCTTACTCTTTGGTATACGGAATAGAAGCAGTGTTGCCAGTAGAGGTGGCAGTTCCTTCACTACGAACTATAGCAGAAAGTCAGATCCCAGAAGCGGATTGGGCTAAATCCAGGTATGAAGAATTGGTTAACGTGGATGAGAGGAGACTCAGAGCCATGCACAATGTCCAGGTATATCAGAACCGCATATCTAGGGCATTCAATAAAAAGGTTAGGCCGAAGAACCTTGGAGAGGGTGATATGGTGATGAAAGAGGTAAGGGCACCTATTCAGGACCCGAGAGGGAAGTTTAGGCCCAATTGGATGGGCCCGTTCATTATAAAATAGATCCTTCCAGGAGGAGCTGTGAAGTTGATGGATTTGGAGGGTGAAGAGTATGCTCAGCTAACCAACTTGGATCAACTGAAGAAGTTTTACGCTTAAGGGTAAAAGTGGACATAGAAACTGGTGACCGAAACCAGCAACTATCCTCAAAACATTAGCCACTGATCTGTTTAAGTCAGCAACTAAATACTTACACTACCATTTGAACTACGATGGCCTGATTCCATGTAATGTGGATACGTAGGAAGCTTCTCTAAAAGTCCGGCCCAAACAAATAAAAATTTCCCAATACTTTATTTTGGTTATCTATTTTTCGGCCTTTAAAGCAACATGGACTCCTCGCGGATTCAATGAAACTTAAAACCTTTGTAGGGCTCGAAATTTCAAAAAAAAAAAAAAACCTTACCTAGGCCTCGGCAGGTCCACGCGGACTTTCTGAGACCTAAATCCGGAGTTGTACTTCATCCAAGCCTAATTCAGTTTTTGGGTTTTAAAATTCCAACAGATCCTCGCGGATCTTGGACAATTTGGCCTCGATTCATACGAAAAGCCTCAATTCTGTTGGGCTCACGTAGATTCCTTTGCCACCCAACTGGGTCCACGCGGATTTTTGGGTACATTGGGTCCCGTTTTATGCCCTTTCACAGCCTGACTTAATTTTAAGTCTTGAAACCCCCATAGATCTTTGCGGATTTTGCAAGGCCCGAATCAGAATTCGTATGAACTACCGTCAGCCCAGTCCTCCATGCGGTACCATTCACCCAAGCCTGTGGATCCACGCGGATTTTACTCATCCTTGGTCCAAAACACTCACCTTATAATTCTGGAGCTATTTTGGGTCGGATCCGCGCAGATCCTTTGTTTTCTAGACCCATTATTTTAATGAGGTCCTCGCGGATTTGGTTACTGACCTGGCCAAGAATACTCATTTTTGGAGCAACTCTGGGTAGATCCGCACAAATCCCCAGCTTTTCTGGGCCCATTTGTTTTTTAATAAAATCCATGCGGATCTACTTAACGACCCAGATACTCACCAGATATTTTCCGGAGCAGTCTTGGTTGGATCCACGCGGATTTCATATTTTCCTGGGCCCGTCTTTATTACTTCGATTCTCGTGGGTTACTTTCTTGATGCAAAAATCTTCGTAAATTTTCAGTGTGCAGAAGTCCACGCGGATTTCACACATGTAATTGAAAATTCTGAAATCCCGTAAAATGCAATTTATTATTTCAAGCAAACCTAAAGCCTAAAGATCAAAAACGAAAAGAGAGCATGCAAGCTTATAACTTGCAACTACAACGTTCATCGGCATCAAAAGAAAATATACTAAAAAAAAAAAGCTAGCAAAGCGGACGTTGTCTAATCACCTTGAGTTTCTTTCCAGACTCTAGAGTAGTGTTTGACCCAGATCCTTCACTTTGTATAGATGCTCTTTGTTGTCTTTTCTTGGCAGCATAGTCACTGGGGGCTTTCTCTTTGCCTTTCCCAGTAGTTTTAGGGGTCGGTTGAGTCGCTGGTGGGTTCAATTCTTTTTCTTCATCTTCCTTTAACTGCTCCTTAGTAGCGGAATCTTTTTCAAGTATCCAATGGCAATAAGCTGTAGATACATAGGTACTTCCACCTGTTGAAGGAACAGTGAGAGTTGGCCTGCTCATCCAATAGTCTTGCCAAGATCTAACCTTTGCGGCATCGTTTGTGATGACTTTAGGGTTAGGAGGAATACAGTCAAGTGTGGGGATCCTTTGTTTTCTTCTTATCTGACGCCTGGCCCGTTCGGGGAAGTAATAAGTGGTATGTGTTAGACCCACAAGCCTCACAAAAGGGCATCGGCGGTCAACGGTTACCACTTCCCTTATTCTCCACCAGGTGATATGCCACTTAACGATCATCTCCTCGATGAACCATTTCAACCACTTGTCCGTAGAGCGCTCCTTGTACTTACGAGCACGCTGGCAAAACTGGGTCATCCGGAATGTGGGTTCGTTCTTCGGAGGAGCCAAGAAGCGAGTGTGCTCCATCAACCATATCTGTAAGGAAAGAAAAGAGGAAGTTAGAGTTTACGACAAAGTGGATCCACGCGGATTCCCGGGGAGGAAGATCCACGCGGATTTGTAGGTGGCAATTTGGGTGATAGGAGTAAAATCCGTGCCAATTTCGAGAGAGAGTTACCTGAAGAAGCAGGGGGCTTCCTGAGAATTCGCCCTTGGGTTCTTCACAAAATCGATCCAGGCACAAGATGGTCTCAGCTACTATCATGGGTGCTAGATTTTGATCATTACGGAGGCTCTCGCTGATATTAATTAGCGAAGCCGGACCGCTATTTGTACCACCATGGTAGAAACAAAATCCTCCCAACAAACACAGAACTAAAGCCCTAGTTCTTCTCTCAACGTTGTCACTTCTTTTGAGTAAAGAAATTAAAGGCAGAAAGTTTACCCTTTCACCTTCTAAAATTCTTTCTAGGTTATCTTTCTCTAGGCCAAGAAGGGAGGTATACCTAGGGGCGGTATTCCTAGAAGAAGTCGGGATTACGGGTGTTGAAGTGAATTTGAAACCTAGTATTGCACCGAATTCTTCAGGGAGAGGGCACAGTTCTTTCTCCCCAAACCTAAATAGATGAAGCTCAGAGTCCCAGAATTCAGCAGCGGCCCTCAAGAAATCCCACATAATCCTCACTTGCCTTAGGCTAATTAGGGTATGAAGATTGTATCTCTTCAATTCCTCTTTTTCAGCATACGGAAGAGAGAGCATCCATCGTTCTAGCTCTTTCTCGAACGACATATTTTTGGTAGTAAATTGGGTCTCACGCAGATTTTGGAAAATTGGCCAAGCCAAAAGACAGGTGTAGGGGAAATTTGTGATGATATAGGAGGTAGATCTTCGCGGATTTTATAGGGCGCAAGTCCACATGCAGTGTTATGGTTGTAGCAAAAGTCCATCCGGAATACTAATCCATATAAAAATCAAAGACTCGGTTGGCAATTCAAGTGGGATAAGTTTCGGATCGCAGTGGAAATCATACAGATTTAGGATCCTCGCGGATTTGTTAGCAAGTTGGCCCACGCGCATTTTGGGCCAAGTACTATGATCCGCGCGGATTTTGCAACTTTTGGGCCAAGCACAGGTCCACGCAGATTTGTGAGCAAGTGGGTCCTCGCGGATTTGGGCTCACGGATCATACAAAGACTAGGCTTTTGTGGATTTTGCAGACTTTGGGCCGAACTTGGGATCACGCGGATTTGGTCCTCGCGGATCCGGGTCCACGCGGATCTGGGTCGGATCTGGGTCGATCTGATTCGTGGATCGCATGGATTTTGGACGCAAAGTCGCGCGAGTCTTTGGGCGTCGCTGAGCTGCATAGATTTGGGCCGGCCACGAGTCCACGCAGATTTTGGCTGAACAAAGGTTCACGCGGATTTGCTACTACTTGGGATCACGCGGATTTAGGTCGGAGTTAAGTTTAGGATAATCCTCGTGGATTTGTCGAGTTTTAGACCCGAGTTACTTATTTGCAAGAGAACTTGTTATTTTTGGTGTAATCAAGATTTATTCGCTTCTGACAATATTTATAGAAATCAACTCTTGTTTTGACTACAGCTCAACGTCCTGTCTTAATTGTTTCGTTTTGCATCGCATGTAGTCTTAGTTTTTTTTATTTTAATAGTCATAGTAATAATAATAAAAAAAGAGAACATTCATACATTAGCATTTGCATCAATGTTTGCATCTGGGATAGTTCATAGGTTTAATAAAAAAAAAAACAGTCTAAGCATTATACATGGAAAAATTTCTCAATCTTCATCTCCCTCATCCGAAACCAAGTCTATATATTCTGGGCCCGAGAAACCAAACCGTCGGCCCGGTAGGGGAGCAGAATCTTACCCAGTGAAGAAGTTCCATCCATCAGCTGCCCAAGAGGAAGAGGGTTGAGTCGAATTTGGTTGATATCCTCCAGTGGTAGCTTCTTCATTCCACGAGGAACTGGGAGTGTCATAAGAATAAACTCGCCCGGATTCATCAACGTGGAAGGAGCCCGGGTAGTGCCCTTGCAAGACAGGAGCTTGCAAAACTGGAGTTAGACTCCAATTGTCATCATATTCTTTCTTGACCGGTTCCTCCTTACCCAAGAAATATGAAGAAGACGAGTCGAAGAAGCTAGTGGCGGCTGGAATAGGAGTCTCGGGGGGGACGTTCTTGAAATCCACAGACGATCGATGAACATCATGCGACCAGCTCTGTTGAGAGTAGTCAGGGTATCCTCGGGAAATAGACATGTTACCAAATAGTTGCTCCAAGGCAGAAGTGTCAGAGGCTTGCGAAGCATCACTTTCGCTAAGACATCTCCCATAAGCGCGTGTTCGAGATGATCCTCGAGCAGATATAAAACCCATATTACTAGAGGATCCGGCAGAATGTTCAGCTTCATCTTCAGGAATTACTGGAATATTGGGAACATAACTATGGAGTTGGGATCCATAGGTGGTCATTCCACCACTATTACTCGAAGGACCCGCGCCAGGTGTTGTATAAGAGCCTCCTCCTCCCAAGTCAATATCCTGCCAATTGTTACCCTCTTCTTCATCATCATCGCCGGGATGATTGTCGTCCTGTGCGTAAAAAGCAATGGGTATGGCTCCTCCTCTGCCCAGGTCGTGATCATGAGCATCATCATCTTCATCATCGTCATTGGCATCGTGACCTCCATGGCCCCTACCATGATGATGATGACGCCCCCCACCAGGGTAATGCCCTCTACCTCCGCCTCCGCCGCGGCGAGGTCCAAAACCCATGCGACGCCGAAATCGTCTCCTCATATCTTGGAGCTCGTCGCAAAGGCCGTAGATAAGAGCGATAGCCTCCATGGTTTGCTCCCGACTCCACTACAAGAAATTTCGTTCCACAAAGTCAAATTCAGAGATAGCAAGAGTAAAAGTTGTTCGTTGTAATAAAAGTAAGAGTCTTACGCCAGGACTGTTTGAGGACAAAGGAAGCTCGGGACAATTTCTTCTTCGACGCCTCAAACCAAGAGGGTTAGGAACCTCCGGCGTTCCAGTATCCTGCAGGTTAATCAAATTAGCGACAGTGTGAAAACATGAATGCATGAATAGATCATCGTTGTACTTACCATGGGCCCCATAAGGCGCGGTCGAATGGAGGTTACATAGTCAGCACCCATGATGAGTAGATGACCAATGGGGATCCCCATAAGGTTGACCTCGAGTTCTTCAAAGGTCAAGGAACGAGGATAGAACATTTTCGCTGGGGGATCCATTGGCACGAGAGGAGGCCATACATGCATGCATTGGTGAGTCACCCTCTCGCCACAATACCAGATAAAGGTAAAAGGACCTTCAAACAGGACTCTCCGGGCGGTGATCTCCTGTAGCATCTCGAGATCCGGAAGCAGGTCCTCCGTAACCTCATAGGCGGCCCAAGGGTTCAAGGCACACTGAATATGGGTTAGTTGATAATTTAAGGACATCAAGGACAGGATGGAAAAGAAAGGAAGAGGTCATACCTGTCCGGGATTATTAAGCAGGCCACGAAAGAGCTCCAGATGCTCTACCCGACGCTTTCTCTCCAACAAATCATCACTCCCAATGAGAAGCGATCGGGAAGACATCTCCAGCAATAGACTTGGGAGAAAGCCCCTCAAAATACTCATAAAACCAAATCTGCGGGAAAGGAAGGTTTAGTACTTGAATTACAGTGAGGGAATGAAGGATAAAAGAAGAGAGGTACCTCGATGACTTTCCACAAGCCAGAAAGATAGGTGTTGTTCTGTTCAAGTTTTGACTTGGGGACCCGCACCCCAGAACGGAGTCCACGAAAGAGACATGTGTAAGCCGCGGCTCCCCAAGCAAGGTTATGTAGGTTATCTAGATTTTCTAGATTCCCTAAATAATGAAAATAAACACGACTACCACGTTCTGCGAAGATGGTGGTGCATAAGAAAATAGCAAGTATCACTCGCCGCCTCTGAGCATCAGTATAAACTTCATCCCAGAAGTTGCCCTTTTGAACTTCGTCGAAAAGAATAGAGTATCTGAAACTTCGATTGTCATGCACGGTAGCCATTATTGGACGAAACAGAGCCAATTGCTGGGCCTTGTCGTTACCCAAAACATCGGAGTAATACAGGGGATCACCACCAAAAGATAGACCGGTAATCATAGCAAAATCCAAAGGGGTGATGGTCATTTCATACTCGGGAAAGTGAAAGGTATTGGTGGTATCCCAAAACTGTTCACTTAATGCATGCACGACGCAGTGGCCGGTAGGTTCTCGCGTGGCATGCAGAGCGCTGAGCAGATGGCCAAGTCCAGCATCTCGAATAATGTCTTTGGCTGGATAGTCTAGCTGCTCCAGCTCATCCAACAATTTCATCACTTTCCCTATAGCCCCACAGGCTTGGATGTTATCCGCCTGCAAGGTAACACAATATGTAATAAAAAACCTACGAGTCGTCAGCTTAACACCACGAGGGGTAAAGAAAGTTACATACCGGGATTTGTGTCGCATAGTGGGAAATGTGGGTGGTTCGACAATACAAGAGGTCATGACCGTCCCATTGATCAGGACCGGCCCACTCCCTGCTCATGTTGCCCTTTTGGGCTATGTCAGCAGCCCACGCTGCTTTCTTAGGGTGATATTTCCCGGGTTTTGTCGAAGGCATACTGCAAGCAATACTCAACTCAAAGCGTAAACTTCTCAAATGCTCGAGCAAAGTAAGAAAGTAAGTTGAAGACAAAATGAAGAAAAATTTCCCAAGTTGAGCAAAGCCAATACAGATTTGACAAAATGGAAATTTTGTACCAGAGTTATCAAAAATCCACGCGGATTTAACTAAAAAAAACTGCTCAGAACAGCAAAGGTCCACGCAGATTTGGGCCAAGTAAATTTTTGTTTGGCCCGGCTCAGTGAAGCTCCACGCGGATCCAGTAGCAAAATGGAATGGGATGTCCAAAACTTAATCTTATTGGATTTAAGTTCAAGACTTGACAGCGCATGCATGGGTTGGTCGGATCCACGCGGATTTATTACCCAACACACATTAAATTTTTCTAACATAATTTCATGGCATGTCCAAACAAAAAGCTCAAAAAAAGCTCAAAAAGCTGGATATCACGTGGGCAAAAATTCACAACTGCAACTGGAGTCCACGCGGATTTCAGCAACAAAACAGAGCAAATATTCTTAACTGCAACTGAAATCCTCGCGGATTTCAGCAACAAAACAAAAAAAAATAAATTTCAACTGCAGTGGGAATCCTCGCGGATTTCAATAACGAAACAAGAGCAAAAATGACTCATTTGCAAATGAAATCCACGCGGATTTCTGCTACTAAAATGCAACAAAAATTCTTAATTGCGGATTTTACAGCAACTGAAAACAGAGCAAAGGTTCTCAACCGCCACTGAAATCCACGCGGATTTTAGCAGGCCGACTCAAATTACAAACCCAGCTCAAAGTATAGCTCGGATTCAGTTCTTATCCAGCTCAAATTCAGCTCGGTTCTAGCTCAGTCTTCACCCAGCTCCACGCGGATTTTGGCTCAACACCAGCTCAAAAATGGCAGAAAAGTGAAGGCTCACGCGGATTTCACTTGAAAATGGGTTTTTTTTAGAAACACCCGCGGATCCGGGTACGCAAAAACGCGAATTTGAAATGCACAAACAAAAAAGGTAAATTATTTGTGTCAGATCCACGCGGATCTGTGCATTTGAGGCTCCTCGCGGATTCAAGTAGCTCTAGCTCAAGTTCAAAAAAAAAACACAAACGACAGAACTTACCCGGTTGCAATTTTCTGCAAGTTCGTGAGCTTGAAAATTGGTACTGAGGACTGGGGAACCTCGCGGATTTGTGCTGAAAATTGCAAGCCCCTGAGTTTGAGCACAAGGTTGAAGATGAAGATAGTGAGCTGTGAAAACTTACCCGGATATAGCCTGGGCTCGAGCTCCACGCGGATTTCTTCCAAAGGTTGAAGAACCTTGTCTACCAGTGTGAGCTAGGAGCCTCGCGGATTTGCTCTTCGAAATGAGTGGTGAAAGAAGAGAGTTTGAATGAATGGTTGAACATGAATGAAGATAATGGACATAAATGGAAGGGGAGTATCCTTATCTTATTTCCATCTTATTTTATTTTATTTTCTCTTTTTATTTTATTTTATTTTATTTTTTTTAAATTAAGTCAGGTTTTTTTATTTTATTTTATTTTATATGTCATATAATTACAAAATTTGTCCTTTTCAGAAAAAAAACATATCAAGCCTGGACGATATCCAGCAACCATGCTAGCAACGGACTAACTCCGGATAAATTCTCAAGCTACCCTTGAGCGTTAAAGCCTGGACAATATCCAGCACATGAACCAGCATCGGACTACCTCCGGTCAAATTTCTGATATTCAAGCTACCCTTGGATAGCTCAGCCTGGACAATATCCAGCGATCGAAGTTAACAATTGGACTACCTCCAGTTAACTACAACGTTCTTTTCAAGATATATACTTTGACTTTCGTCTTATTCAGACTCAGTCAAAATGGGGGCTAACTGTAGACACAAAATACAGTCGGACCAAAATTGCATCAATACCGCGCAGATTTTGCAAGCTAGGCCCAAAATAGCGGATTTACAAAGCCAGGGTTAAAATGACCCAAAGTCACGTGGATCCAATCTTGGGCCAGAGTTGCGCGGATTTTAGGCCAGAATGGACTGGGTCCTCGCGGATTTGCGAAGCTAGGGCCAAAATGTACTGAGACCCAAAATCATGGGGGCCACGCGGATTTGCAAATCCAGGGCCAAAATGTACTGAGACCCAAAATCACGGGGGTCCTCGCGGATTTGCAAATCCAAGGCCAAAATATACCGAGACCCAAAATCACGCGGATTTCTTACCAAGGTGGATCCATGGGCAAACCCAGAGCCTGGAGGATCCGGTTTATGGGTCGATCCGGATCTGGCGATTTCACGCAATTTATAAACGCTAACCGCTAAACCACATTTCACGGAAATGGGAAATCCGCATGATTTCGAGCGTGAGATTTCTGCTCGCGGCCCTTTGCCTATAAAAGGATCCGCGTGGATCCTGCAGAAGGAGGGCGGAGAGAGAAAAAAGCAGAGAGAATTCTGAGAAAAAAAAAAGCAAGAGAGCCAATTACTGAAATTCCACGCGGATTTCTGCACCATACTTCTGCACTCGAGCCGTTCTGGGTGGAAATTTTCGGATATCTTTGGGGAATTGCGCGGATTTGTGAAGGTTCGGTAGGGCGCCTTCATTGTTCGTACTTGTGTTTTTTTTTCGTATTTGGGGAATTGCGCGGATTTGTGTTTTGTTTGGTTCAGTTTTCGTATTTAGTAGATCAGATTGTAAAATGCAGTTTAATCACCCCGCCCGCTGTAATTTAATTTTCGAACTTGTTTAGACTTTATTAAGAGTTCTATGCATATTTTTTTTTATTCCGAGTGACAACCTTTTTACTTTTTTTCTTTTTTCTTAATAAACCCGACCCAGTAAGGGCCGCTGCGGCGGACGACGCAAGGGCATCCCCCTACATCGATACCTTTACCCCCGGATCCGAATTTTGGTTCGAGACCGGAGTCATTTTTTTTGTTTTTGTTAATTTTTTATTAAAAATTAACTGGCGACTCCTTTTGTTTCTTTTTATGCAAATTAATATTTTTCAGGCCTAGACGTCACTCCGGTTTCAGTACTCTTAACCAGAATAGGAAAGTCAGCCCAGAACACTGTTCAGAAATCCGCATGGATTTACGGTCGTGTTTGGAATCTTGTCGAGAAATCCGCGTGGATTTCTCGGTCGATGGCCCGCCTAATCGATTCTAATAATGAGAAACCGTTAAAATTTGTACCCTAAGCAACCCTACGTCGATTCGACACTCCGCGGGGGACCGTGCCCTCCGGGGTCGCGGGCCCTACAGTTACAATCAAACTGCTAAACAAAATTAACAGAGTAAGAACTTTCACGCACACCACGACTGAACGAAACATTCACATCTTAAATACGATGTAAGATCAACAACCTCAATTTCGTGGATCATCGAAGACTCGCACACCTATATCATCGCCAATAATCACAACCCTTTGGTTTATCTCAGCTTCAATATCATCAAGATTGTCATCTTTCAACATATTTGCGTGCCTATTCATCCAACTTTTGACCATCATTTTGGCCACAAACAGCTCTACAAGTTGCATTTCTGACAAGTTGCCCCTTAGATTTCTTCAACATGTTTAGTTTTCTTTTACTCCTGACTTTACCCTTCGAAGCCTCAAGGATGGATTCTTCAAGATTTACAAATAAGTCATGTTCAGCTACACCATCAAAGGATTCAATTGGGTTGATATTAATGCGATCAATGTCAGAGTCGGTCTCCTAACTCCTATCTACCGTCCCATTGATTTTGGATCCCCTCAAGAGAGAACCCTTGTAAGACGGTCTGCTTGCATTTTTGTTGCTATCTAAATCAATATTAATAGGGTCCGTAATGGTTTTGTTAGAAACATGCAAAGATCCGTCACAATTGGAAGCTTCAATAGAGTCGGGGACAACCGTGTGTTCTTTGCCAAAATTCCTCAACCCATTATTAACCTCACAAGAGGGCGAGATGTGCAAAACATTCAAAATAAGAGCACCACCATTATTCTTCTTGGGGATCCACTTCTGGCTATATTTTGCAATAATAGGAGGTCCAGCTTGTTTTTTTTTTTTTTTTTTATGAAATTTAGCCCAAAAAACAAAGAGTTTCATGTGATCGATAATTTTAAAGTTCATCTCATTAATGACTTTTCTCCCATCATCCCTATTTGCATACCACACAAAACCAAATTTTATATCATTATTTCCAATTTTAACAGGGATATATGCATCAATGACATCTCAAAACTTGCTAAACAAACTCTTAAGCCTCGAGTTGCCTATGTTGATAGTCAGATGATCAATAACAAGGGAGTACAAACGCTTGTCTTTAGAAGATATATCAGACACAATAGAGCCAACCTTGAGGGGTAAATAATTGACAACAACACCGACACCACTAAGCATATGATTTTGAACAGGGAAGAAGTCAACAACCCTCCATGAATTTCTCCCAACTCTTTCAATACAACAATAATTTCACAAGTTCTATTTAAGGAGGCTCAACATACAACTTTTGAAGAAAAATTCTCCAAACAAATAGAGGAAAAAAGACACTCAAGTTCAAATTTCAAGACCTTAAACCTCTCAAGAAAATTGCTGCTTAAATCCACGACTGAAACAAAAGAGAAGAAACCCACAAAACAACAACAAACCCCCACGCCCAATAGCTTAGACCCGAGACACACAACCAGCCTCATGGGAAAATGAAGTTGCAAGAAGACACCTGTAGACTTGAGCAATGGCACCGGAAGCTACTGAGCAGAGAATCGAAAAACCCATGCAGTGCAACAACACAAGACCTCCCAGAGGGTTGAGGAATCCCTAGCGACTAGGAACGATGATCAGTAGCAGCGCGACAGCCAAGGCAGTTGGTCGGGGTTAGATGAGGCGAAAACTACGATTTTTAGGGGCGACGAAAGAACGGGAGGGGAAGAGATAGAGAGGCGCACAATCCAGCAACTAGAACACCAATTCCCGGGAGACTGATGAACCCTCTGGCGACTAGAGGCGGTGACTGAAAAGTGGCATGGGTTGGAGAGAAGGTTAACGGTTGAGAAAGTTAATAAGATCCCGACACACGCAGAGAAAAAGATTTTTAGCCACCAATGGACCGACCACGAGAAGCGAGGATGATAAATAATTTTCATGAGAATCGACCATATTTTAATAGCACCAAAATGCTACTAAATATTATTTTGTTTCTAGCTATTTGCTATTTTTTATTGTTGTATCTAGGGGTGAGCGGTTTCGGGTATACTCACTTAAAACTAGGAACCTTACCCTTACATATTTGACCGGTTCCTAAATTTTAGGAACCTTACCTTTTTCTGTTCAAACCGATTCCTAAATTTTAAGAACCTTACCCTTACATGCGGTTCCGGTTCCAGAGACCCACCTATCCACCTACTATACACTTAGTATATTTTCAGATATGTTTTTTTTAAAAAAATAATATGTTCTGCTAAAGTTTTGCATTTTTTTAAAAGAATAATAAAGTCTAACGTGCCATTATTTTGTCGATAACATTTATACATTGACTACCATATACCAATCCCACATTACTTTAAAGTGTAAACAAACCAAACATTTAAAATAGTCTCACAAGTTGGTTTTAAGGAAACAAACGATACAAAATTACAAATAATCTTAGTAAATATTAAATCTCAACATAAATAACAAGTTCACGAAAAATAACTAAATTATGTAACAAGCTTAAAATCCCATGAAATCTTCAAGTTCTATGACAATACCTGAAACCTAACCCTAATTGACAGGTTTCAGGTTACGGTTCAAGGTAGTAGTTTAGGAACCTTACCCTTACCTATTTGACCAATTCACGTTCCGAAACTTACCCGTTTGATCGATTACGGTCAATTTCCAGATTCAGGATCTGGAATCGCTCACCCCCAGCTGGATCACCGTTCACACTCGACTTTAACGAATTTGAAGAGTCGAAAATAAAATAAATCAATGTTTAACACTCCTACTCCTAATCATTCCAAAGGTGGATGAATTAATAAGTACTTATTTGGCAATTGTTAGAATTTAGTAGTGTTTGGCCAGATTAGCTTGTAGTTGTTAGCGATAAATTTGTTTGGGTTTGGTGATTGTAGGAAAAGTGTTTGGTAAAATTTTTTTTTTTTTGTGAAAAGCTAACTCAAAAAACTTGGGTCCAAAAAGCTAAAATAAAAAGTTACTTACCAAACATGTAAAATAGCTTTTTAACCTTGGTCAAAAGATTAAATTAGCGCTTGTTTGACAACCAATCGATAATTTTGTTAGTGATAATATTTTGGATTATTTGTTTACCATCCAAAACTAAAAGCTACCCAAAAAATTGGGTAGCCAAACACCCCCAAAATTTCTTTATTTTTTTTTACATCAATTCTTTCTTCCATTGAAGAAGTCAAAATGCGTCATGAATTTTTGTTAAAATATTACAGATACATATTTAAATTTATTTAAAAAATCTAATGTGTTCTCTATTTATTCCACAAGATGGAGAATATTTTCCATGCAAGCCGTTACAATTCCTCTCTCTTACTTGTCACTTCTCCCTTTTATTTTTTTTAAAAAATAAAAAAAGTAAAATCCTGTGTAATCCAAACCACTTTACCTAACCCAAAATTAAGGAGCGATTAGGAGACTTCTATATATAGGTATCCTCCCAAAACCCTATGGTTTTCTCATGCTATGAATTTTGCTCTTTTGGTTTCTTCAAATTTTTCTGCTTTCTCTCTCACGATTCTTCGTCTTCTTCCTCCGCTCTTCCCTGCTCCTGCTCCCAGTCTTCTCTCTCTAATTTGCTCCATCTTACGGTAAAATTCGCTTTCTCTCTCTAGTTTAATTTCGTTAATTACGGTTTTAATTGTTTTGTTGTGTTTATGGATTCGCATTCGCGATTGTTAATCCGGTTCCTCTGTTTTGAAACCCTATTTTATGTGATTGTTTGTTCGGTTTCTATGTGAAATCAGGGAAATCGGTTTCGATTTCGTGTATCCAGGTGATATGTTTCCTAATCGTCGAATATCAGATGAGAATTTTCCTTTTTTGACATTGTTTTCTTGGATTTTTGTATGGAAACCACTCGTGATTTGATGAATATTGATGAACAAGTCCTTTAGTTATGTCATAATTACGGCCTCCATGCAATTTGTGGTTCAGTTTGGGGAAGGTTCAACTGGGTAGAAAAAGATATAAATCAAGACAGTTGCGAGGTGATTTTTTAAAACTTTTTGACAAATTCAACGAATCAGAATTCAAACGAAAAAAATGCCCCATTGATGACTCTTTGAGCCAATTCACACCAGTAAGTTACAATTATATGACATCACTCTCCATAAATTATTCCTTTTGTGCCTTTTCAGTTTTCTTCTTTTGATTTTTCTTGTTGAGTTTGGTGTAAGACTCTTAATTCCTTAGTCATGTCTTTGAGTGCTTTAGAAACAAAGTCTTCAATTTGGCCGCTCCTTAGGAAAGTTAGAAACAACTAACAATAACGATAACAATTCGCTCGCAGATGCCAATGGAGAGCGCGGATTCGGACCCACCTGACCATGACTCGGAGCCGTTTGTGGAGGTGGACCCCACGGGCCGTTATGGGCGGTACGGTGAGCTTCTAGGAGCCGGGGCGGTGAAGAAGGTTTACCGGGCCTTTGACCAGGAGGAGGGCATAGAAGTGGCATGGAACCAAGTCAAGCTGAAGCAATTCTGCGACGATACCGCTATGATGGAGAGGCTGTTTTCCGAGGTCAGGCTCCTAAGGAGCCTGAAGAACATGAACATAATCGCGCTGTATAGTGTTTGGGAGGACACTCAGCACAACACCCTCAACTTCATAACCGAGGTCTGCAACTCGGGGAATCTCAGGGAGTACAGGATGAAGCATAAACATGTCTCGATGAAGGCGCTGAAGAAGTGGTCTAAGCAGATTTTGAAGGGGTTGGAGTATTTGCATACCCATGAACCTTGTATAATTCATAGGGATCTTAACTGCAGCAATGTGTTTGTCAATGGCAACATCGGACAGGTACTCCTGATCTTCTCTAATCTTTCATTGTTTTTACCATTTTTTTTGTTCTGTTTTGCTAAATGAAATTGATGTATGTGGTGGTGGTGGGAAATTTGTTGTCACGAAAATATGGCTGATTTATGCTGCCTAATTTCTTTAGTGTTTTGACCTTGTTTTGAGCTAATTTGGAATGTGATTCTTGCTGTATGTACAGAATCATGCACTCCATTATTCATCCAATTAGGTTAGGTTACTTACTCACAGGTTTGAATTTCCCAAATGAGTATATGTGTGTAAACGTCGTTTGCCACGATACCTATTCTATAGGTATCTTACCCTTTTAGGTGATCTGTAGGATCTTGAGTCTAATCGACTTTAGGTATGGTAGGAATGTTGGAATTTTTGCTATTTCTTGACAGGAATGATTTTTGATGTTGTGTGGTGTGTTGTGGCTTGTGAGGTGTATTACTAGACTCGTACAACTCCGTTTGGAGCTTTGAATAATCGGAAAATGACAAGTTTACTACTTGACGGGAGTAATTTGATGTTGTGGTATATTGTGAGGTGTAATCCTGGACTCTTACAGCTCCGCTTGCAGCTTTGAATAATAAAAAAAGTTGTTTGCCATGTCTTTTAGCGGTGCTTGACCTATTCTTTGTTGAATCAGGTCAAGATCGGGGACCTGGGTCTAGCCGCAATAGTAGGTCGTAGCCACGTGGCACATTCGATCCTAGGAACGCCGGAGTTCATGGCACCAGAACTGTACGACGAGGACTACAACGAGATGGTCGACATCTACTCATTTGGGATGTGTGTGCTGGAGCTGGTGACCATGGAAATCCCGTACAGCGAGTGTGACAACATAGCTAGGATATACAAGAAGGTGACATCCGGGGTGAGGCCAGCCGCCCTGGACAAGGTCAAGGACCCCGAAGTCAAGGCATTCATCGACAAGTGCCTCGCTCAGCCCAGGGCTAGGCCCTCTGCATCGGAACTCCTGGCCGATCCTTTCTTTGCTGGTCTTGATGATGACGACTATTAGTACTACCCTTGATTAGGGATGCAAGTTTTCGCAAGTTTTTAATTGAAGACTTGGGTTCCTAATTCTTTGTAATCCATTCAACTTCATTTGGATCTAATGGTATTTTTCCTTTCCCTTTCTTTGAAAAGAAAAAAAAAATGTTGAGTTGATTTTGATGTGAAAACATAATTGAAAAGGATTGGTATGTTACTAGTACTATTTTAGGGTTTGGTGAGTCAAGATTGTTTGATTTCTGTGCATGGGAAGGCACCTCTGCACTTTGTAAAGTTTCATATTTTAATTTCATTGTAAAAGTTTGAATAAATTTGTTTAGTTTATATGTTTGTTTGGACATTGGTTTGTGTGTATTCTTTGGTTTGATGTTATAATGACATGTTGTTGGGTTTTGTTTTGTTTTGTTGTTTGGTGGTATGAACTCTTTAATTTGTTCCTTTGCGTATAATGCGGGTTTTGTTTAGGCTGTAATTGTGATTAAGCAACTAAATAATTTGATTAGGCCACAAAGTAAAGTCAAAAGAAAGCTATATTCAATTAAACTGGATTGGGTGAAGGAATCATAAGGCACTAATAAACGTAATCTCTGATATGATACTGCTTCCCACGCGTCTTATGCTACATTCCTGGAGCCAGTTACGATTCCATGTGAATTGACTTGCATTTTTATATTACTTTAATTAAGAAGATTTTTCTTTGAGGAAAGTCACCTTTTTTTTTATTAAAGAAGATCAATTAAAGTGGAGTATAATGTGAGCTTTTTCTTTTTCCTTTATTAATAACCATGGCCTTCAGAATTGTTTTTACCCTTTGACTTTTGCATTACAGGATTTATAATCCCTAAATCAGGAGTGGTAAGCATTCAACAATGATCGTATCGTATATTTATTTCATAGTTAAGAGGTACAGTAATTAGCAAGTCTACTGTTATCATATCCACATTGGTCAAATGAATAAAATTTTGAATAAAATTTTAAAATTTGAGTCGAGATAGATGTAAAGTTTTAAAATTGTTATCTAAAATGAAAATTCAAATTCAATGTACCTGTGACATACTGACATGGAGTGTGAAATTACTGGAACCAAAACCTAAAATCTTACTTTATTTATGAAAATTATTCTAATTTATACCCCCATCCCAAATATTTTCATACGCTTCTATATGAGAGATTGAGTGTATGCGCATCTCAATCCTAGCCAAAGTACGATGTTAGTAGAAGTAAAGTATGATGTTAATAGAAGTATGAAAGATAATTCTATGTTTCTTTAAAGTTGTTCTTATTTTTAACAAAATTTCTCTTCGTTTTTTCAGAGTTCAATGCGATTGTAAAAATTTTATTTTTTTGCCAATGCCTAGCTACCAAGTGGGTTTTCTTTTCTGTTGTGAATTCTATCAGCTTTAATTATGATTATTTTAAAAGGTGACCATATTTTAGGGTTTTAGGTATTTTATGATCAGATGACTCTTCATTTTCTTTTATCTCTTAGATTTATTTGCTTCAATTTTAGTCAGACTAATCCCAAGTTTTGGATTTGATCATTAGTGTATTTCCCATTATCTTTTTATAAAATGAAAACTTTTTTTTTTTGCAATTAAAGCAAAAACGTAAATCATTGATGTAGTTTCATTTTGAACTTTCAGCCACTTATGCAACAAGTAAAGCAAAATTATAATGTTTTAGGGGCATAATAATGCCAGGCGTGAACCTTTTCAGAGCAAAAAATATAAAATGCACAAGGCTTTGGGGTAGGGATAGCAATGGGTCTTGGACCCTGTCCAGATCCACGAATCCAAATCCATTTTTAAGGATATGAGTCTACAAATATTAGACCCAGAGAATATGGGTAAAGATATGGGTCCAACGGCCAAAAACGGATATGGATCTGGGTCCAAGGGCAGGACCCAGATCCTTACCCAAATCCGTTATGTTATATATATATATATATATATATATATATATATATATATATATATATATATATATATATATATATATATATATATAGGGATATTGGATTCTAATAATCCCTACTATCACAAATTGAATGACAATAATCCCTACTATCATTTTGGATTCTGGTGGTCCAAAAAAAAATAAAATTGTATTGTAGTGGGACAAAATCGAGAGTATACCCTAAATATCATAGATTTTGTGTTGCATTTGATTCAGAACTTTGTATAACACTTTACCACGATTTTTAATGAATTTACAGCATTCCTCCCAAATTTTTTTCAATTTTTTTTTCAATTTTATTCCTTTTAAACAATCATAATAATTGCTCGGAATCTCAAAAAAATAATTTAAAAAATGTTTTAGTAACTACACTTCATTACCTATCTAGGGTTAGAAACCAAAAAAACAAAAACAATATGGGGTAGGCATGGAAAAAATAAAAAGAAAGTGATGATGGATTTGGTACCACTACAATACAATTTTATTTTTTTTTGGACCACCAGAATAGAAATTGAAAGTAGGGATTATTGTCATCCAATTTGCAATAGTAGGGATTATTAGAACCCAATTTCCCTATATATATATATAATAGCAAAAAGAAATTCCCTTTTTGTTAACACTTAAGTTATTATTTGTTTTTGTACGATGAATTTGTGTTTCTTATGTTGTAATTTGGGGCTGTATGACTACTTTGGATAATTTTTGAAATTGTTAGTTTGACATTTGTAGATTTTCAGCAAAATTTGCAGGTTTGTTAATTAATATGCGGTAAAAGTTCAATTTAAATGTCAGTAACAAAAGAAATGGGTAAGGATATCATGGTCCTATAAAAAAATATGGGTAAGGATATGGATCCTTCTAGAAAAGATCCAAAAAATATGGATAAAAATATGAATCTAGTTAAAAATATAAATAACGATATGGATTCAGGTGGACCTGTGCAGTTCATTGCCATCTCTATTTTGGGGACAATAGTAGCCGATAGTAATCAATAATGTTCCCCAATGGTGACAAAACAAGAATGAACATTTTAAAAGCTTTCTTTGCTGGACATATTTAACTGGCTGGATTTCCAATATGTATTCGAGTATGTTGCAAAAAGATGTGGGAGCTAAGGGTATATACTTCTACTTTAAAAAGCTCCTTCCTTTTGGTAAAATCAATTGGAATATGAGTAGTGACTACTCCATTCTTATCACTTCGATTTTGAAAATATGTGTCGTACTTATATCGGTAAGGTCGTGTTTTAAACTAGTGCAATATTAATGACTTTTTTGATTGTTTGGAAATTGGAAGGTTATTTGAAGTTTTCTAACATAATTATATATCAAGTACGAGTTATAATGGGTTAAATTTTAATATATTTGGAGGGTTTTGTACACTTTGTAACTTGTGGCAAACAATGATAGGTGTCCCTTTCCACAGATATGTGTCGAGTATCATTTGTTCTACTATTATATTTAAGTTGAGAGTTTTGGTATCAGAATTATCACTTTCTATCTTCTATTTTTATTCCTTTTATAGATAGTGCTCTAGTTTATTTATTTCTGAAAATTGTCTTCTAGCTTTGATGTAATTTATCTTAGAGAATTATCTTCTTCCTTTGAATCGAATTAGCTTTTGTACAAGAACTAAGTAACTAATCCTAGCATTGCAAAATCAACCCATAAATTTGAATACATTAGCTAACCTTGATGATGATGAGAAATTTGTACCCATCTCAAAAACTTAAATAAAAAACTTTGAAGGATTTGACTGAATTAAAGCAAAGCTCAGAAATTCAAGAATATAGATGAGATCAATAAACATATGAAACTATTTGAGAAAAAAGGGGAGAAATGGAAGCATACCACTTCCGTTTCCAAAACTACCATTTGCACATCCACTACCAAGTCAAGGAAGAAACAAAAGCTGACACACTGAACCCTTGTGTGTGTGAAGATCAATCCAAATACATTTGTTTTTTGATAGTGTTGTCTTTTGTACAAAAAGTATTTCAACTGAAGCTATTGTTTTTCTTTTTATTTAATCTAGTTGTTCGGTAAAGCTTGTTGAACTTAAGCTTATATGCTTATGAGAACCAGGTATTGTTAATAGATGGCTAAATTAAGCTACTATCTCAATTTCCATCTTGAACTACAATATAACACCAATTATTTCAAGTGTCATCTAGTTGCCTATCTCAATTGTGCTACAATATAACACAACTTCATACATAACATCACTTGCAAAAGTAATGTATTACAACTAGTCATATCATCCTTTTATGCCCACTTATCTCAATTGTCATTTGATCATATATAAATATAAGTATAATAACAACTAGAATTACAACTAACAACATCACAACATACCTTAATCTTTTCTTAATCTTCTTATGTGCATGATTTAACTCCATCAGCTCAGTTTTCACTTTATTTTGCTCTTACAATTCATTATGATGAATAGTTACTCCCTACTAATCAACTTGCCATTTCTCACTTGTCTTTATCTTATGCGAATGCAAAAATAGTACATAAATGAAAAACATTTAGCGTTCGAATTTTCATTGAACCCCAATTAATAAATCCCCACAACCATCCCAACCTTAAATTAGAACTACACACCGTCAAAATGATGGTTTCAACAAATACGCCTTTTGGAAGTTCCAATTAAACCCTCCAGCGTGGTGGTTCTTTTAATGACAACCAACGATATTTAACTCATACAAGTGACGAAATAAAGAAAGGGAGATAGAGAGAGAGAAATGAGACCAAAATCGTCGTCAACATAGAGAAAAGGAGAGAGAGCTACAAACGGAGTAAAACTATTACCTTTCTTGAAGTTTTCCATAACTTCCTTTCAATGACGTCCTATGGTTACGATGAAGAGAGGACAAAGATAGACATGTCCACAGCAAGGAAAGAGAATTAGAGAAATTTCAATTAAAATATAGGCCATATTATTTTGTGCGGTTTCACACTGCACCTGCCATATTTTTCCACAATTACCACAGTCTTTTCATATTATACCATACCACACTTTACCACAACAATCATAACTTTCTCTCTCTTTACTTTTCTTTCTCCTTACTTTTCTCTCCTCTATTTTTCACATTATCTCCTCTCATCTATCACATCAATCATTTTTACAATAAATTTTACCATATTTTACCTTATCATACCACAGTTTCCACAATATTACCATGTCATACCATTTATCGCACAAAAGAACAGAGTTTAGAGTATTTCTAATGCACAAACACTGGTGCCAACAAATAATTTCTCTAAAAGGGTTACCTCTAAACATTTTTTTATTAGATTTTATATAACCCAAGGATATCAATAATTATAACACTTTAACACACTTTCCACCTTAATAATATCGGATTGCTTTGAAAAATGACATAAAAAAACTTTGAAATACTATAGAATACCAATATATATTTTAAAAATACAGAATATCAAAAAATAGTTTCTCTTCCATAAAAAAAAGTGGTCTCAAATTTTATTTTTTTTTGCTCACTAGTCACTAGCCTATTTTTGCCTCGATATAATTATCATGTGAAATTGCCTGCGATTTTGTTTGAACACATAGTAATTTTCCAGTAAGTGCACTGCCCTGATTCATCATGCAAGTACACTGACACACTACTGTTACCACCCCACCTTTCTTCCCGCTGTTTACCTCATCTTACTTTGCATCCCCATTGCAGGAGCATCATTATCTGTGGGAATAAACCCCCCAAATCTGCTATTGTTTACCTTTCTTAGGTTCTTTCTTCAGATGGAGAAAAGTTGAAGCAACAATCTTGTTAAATTATGGAGAAGAGAAACCCAGCTGTTTATGTTCATCCTCAACTATACTCTAATCATGATTATGATGATGATTTACCTCTTTCAGGTATCTCTTTACCTTCTTTTACTACCATATTACTTGTTTACTATCAAATTGGTGCTCTTATGAAACTGAAAGAGCTAATTTTTATGGAGTATCTTTCTGGGGTTTCTCCATGGGATTTGTGTTGGGGTTGAGGGTATTGCTTAAATTTTGGTGGGTCTCAAGATTTTAAGGATTTTTCCTTTGGTACAGTTGGGGGATTGTTTGTGGAAGACAACAAAGTGCCAGATTCTCACAATTCAAAGCTAAATCACTATCTTTTATTCAAGTGTTAAATTTTGGCAAGTTGTGACTTTTTCTTTGGTTTGTGGAGGTCCTTTTCTTTCTCCCTTCCTTTTCCCCGTGTTTTGGGGGTCCATTTTGTCTATGTGTTGGATTTTTATGGATGGTTAGCTACTTTACAAAAGCAAAATTTCAATTTGGAGCATAAAGCTGAGGATAATGAGTAATTAATGATTAAATGTGAGAGAAATGGTGATTTTGGGCATGTATTGCTCAGTTAACAGAGATTCAGTTAATTACATGTTGGTGCATGCTTGTCTTTTCAAATTTCGGACTGTAGGAAAGGAAATCTTGTCAAATATTTAAGCAATTTTTGATGTAAATGTATGGAAAGATGCTCAAATGATTTCTAGTGTAGGTGACAAGGGATTGTGCTCCCTCACTACCCTCAGTAAGGTTCATTCATGTATTGGTTGGTTGCAGGATGAAGTTTAAGTTCAGTGTGGACTTTTTTTAAAGGGTTGGAGGAATGAAATTGAGAACATTCTGCAAAGTGGGTTGTGTTAGCCTTAGATGGAACTGGACAAATGGATTGGATCAAGTTGGGTCAATAGGAAATGATTGATAGCACTCACAAATCACAATAGTTACCATATCATAAAACCCAGTTCAAATGATGGGGATTGGACCATGAACTCACAAATTGTGTGCTACTGCAAAGCAAAAGCTGGAAACTTTTTGTAACTTTAGATGTATCAAAGCAAGAAAAGAGGTAGAGAAATGGTTAACGACGGAGATTGTTTAGTTGGAACACGTCATGGACAGCTATCTTTGTGTAGTGAATTCTGTTCAAGAATATGCTTCATCTGGTGTGCTTTTATGGGCATATCAACTCCCTTGGGAGTTTGGATGTTTGGGGTGAGAGGGGGTATACATAGGGGGGATGCCCTAGTTCTAAGTCCTCAATTCACCTTATGAATGTATGATGCCAAAAAACTTTTAGTATGAAAGTTGGCTTTTCAGGGATAGTGGTGAGATATGCCTGTGAAGAGGTGATACTAGTCATATGACACTGGACATGTTGGTTTCTCATTGAAATTATTGGTTTTTGCTTTTTAGGAACATCTAAACACTTTTAAATTACCTCATTTCAGTCATTACCTAGCTGAGAATCGTGCGTTTTTATCCTTTTCTGGTTGAAGCAACCAGCAGTTCAATCGTAAGCTCTCTTTGGTTCTAGAGATTTACCTAATTATTGGTTTTTATTGCAATAGAAGATTATGGGATCTATAATTCCAGTGGAATATACCATCATGCCGCCATTTAAATCAGTTAGTTGATACACATTAACTTCTTTCGCATGTGTAATACATCATGTCTCCTCAATCAGGAAATAATCTGTTCATGAACACAGCCTAAATGCCTACTCTAACTTCTAAGTTTTAACCCAATTTCTTCTTGTTTACTACATGGCATCTATACTCATTACTTAAGATGATTGTAGCCATATCTTCTTTTTTGAAGCTGCTGATTGTACTTGTGTCACTTGCAGAGCATTACAAATGCAAATTTTCAAAGTGTATTTCACCGCCACTCGGTCCATATCTGCACGGTGTTGAGGGGAAGGCAGCTGAAAAGGATTGCGTAGTAACAGAGGATAGACCTGAACACATTGCTCGATGCACCTCATATATTTTACCGTCCAGAACAAATTCAAAGACAAGAAACCGAGATCAGGGTAGACCACACGGGGAGATGCGCAATTTCACATCTGACAGCAATTTGGAGTAAGTTGCGGTTTTTAATTTGTAGAGCATTAGGGACACCTGTACTTCATGCTCATCATTCGCAACTCGATTTCCTGGTTCTTCTAGGAATGATGTGGTGGAAATACTTGGAGACAGTGATGATGATGATGATCAACTCCCTCTTTCAGGTACTTTATCTTCTGTTTTTTCCCCTTATTGTATTAGTATCAAATTGTTAATCCTTTGTCATAAGAAAAGCCAAAATTTTGTCCATACTTCTCATCTTGATCCTAGGTTCTACAGACACAATGGCCATCTTATTCAAGTTGCTCATCTTTGCAAGTTGTTGTGACTTTTACTTTGCTTTTCTGTGGCTTCTTTTCTGTCACCCCGTGTTTTGGGGTACTTCGTACCTAAGAGTAGGATTTATGGAAAGCAGAATCTTTAGCTACTTTAAAAAAGCAATTTTTCAAGTCTCTCGTTGGGATAAGAAACTGAAACTCATGATTAGCACGTGTAACAGAAATTTTGCTCCTAGGCGCGACTTGCCTGAGTGAACAATCCTTAAGTAGTTGCAAATTTTGAGATGCTAGTTCAAGTTTAAACATTTATTCATGACTAATCAGTGACTTTGGGTCACTTCTGACACGTGGAATATTTATGTCAGATATTGGATAATTGTCTGAACAAATACTCAAACGTCTGTCCGATTAATGCAACAAGACTTTGTGTTCTTTGGATGCTTTCCTGTTACAGAAGGGCGAAGGCCCTATCCTAACTTTAACCCTGTTTTCTTCTTGTATGAATTCCTAACTTTAACCCTGTTTTCTTCTTGTATGAATTCCTTCTTCGTTGAGTTTGATGATTCTATTTCTTTCGCTTGCAGTGCTTATATGGGGATACAATCGTTCAGGGCATCCCTCATGTCCCCTACAAATCCCTCCACTTGTGCAGAGTGTCCAGGATGAGGTGACTGAAGACAGGGTAAAAAAAAAGATGAATAGCCCTGAATGCATAGACATTTCACCATGCTCGGATATTTTACCTTCACCGTGTTCTTCGGATATTTCACCCCCCAGCACGAGGTCAAAAAGGAGAGACAGACGTCACAATGACCCCCGTCGAAAGATGAACAATTTCACATTTGATGACCATCTGGAGTAAGTCCGTGTTTGTTTGTATCTAGGGATGTAGCATTACTCAATCATCGTGATTCTTGCTTAATACTCTGGACTCTAGGAACATTTGGGCAAGCTTATCTGAAGATAAGAAGCCCTGCTTTGCTCTGCTGGATAGCATGTGTTTCATACTTTACCAGATGGGGCGAGAATCTGGTTTGAATATTATAAAGCGCAAGGATGTCTTCTCAAAGAAGTACGTCTTGGTTCCCATTGTTTGCTGGTATGTTGTCCATCTTTCTTCCCAAACCCAGAGAGATTTCCTTTACGTTAGTTCATGACTGTGTTTGAATTTTTCGCTGCTGTAGGAGTCACTGGAGACTTGCTGTTTTCTGCCATCTGGGCGAGTCTGCGTTGTCAGAAACCAGAACACGGTGCATCTTGTTGCTTGATTCTCTGGAGATGGGTGCACGGGAAATTGAATGTTATATAAGAAAGTATGTTCTCCAATCTCCACCTCTACTCAGCTTGTTTGGACTAGACTCAATCTGTAAAAATGTATATTGATTCGCAGGTTTGTTTTCGATATATTCAAGGCAGAGGGTAGACCAGAAATCAAGGACGATATTGAACAAATTCCTATTTTAACTCCCGAGGTGAATGCTATGCAGTCTCTCATGAAATTCACCCCCTCATAACCTCATGCTATGATTTTGATTCGCAACATTGACGTGCTTGAATGACACTTTCAGGTGCCCCAGCAGAGTAATGATGTTGACTGTGGTAGATTTGTTCTTTACTTCATACAAAAGTTTCTCGATACTGCTCCAGAGAATTTCAGCTGTTCAAACGGATATCCTTACTTCGTATGATCTCTCTATCTCTCTTTCTGAGTATCCCGCGTGGGTAATTATGGCAAAACAGAAGACATTACTGCTCGCTTGTTCTTGTTCAATGTACTTTCTGCAGATGACTCCAGACTGGTTCAGTGATGAAAATTTTGAGGAATTCTGCGAGAAACTGGCTAATAAGGAATCAAAGTCCGAGTCGGGTGTAGACATAGAGCCAGCAGGTCCTGAGAGGCGTTCGCAAAGAATCAGAAACAAAACCGCAGCACAAAGGCAACAACGGCTACCATCTCTCGCGCAAAACGATGTTGTTTGGATAGACTGATGATATCCATCAAAACTCGTGCGTTTTTTCGCAGCTTGACAAGTCGATCATTGACAAACAGATAGTGTAGGAGTTCGTTAGATGTGTTATTGATTCTGTGTTGTGTAGAAGCACAGGCTGTTGCTAGATGGGGAAGAAGTGATGAAAGAGCTTACATTACATGACTTTGTATGTAAAGCATGAATGCCTTTTGTAATACTGGTTTATGTAAAATTGTGAAGGTGGCAATTGACAGTAAAAGCTGACTGGGAAAAATGTAAAATTAATGCGCGTCAGGTAGGGGTCGAACCTACGACCTTCTGCTTAGGAAACAGACGCTCTATCCACTGAGCTACAGACGCTTTCTGCTGAGATTCTTCGGTTGTTTAACCATGTTATAAATATAATGCTAACTAATGGTGTTTCTTACACTCGAAGTGATGTACGTATGATACGGTGAGTGATAAGAATCAGATCGTCTGTAAGATGCACAATTTTTAAGATTTTTAAAAACTATAAGGGTGATTAATAAATAATATTAATTTATGTGAGGTAAGAAGTTTTAAACAAATTATTATATTTTACCGTGTGGTGGATCTAGATTTTAAAAATAGAGGTGTCTACTTGAATAATATTTTAGTTAGTTAGGCTACTGAATTAAATGAGACATCCTTACTAATATTTTAGGCTTTTTAAGAAATCCACTCAATATAAATATATAATAATTTCTTAAAATATAATTGATCTATGATAATTATAGTAGAATATTACAGTAGCATATAAAAAATATACCGTAAAAAGAGATCGTCACATGATAATTTTATAACATGACATGGTTTCTCCGTACAATGTGCATAAAATGGAACAACATTGGAATCTTCTTTTATCGGTTCACCGCATGGTGTTTTTAACAATGTGACTCTAAGGGTAGCTATGTTGTTAGAATTGACCCGTTTAACCTAGTGAGCCAATGGGTCAATTGATTGAGCTAGTTTGACTGTATTAAACCAGTTAACCAGGGTCACCAACTGAATCGATCAAAACCACCATGATCTGATTGTGAGAAAAAATTTCTAATGTATTTCCCAAATAATAAGTACTAAAAGTTTTCATATGATTCCCCAAAAATGAATGTACTATACAAACAATTTTCATAAACGTTTCAATATATGCGTAAGCTGCAACTAAGTAACCAAGTAACCAACAACGATGAACTATTGAAGAGCATGCGAGAACTGATGGACACAATGGCCTATGGAGCTAGCGGCAGTGAGAACCTGAGCAGTAGTGAAGGCCCGACTGAAGGCAAGACCACTGGTTTACGGTTCAACTAATTACCAGTTCGAGGTAGGGACCCATATGCATAAATTAACGGTAGATGACTGCGGGTTTCGGGTCTACATAAGATGGCAGCACAAAAAGAAAGTTGATCACAAAATGGTATATGCCAAGTTCCAAATATTATGGAACGGGGAAAAAAAAGTTGATAATAGAGCAGGACATTTGCTAATGTTTAGATAAGCTAGTTGAGGCATGCGAAGCATAACATTGACACTAATCAGTAATTGCGAAAATGAAAACGCGTCAGGTAGGGGTCGAACCTACGACCTTCTGCTTAGGAAACAGACGCTCTATCCACTGAGCTACAGACGCCTTTGTGCTGATTTTGCTCACATATTTTAATTGATTAATCCCAAGTGTCCATATACAAATCTTTTATCTTTTATTAGTAGTAGAATGACCTTTTATGAAATGGCTTCCTCTCTCAATCCTGAACAGATTAGTTTTTTTTATTTATTTTATTATTATTTATTTATTAGGAAACTGAACATATTAGTTAATATGCCCGTCCTACGGACAGGTTAAATATACCTGACTTATATTAACTTAGCTAAATTTAAAGCACATGCGACTCGTGTTTTAACGTCAAAGTTGCATGAATCTGAAATATATTCGACTCATATTTACCCTAACCAAATATATGCTCAACCTATATTTAATCCATCCATTTGAATCGATCAGGCTAGTAGCTTAATTTGCTATGATTTTTGGTTATTGTATTCAAGTAAGAAAATTAAATTTGTGTGTGAAAAAAGTACGAGTATTTACCTAAATTCAAAATACACCTGACTCGTAATTTTAATATCAAATTTGTCTACACTCGAGATACACCTGACATGTATGTGCCCAAACCAAATATACATATGACCGGTTTTTGACATACCCGTTCGAATTGCTAGATTTAATAACTTAATTTTCGTTTGATGCTAGAATCATTGGTTATTGTATTCGATGTCGAAAGAGTAAATTTGTGTGTGAACACAAGCTACAAGTTAGGCAAGCTACTGATTAATTATTATATTTGATGGTGAAATAGTAAACTCATATATGAACACAAGCTAGCTGATAGACAAACATGCAAACAGGCAACAAATAATTATTATAGTAGCAAAAGAGTAAATTTGTATGTGAACATAAGCAAACAGCAAAAGAACAAAAATGAAAGTCATTTTTTTAATATAGAGTATATGATATTAAGATTCCGTTCTTTTATGCGGTAGGTTGTGGTGTGGTACCACATTGCATCGCACTCCTTAATCTATACCACACTTCACCAAACCACACCACACCACACTATAATCATTACCAATATATCTCTTCACTTTTCACTCTTCACTCTTCACACTTCTCTCTCTTCGCTTTTCTCCTTTATTTTTCATGTTCTCTCCCCTCACCTAACACATCTACCACAACTCTCACCAGTCACTACAATTCACCACAACTTACCACACCTTTTCAAATTTCACCGCACCGCACCATCACGACACTGCACCAACCGTATAAAATAACGGAACCCAAATCCTGCCTAAACCTCTCACAAGTTTCAATTTCAAAATCGAAATATTTTCTCCCTATCTCCTTGATAACTTCCGATACAATTGCCAAATAAATCTCCCCTTTCTCTCGTTGATAAAAGAAAGTAACGCCCGAATATTTGCTAGTAATAATAGAGCGGTTAATAAAACAATTCTATAGATATAGTGTACGAATAGAATTAGAATATGTACGTATTTTGAATATAAAAGTAACTCTCTTACGACAAATACTATTAATTAACTTTCTCGATAATTACAATCTGCAGACTGTGTATATATTTTGGGTTCAGACTTCAGACAAATATAAATCAGGTATATTTAATTCGTCCATAAGACGAACATGTTAACTAACCATTAAAAAAATCTCGTTTATTCATATGTCTATTTTATAATTTGTATTTATTCATATTTATTTATTTTTATCTTTACAAAATATTTTGCAGCTTGCCTTTATTTTAACTAGTGTTCATATATACATTTACTTTTTTTATCCTCAAATATAATAATTAAGGAGCTCAACATCATTTTTTTCACTTGAATTCACATAAATATTTCCCGTTTTACCGATGTGTTGTCCTGCTTCCTTTCAACGTGAAGATTAAGCACTATTTGACAGTAAATATTCTTTTGAGAGGGCAAATCAAATTAGTTTTACACTTTACGTAAATATCTATTAATACAATAATTATAATATTTGTACAATGAAAAATTGAAAACGCTAAAGTCTATCATACAATATTTGTAAAACATCTAATGTTAGAATGAAAACTAAATTGTTGTATATTGTATTTGAAAAAAAATTTTGAACGCCGATATACTATAACAATAATGACACAATAATATAACAATAATGACACAATAAAAATTGTGGCCACAACACTCTCTAAATTGGTAAGTGAGAAATGACACCTCTAGGATTCAAACCCTAGACGCTTGGGATAGGAAGTGAATCTTTTATCACTTAGACATGAGGCAATTGACATGTATATTACTTAAAAATGTACAGTTATTTGTAATTTTTTATATTTTCAAAATTTCGAGTAAACTATGCACAATAATAATAATAATACAATTTAATGTACATCTTTATATCATATGAGATTTATATAACAAAATTATAATTTCTAGCTCGTGCTTTAGATTACATATCTTACACGGACATTATTTGCTTGCATTTTCAAATGGAGCCAAGTAGCCAACTTTATCAAAACAGAAAAAACAGAAAGACAAAACAGGCAAAATATTAGGCCATTAGCTGGTTATTATTGATATTCCCTTTGGTTTGGGTACTACTAATTAATACTCAACTTTTCTAATTTAAAAATTAATTGTTGGATGTATGCAAGCTGTGTTGGTTCATGTATCAACATGCCAAAGTCTACCTGTGCTCTTCACAAACATACACATCCTTCCAAGCAAACATCACCTACACTTCTATGATGTGATTCCTTTTCCTCCCTTCCTTTTTTTCTAAAAAAAAAGGAGAAGATTTTTTATGATTATTGTTATTGTATACACAAAAATTATTATATTATAGGGTTGGATACGTTATGTATTCATTTATATTTAGTGATTTAGGTACACCCATAAGTCTAATATATTGAAGATTAATAGTCCTGATCTACCATTTGGGAATCAAAAATATATAGTAAGTACATATATATATTAATCGATAATTCTTAAAAGTAGCATTGTTTAATTGACATACACTGTTATATTGTTTTACTGATTAGGAATTCATATTAAGAAGTAAGAACATAAGATAGGAAAACAAAAATATCAATTTAATTTACTTTAACTGACCTATTTACTATAACCCATGTCATATGACTTGTATTCATATACATTTGTTGTTATAAAGGTAAGTGGGGAAGGGACGTGGGTTAACGATTTTTATTTATTTTTTAATGAGAAATTTACCTATTCTATCTGAGTACAATATATTAAAATGACTACTATTTATGCTAGCAGGTTATGCCCAAAGTTTGAAAGTTAATTAGCTGCTTCATTAGCTTCTCGAAATATATATGAAATTGTGACCCAGTAGAAAGAGAGAAAGAGCTTTCGGGTGTCTTGAATAAGTCTTTGGGTTCGCCAAAGTATTGCAAAATTGCCAAGGACCGCTTGGAGCATTACCAAGTTGTCATCTTTGACGCAGATGTTGGTGTAGCCTGACACAATAGATTCTCGAAGTCCATCTTGAAGCACTCTGCAATAGGAAGAGGGAATCTCCATATTTTCATGCCCTTGCTTTTAGAAGCTATCCATGCCAATCCCGTAGAAGGAAACCATTGACAGTTGAGTTGTTATTGAAAGACCCGTCGAGGTTTAGTTTGGCAACTCCCTTATGCGGTGAATGTCATCTTACCACTCTACAATAGGATGCTAGATTATTTGTACTCAAGTTGTCGTCTTTGATTGATATGATCTATTGGGATTCATGATCCTGTTAGTTTAGTAGTTAAATTTAGCATGTTATAATGAGAGATGTGACTATGAAACTTTCAATTTGCGTATAGTAGTATCTTGGAAGGTGTCGAGGTCATATAATGACTTTGTTTTGAGCAAAAAATAATGCATATTCAGGTCCTTTTAAAGGTTGCGAAATAGATAGTTCTCGATCAAGCCAAGTTGAAGGAGAAAAATACTAGAGAAAGGAGAGTGACCAACTTCCTAGCATTGTATATGGTCTCCCCAAACCAGGAACAGGTGAAAATAAACTTTGATGCCTCATTTGCGGATCAAGGTAGTGTACATATGGGAGTGGTCTGTACATATCTTCTTCAATATGTGCTTATGGCAACTAATTCCAAGAAGGTAACTACCCATTGGACTATTGGAGCCCTTTGATCCCTTTGATTGTTGAAGCAAAAACGGTTGTGGTTGTCGTCCGACTAATTTGGAGGTTCTGTTATTATTCAATAATCTTTGAGTCAAATTTTCTTACTCTTATTCAATGTTTATAACTTTATATAATTCTATTTTATTCCTTAGTGAGTGTGATATAGTTTTGGAGGACTTAAACTCCCCGAGTAGATGTTTTGTTAGTGGTAGTCGGACCCATGTCGAGAGAGAAGATAAATGGTTGCTCATGATATGGCCAAAGTTAGTTTGATAGGGGAAGAGGTGAAGAACATTTCTGGTTAAGAATTTGCCCTAACTAGATTCATCCTTATTTATTGACGGATAAATTTACAATTTAAGTGAGATGGAAATAACAACTTTGTAAAATCACTTACTTTCTTTATTTGGTCTTGAAAAAAGAGTTAAGGAAGAAGATTTGGATAGAAAATGTCGTGAAAGATTTGATTGATTTTATCATCAACATTTTGTTTCTAAATTTGAGAGGAAAGTGAGACAAAAATATAATAGGCTAAATGAAAAGAGGGGATTGAGGACTGAGGAGGGAGAAATTGAAGAGAGATATTGGTGGAAAAAAGTTAGCCATAATGATTAGTAAATAGAACAACAATAACAATAATATCAGTCGTGATAGATGTTTTTATTTGTTGGGAGATTGATTCTGGATATGTGAGGGGTAATTTTTTTTTAATTTCAATTTCCGAGAATCAAATGGAGTTTAGAAAAAGACAAATAATTTTTTTAAATGATAAGTAGTACAATAATTAGGTAGTTCATCTCTCAAAGTTCTACATATGTTGTCCTCGATAAGTTAGAAAGGAAGAAAGAACAAGGACTAGGGTGTCATTTAATTAAAGTATAAATAAAAAGATCAAACTTTGAGACCTAATTAGTTGCATGATTTCCTTCTTGAAAAGTCTATTGGATCTGGACTTGAATGCAAGGGGATATCACATAAGTTTAAGGTAAGCTCTATTGAATGGTAACAGGTAACTAGACCAGCAGTGCTATATAGTAATGAGTTTTGAACAATCAAGAGTCGCATTGTTAAATGTGTACGAGGTAAAAATGATGATAGTTTGATGGATTTGTGGATTTATTAAGGCCCCGTTTTTTTATGCGGCTGGCAGGCTACGGTGCCACACCGCACACAACTTTTCACAACTCACCACAATCCACCACAATCTACCACAACCCACCACAATCTACTTTTTCAATTTTAATTTATCTTTTTATTAAAATTTAAACTTTATTTACCAACACGTTTACAATTATTTAAACCACAACCCACAAGAACTTTCTTCAACCCACCGCATGCCACCACAACTTTTCCCAACCCACTACAATCCACCACATTTCCTCCACACCTCACTGCACCGCACCCCACCGCAGCCAGCCGTGTAAAAGAACGAGACCTAAGTTAGATAAAATTAGGAACGATGTGTGCAGTGATAAGTTAGAGGAGGTCTCGATCGAAGATAAGCTGTCACTACAAGAATGACTCACTTGTGCCACCAAAGTGGCCACGGGAAGCAAGTTTTGGTGGGCAAATTTTACATCAATGTTTATAATCCATAGATCCAAAGTATGTTTGCCATGAAAGTAATTCTTTAGTGGCCAATTAAGAAAATGGTCCCTTGTTAGCCATGAAATAAGAGTTAATCGTGGCTAGTTTGTGAATTTAGCCATGACAAAAACATTTTGTGGCCAGTAGTCGTGGCTAGTTTGTGAATTTGGCCATTATAAAAATATATTGTGACCGATAGTCGTGGCTAGTTTGTGAATTTGGCCATGATAAAAATATCTTGTGGCCAATGGTCATGGCTAGTTTGAAAATTTGGTCATGATAAAAATATATCATGGCTAGTTTGTGTATTTGGCCATGATAAAAATATTTTGTGGCTAATAGTCATGGCTAGTTTGAAAATTTGGCCATTATAAAAATATATTGTGGCCAATATTCATAGCTAGTTTGAAATTTTGGTCATGATAAAAATATACCGTGACTAGTTTGTGAATTTGGCCATGAAAAAAATATTTGGTGACCAATTGTTTATATTTGCCACTGAAAAATCATTTTGATGGCTCGAAGTTTCAACTTCATATGCTCCTACAAAATATATTTGGTGACCAAACTTGTTGAGTATTATTAGTGATTAGTAATGACAGTGAATACAGGATATTTTTATTAGATGAAATAAACTTTTTTCTTGTTAGTGATTTACAATGGTGCATATAAGTCACTAGAAAAGTCGTGGCTAGAGATTCTGCATACTATGAACAGTATCTGTGTAACACTCCGGGTGTATGGTTAAGTGTTGGCTTAAAAGGATTGAAATGACTACTTATACACCAAGATGCACCTTCTTCAATGGTAGCTCATCCGTTGGGAACTCCTCAGTTAAGCGTGCTTGGGTGGGAGTAGTCTAAGGATGGGTGACCTCCTAGGAAGTTTTCCCAGACAACATGTGAGTGAGGACAAAGCACGCTCAAAAGACTCGCGGTGATTCGTGGGACCAGCCAGCAATCCTTGAAGCAGTTCTCGGTAATGTTCGCGGCCCGGAGGGGCAGGGGCATTACAATTGGTTACACAAATAGTCATATATATATAGGCAATTATTAGCAGAAATAATAATTTTTTAATAAATAATAATTTTTTTTTATAAAATCTAGCCACGGATGATGGCGTGGCTAATATAATTTAGTGGCCACTATGTTATTTGTGGCTAATATACTTATTAGCCACGGAAGATATTGTGGCGAATCGGAATAAATAACTCAAGTTGGACAATACTTAGCCACTAAATTTTTTGTGGCAAGTACTACAATAGCTCGCCATGCAATGGATATTTCTGTGGCCATTTTATTAGCCACGAGGCCATTCGCCACGACAGGCCACGCACAAGATTTCCATGGCCAATTGCATTCGCCACGGGAAATTTTTACTTTAGCCACGAATAATTCCGTGGCGCAAGTGAGTCATTCTTGTAGTGTGTCAGAGAATAAACTGAGATGGTTTGGATATGTGTTTAGGAAGAGTGAGGACGCTTCGGTTTGGAGGTGTGAAAAGATTGCTTGATAATGTTAAACTTTGTCACCAATACAATGACAAAGTTTAACATTATCAAGCGTCCTCACTCTTCCTAAGCACATATCCAAACCATCTCAGTTTAAAATCTAGGTTGGCTAAAAACACAAATACAATGAATTAAGTGGTAAACAGTGATATTTAACATTATCAAGCGTCTGTAGCTCAGTGGATAGAGCGTCTGTTTCCTAAGCAGAAAGTCGTAGGTTCGACCCTACCTGACGCGAATTGACAGTCTTTTTTCCAATTCTCACTACAGTGATATATGAATGTCTGATTGTCCACCCTGTTTACCCGATCAAGATTTGCTCCATTACTGATTGTCCGTCCAAATCAATCAGATGTCCATTGTTAAAGTTAATTTCTTCCTTTTGTAATACACCGTCCATTTTTTTAAATAATACTACTTGATAATAATTTTGTAAATGGGAAAATAAAAATTGAAAATATTGCGGAAAATTGTTGTCGCCTCCATTCATTCATCTATTCATCCATCCACCACCCACCAGGGTCTTCCAAATATTCTCATCTCTTGCATTGCACACCATAGCCTCCCTCTCCTTCTCTCTCTCTCTCCTTTCTCTCTCTAAAATCTGCTATTTATAATATTGTATTTTCAGCTAAGCTTTCTCTCTCTAAGGCTGGAATTTGCTCATCTTTTTCGATTTGCGATTTTATTTTATTATTAAAGTGGGCATTTGGAATAACCAAAGGAAAAATAGAGAAGGAGAGAATGCTTGTAGAGGATGACCTCATCCTCTCTTCTTCTTATCACACCTCTTCTTAGATCTTGTTTTTCGCTTCTGGGTTTCCTCCAAACGGTGTGTTTTCTCTCTCTAACCCCCTCCCTTCTCTCTCTAACATCGCCAATCGTATCCCATTTTCTGGGTTGGGTTGAGTTCTTCTTCTGATTGTGTTTTAATTCTGTGATTTTCAGGAATCCTAGATTGGTTATTGTTCAATCCGATGTCCCTGGATTGATTTTGCAACTGCCCACTTTGTTTTTCATTGAATTGCCTACTGGGTTCTGCTTTATTCCCTTAAAAAGTATGGTTTTTCTCCTGATTTACTGTTGTTGTTTTTAATCTTTTGATTGGGATAATCGGATGGCGATGTTTGTCATCTGGGTATCTGGAATTTGATGTCTGAATGTTGAATTGTTGATGCAATTCTGACTCAGAAATGTCAATCTAATCAGATTTGTAGAGTTTTAGATTTCGTCGTGAAATTGAAGAGACCCATTAGTAGGTTCGTTTCTGATGTGACTGTGGATTGAATTGTAGGAAAAAAGGAAGAAAAAAAATGGAATCAGATCTCGGTAAGCTTTTCATTGGTGGGATCTCATGGGACACGGATGAAAATAGGTTGAAGGAGTATTTCGGACAATACGGTCAAGTGATGGAGGTTGTGATCATGAGAGATCGAATCACTGGTCGTGCTCGTGGCTTTGGTTTCATTGTTTTTGCAGATCCTGCTGTTGCTGAGAGAGTTGTCATGGATAAACACATGATCGATGGACGAACAGTGAGTAAATCCATCCTGATTATTGGTTTTTCTGTGTGAATTGCAAATGTAATTCTGAATCTATTGCTTCTTTTCTGCATTTTGCATCATCGATCGAAACATTGTGTAATTGCTGTAATTCTATGGACCTGTATGTTTTGACATATGTTTGCTTGATCTGAATGTTACCACTTTTGCTTATATGAAGCATCTTTTTCGAATTTGGGAGTTTTAAGCAACTATGAGGCAATCAATGTGTTTCGAATCTTGATTCCGGTTGGAATGTAGTCTTCTAGAGGTTTTATATATGTTTGCTTTCGTACGTTGGACCGTAAATGGGAATCTGGGGTGATGATTCGGTTTGGTTCGCTTTTATGGAATTCAATTGATCTAATAACTTCCCGCTCGCTTAAATTGGTATGTGCTCGATATAGAAATGTGTTTCAATTGACCCTCTTGGCTGGCTTGTTTCCAGGTCGAAGCAAAGAAAGCCGTTCCAAGGGACGATCAGCAGATTCTAAGCCGAAAAAGTAACAGCATCCAAGGATCTCCTGGCATTGGACGCACCAAAAAGATCTTCGTCGGAGGCTTACCATCAACAGTCACGGAGAGCGATTTCAAAAAGTACTTTGATCAATTTGGAACCATTGCAGATGTTGTGGTAATGTATGATCACAACACCCAAAGGCCAAGAGGGTTTGGGTTCATCACTTACGATTCCGAGGACGCTGTCGATAGGGTTTTAATCAAAACTTTTCACGAACTTAATGGGAAGATGGTTGAAGTTAAACGGGCAGTCCCCAAGGAGCTTTCCCCGGGTCCTGCTCGGAGTCCCTTACCAGGATACAATTATAACTTCAATAGGGCGAGTAACCTCGTTAACAACTATGGACAAGGATACAATCTCGGCTCTATCGGGGGATATAGTCGAATCAATCCACTTATTACTAGCCGAACTGGACTTCCTCCATTTAACAATCCTAGGTACGGAATGGGTTTGAACATGGAGCCAGGATTGGGTGCTGGCTATGGCATGAATGCTGCTTTGAACAAAAGCCCTAGTTATGGCCGTGTTTTAGGACCTTATTATAGTGGGAATTCCAACAGGTATGACATGCCTATCAGCTACAATGGAAGTACCATGAGAGGTGACCCTTTGGTGAGCCCAGGAGGTAGGAATGTGTGGGGAAATGGTTCAATCACCAATCCAACAAACCCCGCCAGCCCTGGTGGCGCCTTCTTAGGCTCCGGGAGTGGAAATTTCGGAGTCTCGTTTAGAGACGGTGGGGCCAACTGGGGCTCGCCGTCTATCACACCCCAAGTTGTGGATAATAATGCTTCTGATTATAATGGTGGCAACTTTGGATATGGTTTTGGTGATGCCAATCATGTATTGGGAAGTGGGGGTTATGGAAGAACACAAGTCATGGATGGTGCTCCAGAACCTATTGGAGCTTCGTCCGGTAATTTTGACACTTCTGCTTATGCAGACTTGTATCGTGGCGGTGGATCAACATATCGTGATCCAACATGGCGTTCTGGATCTCCTGAACTAGATGGATCAGGTTCATTTGGGTTTGGTCTTGGCACTACAGCTGTAGATGCTGCTTCTAAACCTGCTGATGGTTTCATCGGAAGCTATAGTGTTACAAACAGACAAGCAAATAGAGGTAAAATTTCCTTGGCAACATATCCTTTAGTAATTTATTCGTGTTATATCTCGTCACTTGGCACAATCACTCTACTAGCAAGGCTACACACATTTGCATCTCTCAAAACAGTGCTTTAGCGAGATCCAAACTGAATCATTTTTGTATACGTTTGGATCTCCTGAAACCCTACTTCAACTATCAACATTGAACAATACTCCCTAGTCCCTCCCCCCCTCCTTTGTTCCTGTGTCATATATGCTCAACATGTTAATTATTTGTGGTAACCATCATTCCGTGTGTGCATTTAGGTGAAAAACTGTTGGTTTAGAAATGTTCCTCTTTTTGGTAATTTACTTTTCTTTTTAAATCTTAGTTCTAGAATGAAGGGGATTGCGAATCCTAGATCGAACTTTCTATAAACGTTTTTTTCTTGATAAACTTGGCCGTTGATAGTAAAAGATCTAGTGGGTTTTATGCATGGGACATGCTACGTAATACATATTAATGACTGACATTACACATTCAAGAGTGTGTCCTATCTTCATTTCTTGTGAAAATTGGCCCCTCAATCAATGCTAGCATGGAAGTTTTGCTGCCCTATTTTTCATCACACGTCGGAACTTTTTCAGTTAAACAAGTTTGTAAATCAGTCAAAACAGCCGCCTGATTGTTCATTCTTCGCATCTGGCTTGGTGGCTGGATTTGAACACGAATCCGAATGTTGGCAACTTCCTTTTGTGCTTATTTCGGCTCTTTTGAATTTCTGCAGGAATTGCAGCGTAGGGAGACTTGTGATCCGAACAGCTAGCTAAAAACAGATGAAAAAAAGACTTAAGATTATATGGCAGGAGCAGTGTTTTCGTTTCAGAATACAGATTCAGTAAGGACAATTAAGCTGGTTTTTTTTCATTTTTCCGTGATAAGGTTTCAGATTTGCATTTTTTTCCTTCCCCAAGTTAGGTTCTTGGTATTTGGTTGAGTTGTAAAATCAGATGCGGGATATACTCAAAAAATGTGGGTTCGACATAGTGTACCGATGCACCTTCTTCAGTCAGGACGCGAGCAATAGTTTGTCAGGTATAGGTGATGATCATTGTTTGATCTTTTTGTTCCTTTTTTCCCCCTCTCTCATTTTAACATGCTGTAACAGCTAGCCAGTTAAGTTTTTTACCTACCTACTCGTTAAGTATATTTCATTTGGTATTGAGGATGTATTTTTGTCCTTGGATTATTGTATGAAGTGAAGTTTTTTTTTTGTTTGAATTAATAGTGTGAAACAAACAGAGGGACATCCATCTAGGATTCCCATTAAGTTAATTTGTTGAATAGTCAACTCAAAACCTCATTCTACATTTGATCATGTTTTGTTTGTTCAAAGTTTGTGAAGCTAATCATTCAGCTATTTCTTTGTGTCCCTTTTTACATCACACTCAGAAGCATATATGCTTTTCTTTTATATATATGGTCCCATAAAAAGACTGTATGCAATACATCACAGAAACCGAACCCGACTGTATATGAAGATGACCTAGTTTGACCCTGACCCGAATGACCCGACTGTCAGGTCTACCGAAGAGGCTAAGAAAAGGGATGAAATTTTATGTGGGTGGTAAAATTGGGGGGCTTATCCAAAGTAGCATGCATCATATCCAATGACTTTTTGTGCTCCAGTGAAATGGAAAAGGGTGGGTATGGAAGATGAGGTTTATGTGGTCCAATTGTCATGGGTATGAGTGACAGAGATAGACAGACAAATACAAAGGTTGCACTGGTCATGGACACTATCTAATCTATCTATCTATCTATCTATCTATCCATCTTCTTCTGTTCCTACATAACATATGTTTTTGTTTACTCTTCTATTTCTTCTTTTTCATTCATGTGATTCCTGGTCCCCTTCTTTTGCTTCTCCATTTTTGGGATTGATTCCCTACATTTTGCAAGTGTCACTTGCTACTAATTGTATGTAATTTCATGGTATTTGATCAAGTTGTGCAAGATGATTGCAAATAGAGTTGAGTTTCAAATGTGTTTGATGCCAATTTGGGGCATATCTTCATTTGGTTTTTTTATTGTTAAGGAAAGGGATCCTCCTTCATATAATATGAATCGCCTTGTTTAGTAGGATATGCACTAAACTACTATGTTATTTGTAAAATTTAAGTTTTCATAAAGATAATTTTTGGTAAATGTTTTTTTTTTAATTTTATGAATAGGTCACGAATATGTCATAGAAAAAACGTCGAGATGACTGTTATACCAATAATTGGGAAGTCAACCAACTATATATACAAAAGTCAATTTGTAAATCCTAACATATAAACAATGTTATTTTTTAACCATAATCAAAACTGTATTTTGGCAACTTGGTTAGGTTGAAGGTGGAATAATTGAAATAATTAGTTTGAGTAAATTGTGGTTCCTTTTTCAAACCCAAACACAGACATTCCAACCAAGTTACTACCTAACTGTTGTGGCTTTCAGTGAGGAAAAAGAAATTTAAAAAACAAAATGTACAGGAATGTATGACTTTTTTATTTGACCAAAGTGGAGTTGTTTAATTATAACATTAAAAAAAGAAAAGATATTTTGAGTGTTAGAAATAGTAAAATACTAAAATCCAAGTGGCTTTGTCCAATCTGCCTTTCGGTGGTGGGCCGTGAAATCTTTGACAATTGATACTGGCGCCACACTTTTAGGCCCACCTTCCGGGACCCACTTCCACTTATACATTTTTCTAACTTCGTTATTAGAAAAAAAAAGCAATAAATAAAGACGCTCTCAAATTGGCCACGGTCTCCTCTGAAATTTGAAAATTTAAATGATGCCAATTTAAGAAACTTCGCCCTCCATATTCCATTTTTTTAAAGGTTATTGGATGTTAATATATTGAATTTTTGGGATATTGAACAATAATATACTGAACTTTGACTCTGAACAATAATGCACTCAATATGATTTTGACAATGACTAACTTGGTGGTAGTCCTATGTAGCGGGTGGAGGAAATGAATTGGTCTAAAAATATTTGTCTTTCCGGTCTGTCACGTAAGATTGTAACCAAGTTCGTCACCGTTGAAATTGTCTCGAATGCATTATTGTCCAACACCCCCTAAAATTCAGTGCATTATTGTCCAATGTCAAAGTTCAGTGTATAATTGTCAATATCCTAAAAATTCAATATATTAGCGTCCAAAATTTCTTTTGTTTATATAGAGTTTTCATCATCGTGATACTCCAACCGTCTTTCAATTATTGCAGCTATGAGGGTAGAGGGCTATACGCAGTTTAAATTTTATAAATTTTAATTACTAGTCAGTGATTATTCATCTATGAAATGATCTAAAATATAAAAATTAATATTATTAAATTTATTGTTAAAAATATTTTCTAATATATTTACATGTTCAAATATATTGCTTTAGAAATTAAGGTTACAATGTTGTATTGTAAAAGATTTTTGGATCGTAATATAAATATACTCATATATATTGGGGTATTATATCATAATGTACACAACTTTATTATTAGATACTAACAATATACTGACATTATATCAAGGTGAATTTGATGAATTTACCAGTAATTGCCATGATTTTAGGTCCTGTTCTTTAGATTGGGGAAAATGATGTTTGGATGAATTTGATTCTTTTTTGGGGAAATGTGTTTTTAGAGAGAACTGTTTTGGGGAATTGTGTAAAGTTTGGATTGGATTGGATTGGAAAGAGTTACCAATCCAAAGAACAGGGTGGTGAACCGATTTCAAGGATGACTTTAATTGGACTTATATTGATTTCTTATGGGTCTCGAGAAGTTTCCACAAGGGGTGTTCATGGTGCGGTGACGGTTTCACGAAGCAGTGCACCGGCTGTAACGGTTTTCCAAAATCATAAACCGGAACCGGAACACTCGGTTTTTGAAAACCAGTGTACCGGATTTAACGGTGCGGTGTCACCGGTTAACCGCGGTTAACCGGAACCGGCGCTATTTCCATTAAAATTAAAAAATCATCATTCAATCAACCAAAAAAAAATCAAGCTCGGTTCTGACCGTGTCCGTGTAAATTTTTTTTTGCTTGCTAGTTCCCAATGTGTCTGTGTAATTTTTTTTTTAAATCAAAATCTATATATATATATATTTTAATCAATATATATATATATATATATATATATATATATATATATTTGCACTATGACGTTCGGAATGTCGAATGCCATTTTGAGAATGTTGTAGCTTGTTAACGTGCATTGTTCCCATTACAATAACAACCCTACTACGTCATAGCCCATAGGAGATCCAATCCTAAATAAGAAAGGGGTATGAAAATCATGACTTGTATGAATAGTATAGAGCTAGGAAATTTGATTTAAAGCAATATGGATATTAAACTCAGAACAATAAAATTGTGCAACGGCTTAGCCAGAAGCAGCTCATGAAAGCACCATCTCATGACCCAGATGACTTAGGAAGATGGTTGGGATTTTCTGTCTATATATATATATATATATATATATATATATATATACTAGTATATATATAATGGTGCGGTTACTATTATTATTATGGAAGAAAAGGGATAGTCTATTCCCCCCATATTTGGGAGGGTTCTAATCCCCCTCTTTGGGAGGGATGGAATTTGCTATTCCATTCTAGAAACAGTTCTCCAAACAATAAAAACAGGAATTAGAACCCATTCTGACTTATTTCATTCCTTTTATGCTCACCAAACAGGCCCTTAAAGTTAAAATATTTAATATGTTCAACCCAATTTTAACCTAATTACTCGAAATTGAAATATGCTCAACCCGATTTTAACCTACCGGCCCAAATTGACTGGTATACCTGTATTAGATACCTATCCAAGCAAGTGTCCATCCAGGCATATACCATAACAAAGAAAGTTAACTCAAACCCAGCAAATTACAGTATTACAGAGAATGAAAGCAAAGCATTTCGTGTAAAGTGGGAACATGGTTTCCCTAAGTACTGCCTTGATTAACAAGCACAGAATACACATTTATTACTACTACTACTACTATCATGGTGTAAAGTATAAACATCCATCTGTTCTGGTTACACCTTTTCTCTCTCCTGGCTCACATTTTCAACCTCCTGGGTCATTCTCCTTTCCTAGGGAAGAGCAATCTTTAAAACCACTTTTAATTTAAGCAGAGACTAATCCAGACATTAGGCTACTGTTGAAGAATAATTAACTTCATCTAAAACATGGGAAACAATATTCTAATGCCCTAAAACAAGTTCTTGCTTGCTTGCTTAACTCAAAAAAAATGGCAGAAGAAGAATCCAAGCAAAACCTCAATGATCTGCAATGGGCACTGCAAGTGTTGGAATCAGGCAACCCCAGCCTCCAAAATGTCTCCTTTTTTCTCTCCCACCCTACTTCAGGTTCTCACCAACAAACAGAAACCTCCATAGCCATACATTTCTCCCAAGAAAACAATGCCCTCTTCTCCTACCTCCTCACCCAGCTGTCATCCATGAAGAATAACAGCTCTTCCTTGAGGAACTTGGAGTTCAATGGTGTTTACTGGGAGGTCACATACCTTCAGAGTCTCAGGACATTGCTGGGGAACAACCCAGGTATCAAGAACATTGCCTTCAGGAGGAATTTCTTCAGTTTGGAGTGCTTGCAGGAGCTGTCAGAGATTCTGAAAACAGATGGTGGCTATGTCAAGGAACTTGTGTTTTGTGAGTCTAGAATTGGGTACAAAGGAGCTGGGATCATTGCTTCTGCATTGAAGGTGAATGATAGTTTGGAAGAGCTTCAAATTTGGGAGGATTCAATTGGGTCAAAAGGTGCAGAGGAGCTTTCTAAGATGATTGAAGCTAATACATCTTTGAAGCTGTTATCGATATTCGATTCGAGCTTTCTGATCGCTGCGCCGTTGATCTCAGCTGTTTTGGGTAGGAATAGGGATATGGAGGTTCACATTTGGGGTCATGGGGGAAATGGCGAAAAGGGTATTGAGAAAGTTGTGGAATTTGTGCCTCAAAATGGGGTTCTTAGGATATACTGGCTCGATGTATCGGGTTCTTGCAGGGTTGCCTGCGCTCTTGGGATGAATACAACAGTGAAAACCCTAGACATGACAGGAGTGAGGCTGAAATCTCGGTGGGCGAGGGAGTTTAGGTGGGTTTTAGAGCAAAATACAACCCTCAAAGAAGTGAGATTGTCAAGATGTGGGTTGACAAACAAGGGGGTAGTATACATCTCAGCAGGGCTGTTTAAGAACAGAAGCTTGGAAAGTTTGCATCTTGATGGGAACTGGTTTAATGGGGTAGGGGTTGAGCATTTGCTATGCCCATTAAGCAGATTTTCAGCAATCCAGTGCCAAGCAAATACTAGTCTAAAATCGCTTACTTTTGGCGGGGGACGAACTAGGATTGGGCGGGATGGTTTGGAAGCGATTTTGAGGATGATCACGACGAATCAGAGCTTGACTTCGCTAGGGATTCATGATGATCAGGGGTTGAGGCCAGATGACATTGTCAGAATATTCATGAGTTTGGCGAAAAATGCATCCTTGAAGTGCTTGTCATTGCAGGGTTGTAAGGGGGTCGATGGAGAGTTTGTTTTCAAGGCGATAATGGAGACTCTGCAGGTGAATCCTTGGATTGAGGACATTGATCTCGAGAGGACGCCATTGCATAAAGCAGGAATGACAGAAGGGATTTATCAGAGATTAGGTCAGAATGAGAAGTCTGAACCGGACGTGGATTTGCTTAAGGACATGCCTATGACTGTGCCAAAGAGCTGCAGGGTCTTCTTATGTGGGCAAGAATATATGCAGGTAAGAACTCATAAACCCACTGAATTCGATCTTCTCTAATTTTAAATGCTTATGCCCTAGAATTGTTGGTTAGTTCAATAAGCTTGTCAAGAATATGCAACACACTGTGGTTAAAATTGGTCTGAATGGGATGTGAATGCAGGTAAATCTTCACTGTGCAATTCAATATCCCTCAATTTTTCGTCAACCAAGTTACCCTACATAGACCATGTTAGGACTTTGGTAAACCCGGTTGAGCAAGCTGTTAGATCAGAAGGGATGAAGATCAAAACCTTCAAAGATGAAGGCATAAAGATCTCAGTATGGAATCTGGCTGGTCAGCATGAATTCTACTCTCTGCAAGACCTCATGTTTCCCGGGCATGGAAGTGCGTCGTTTTTCCTGATCATATCGAGTTTGTTTCGAAAGCCAAACAACAAAGAGCCAAAAGATCCTGCAGAAATAGAAGAAGAACTACAATATTGGCTCAGGTTCATAGTTTCTAACTCGAGAAGGGCAGTCCAACAGTGCATGCTGCCTAATGTAACCATAGTTCTGACACACACTGATAAAATCAACATGAACTCTCGGAGTTTTCAGGCCATTGTGAATTCAGTTCAGAGGGTCAGAGACAAGTTCAATGGCTTTGTCGAGTTTTATCCCACGGTATTCACAGTTGACGCGAGATCATCAGTTTCAGTCAGTAAACTCACCCAACATATAAGAAACACAAGCAAGGGAATCCTACAGAGGGTGCCTCGGGTTTATGAGCTTTGCAATGATTTGGTGCAAATCCTCTCAGATTGGCGATCAGAAAACCATAACAAGCCCGCAATTACATGGAGGGAGTTCAGCGAACTCTGCCAGGTTAAGGTGCCAGCCTTGAGAGTACGGTCTAGGTCTGATAACAAAGAGAAAACCGAAATGAGGAGGAAAGCCATTGCAAGCTGCCTCCATCATATAGGGGAGGTTATATACTTTGACGATCCAGGGTTTTTGATCCTAGATTGTGAGTGGTTTTGTGACGAGGTGCTGGGGCAGTTAGTAAGGTTAAATGCTCAGAAACAAAGCTCAATCAAGGATGGATTCATCAGCAGGAAAGAGCTGGAGAAAATACTCAAGGGAAGCTTACAAAGCCAGATTCCAGGGATGGGTTCCAAGGTTTTCGAGAACTTGGAGCCTGGTCACCTTCTGAAGATGATGCTCAAGTTGGAGCTCTGTTATGTACAGAACCCAGCTGACCCGGATTCTCCCCTGTTGATACCTTCACTTCTCGAGGAAGGAAGACAAAAGCCTCAAAAATGGCAGTTTAGTTCATCTGAGTGCGTGTTTGCAGGAAGACATCTCGAATGCCATGATTCAAGCCACATGTTCCTCACTCCTGGTTTCTTTCCTAGATTGCAGGTACGATACATCGCTTCTTTGCTATTATAGTATACATAATCACATCATGTCCTGGTAAATGTGCATGTAAAACTAGGCAACCAGCAAAACAAAAACTAAGCGACGGTTCTAAACCCTGAATTTCGTATGGAACCCAGGTGCATCTACACAACAAAATAATGGCATTGAAGGACCAGCATGGAGCGACTTACAGCCTTGAAAAATACCTGATCTCGATCAACATCAATGGCATCGATATCAGAGTAGAGCTAGGAGGGCAACTGGGTTACTTCATAGATATCCTGGTATGCTCAACGAAGAATCTAACCGAGACACTTAGGCTCATTCATCAGCTCATAATCCCAACAATCCAGAGCCTCTGCCAAGGAGTTCTGTTGATTGAGAGCGCTATTCGCCCTGAGTGTGTGCGAAACTTAATCCCTCCAAGGTACCGGAAAACCCAGTTTGTGGGATTGCAGACCTTGAAGCAAGCCCTTCTCTCAGTCTCAGCAGATGGAATGTATGATTACCAGCATACTTGGAGTGCAGTGTCTGATGCTGGCAGGCCTATTCTTAGAGCCGGCTTTGATTTAGCAAGAGATCTCCTTTCTGATGATGATTTTCGGGAGGTACTTCATCGAAGATACCACGATCTCTACAACCTTGCTGGTGAACTTCAGGTCCCACCAGAGAATGAAATCGAACAAGTTACTACTCCCAATGAAGAAATCGACCCTAGAGTTGAACCCTCGTTCAGCGGGATAGCAAAGGGCGTGGAACAAGTGTTGCAGAGACTGAAGATCATCGAACAGGAGATACGGGATCTGAAGCAGGAGATCCAAGGGCTGAGATACTATGAGCACAGGCTCTTGATTGAACTGCACCGAAAAGTGGACCATTTGGTAAACTACAACGTCCAAATCGAAGAAAGGAAAGTGCCCAACATGTTCTACTTCGTCAGAACAGAAAACTACTCCAGGAGACTCGTAACCAATCTGATATCCGGCATGACAGCGCTAAGACTTCACATGTTGTGCGAGTTCAGGCGAGAGATGCACGTCGTAGAAGGCCAAATGGGGTGCGAGATAATGCAGGTGGACAACTTGGCAGTGAAATGCTTAGCCCCCTACACAACAAAGTTCATGAAGCTGTTAACATTTGCACTGAAGATCGGTGCACATTTAGCAGCAGGAATGGGAGGGCTGATACCGGATTTAAGCCGGGAAGTGGCCCACCTGATGGACTCGTCCCTGCTGACCGGGGCAGCTGGGGCAGCAGCTGTTGGGGCAGTCGGGGCTATGGCTATGGGCAGCAGTAGTAGGATGAGGAACAACACCCGAGACATTCAGCAAGAGCAGAAAGCAGCACAGCAGTGGGTTCTGGATTTCTTGAGGGACAGGGAGTGTTCTAGTGGAAGAGACATTGCTGAGAAGTTTGGATTGTGGAGAGTTAAGTATAGGGATAGTGGTCAAGTTGCCTGGATTTGTAGGAGGCATATGAGTCTGAGGGCTAGTGAAATAGTTGAAGTGCCCCTTTAGACTTAAAGCTTCGATACACTTTCCGTAATGGTCTTTGTAAATGCTGTATTATGTTTTTAATTCAGTGCTATATCGTCCTCTGACAAGCTGGTGCAATCTAAGTTTCAGTTTTCACCAAAAGTTTCTGTGTTGCAACATATTTGTAAGCCTAACTCTTCATCTAGGCTGCTTTCAAGAAAGACGAGACCTTCCATGGCAGAAAAATAAGTGTCCTCATCCTAGATCATCATAAACTCCTATCATCTCACTCTTAGTGCATTACTAATAAGCCAAATCTTACAAGGATGAGAACGCTTGAATTCCATAAAAAAAATTCCTTAAAACGGGTCCTTTCGATCCATCACATACCAAGGTAGGGTTTGAGGAGGGTAGACGTGCCCGACGACTTAATCCTTGTTTTCACAAAGAGATTTTCCAGAATCAAACTCATGATCTCAGGTCACAAGATATGTCACATACCTCCAACTATACAAATATCTTGTGCATGTCTGTCCAAATCTGCTTAACAAGGAAGATAACATGACAGCTACCTTTAAGCAAGCCAATTATTTTTCAGAGAGAATAGGACAATCATTACTACAAATACTAAGCCCCATTGCACAATACTGTAATGAATTAGTCCAATAAGTAAGGCTGCTTTAAAGCTACTACTGTAATCATCAAGGGGCAGATAAAGGTGGAAAATATGGGCTAAACTTCTGTAATAAGTGGGGATACACTTTTGGGACAAAAAAAAAAAAAGAAAAAAAGAAAAAGAAAAAAGCTGGAGCTATATCTCCTGTAGCTCTCAAGTAATCTCCTTTTCCCTTCTTAGCCACCATTATTCCATAACCCATAAAGGTAATTAAAAGAAAAGTAGTATCAGAGTACAGAAGCAATTGCCATGGCTGAATCTCTAAAACTGCCCAACAGTAGGACCACCTCACATGAATTGATTTCGTCGCGGATTTTGACAATAATTGGAGAATCGAAACAGTACAACCACCGAACCCTGATATGTGTTCTTTGCAGGTTGGGGTCTAGGGAGGTCCAGACGTAATGTAATGTAACAGACAAACAATTTCGATAATAAGGAAAACATGCTGTATAAGTTAGAACAAACTTCATATATTCTGACATGAAATGTAACAAGAGTAGGGGTTGCAGCTAATACAGTCAAGCTCAAATTTCCCCCACAAGCATCTAAAAGATGCCTTAATATGAAAATGGTAAACACTAACAGGGAGATAGATACTACATTACAACATACATCAGTACTACAATATTGACTTTCGATACTAAAATCTGAAGTCACCTGTCTCCAATTTCCACCATCCGTCACCGTTATTAAAAAGCTCAGAAGAAAGCTCTGCTCCCATAGAACACACGCGATCCAGTGCTTTTAGGGGTCGGCAGCTTCTGATCCGAAGAACTTGAGTCCCCTGATTTGGCTGGCTCAGTCTCGAGATCCATAGGAAGCTTCATTTTAGCAAGGGACTCGGTAAACTGCTGCATACTCTTCATGTACATGTCCACGATATCCTGCTGCACCACCTTCTCCTCTGGTTCGATGTTCACTGAGATGAGTGGCTTTATGACTGTCTCCTTGGGCGGCTCGTGCCCGTTTGAGGACTGACTTTCGCCCTCCTCAGCGTCTTTCTTCTTGTCGGACTGAGGGGAGACATGCTCCCGGCTAGGGGACTTTGAAACAACCTGAGTCTCAGAGGACTGAGACGTGGCAGGAACACAGACAGATGGAGAACCGTTGGTAGAAACACTGCTAGGGGGCGAATCAGCAGCATTTGGGACCGGCTTGGAATCCTCGCTGTTATTTGCCGAGAAGCTCTGCACAACTCGAACACCAAGCTCGTGACTCTCAGCATCTGACTCAGTGGTCTGAGAATCCAGGCTATTATGCGCAATCCCAAAGTACTCCGATATCATCATTTGGTTTTCGTTCGCAATGTTGGGGTCAGGGAACTCGATGTTGTCAAAATCACTAGGAACTGCTGAGTCTGTCCCTGTCCCCTGCACTGCTTCCTTATCAGCACCGATCACATCCTTTGGGATTGCTATGACATCAGGGCAAGCTCCAGAATACGACACAGAAAGCTGCACAAACCCAGCAGGAGAATGGAAGAGTTCAGTGGACGACAAGGAGAATTCCTTGTCTATCTTCCCGTTCTTGATAATCACTTCTGACAATGGCAAAAGAGCGAACCCCAGAAGCTGGTCTTGGAGGTAATTCCTGACGCGACTCAGCATCCAAATCTCGCATTTCAAGGACGACTCGATGGTCCTAACATTGAGCCGGAGGCTCTCATTGAAGATCGGATTTTGGCCACCACCATTGATGGTCTGGGTGGATACAGCATTTTCGGGGTCACTCGTCAGGCAAAGCTTGGCATAAACATCTTGCTTGTGGTAAATGCAGATGTTGTGGATGTCACGGGCCTGATGTATGTACACATCAAGCACACCAATGAAGTCTTCCGGGTTGTGAGCGCTCACCGCCTTGTCAGACCCGTTAGATACGTGCACCGTGCTCCGGGCCAAGGATTCAGGCGCGTGTTTCTCTGGCTCAGAGCCACTAACGGTCAGATTCTTGAATGGTGAAACAACAGATTGTGGGGAATCCATTCTGAAAATCAGGAACCTAACCTAGAAAAGTAATCACACAATCAATTTCCCAACCAATGAGAGGTTCATAAATGCAGTCAAAGCACAATAGGGAAAGGGTCATTTATGAATGCATCCAAAGAAAATTCAACACCCATGTTCACACTAAGCAAAAAACATGAAGGAATTGTAAAAACACCAGGAACAAACTAGAATCACACCCAGAAAAGCAAACCCACATCCAACCAAACTAAACAAAAAAAGTAACAAATAGCAAAAGGATTGATTCTCAGCAGAGATGCACCTAAGTTAGGAAAATAAAGACCAGGGAATATCTAGCTTGATATCAGGAGAAATTCCAATATTCCAAAATCCTTAATATATGTTAATATTAGACCCAGAAGGTACCCAGCAATACACAAAAGAAAAACTTGGCAACTTGAAATCATAAATGGGATGAATACAGAGAAATACTATAGTGTGAAAAAAGGAACAAGTGTAGAAGCAATTATGAGTAGAGGCTCGTACACATGCCCACCTAACCCATAAACTCAATTATTGGAGTACTTGGGGTCCTTTGTCCAAAACCCTGCCCTAAAACTTCAAACCAAGCTAAACCCAAATACTCCATAACCAAATCTTACAGAAATCATGATCCTTTCTTTACTAAATTATGACACAAAAGCTCAAATTTGGCAAAACCCATAACCAAAAACCAAATAGATTTCAACTAAGACCCAAAATTATCAAGCTTTAGTTAGAAAACCTTCCAAACTAAGAGAACATGAATTCACATACCTCAACACCTTAAGCTCAAAATCAACCCAGCCAGACAGAAGAAAATAAGATGTAGCAGAGAGCTTTAAAATGGGGAAAAGCCACTTTAGTACTTACTCACAGAAGCACTAGGACCAGAACCCAAGATAGCATATAGATAGAGAAAGAAGGGGTCAAAAAAAAAAAAAACCCAGATCCCAGAACAAAAAGCAGAGACAGACCCAGAAAAATTGAACCATTCAAAGACCCAATAAATGAGAAAAAGACCCAACAACTCAAACCCCAGAAAAAGACACGACTAAATGACTAATCAATCAATGAAAAAATGAAAGAATTTCAATTCTTTTTGTTAATGCTTGCCTTAAAGTCAAAGCAGAATTCCTGGGCAAAATGGTTGTTTTTGCAGGGCTCGAATTTGTTGATCTGACCACTACCCAGTTCCCAAAACAGGGATAAAACTCCAAGATTGATGGTGTTGTAATCTGTGTCAAACAAAGGAGAGAAAAAAAGAAGCAGAAGAGAGAGATAGAAGAGGGAAGAATGAATAAAATGAAGGGGCAGTAGAAGTAGTAAAGAGTGATTAGTATTGGTGTGTTTATGTATGAGCAACCGTGAGTGTCTGAGTTGGGTCTTTTTTGGACGCTTCTACTACGCCGTCGGTATTTCTGCTTTTTTCTTTCCAATATTTTCAAATTTATTTGTTAAAAAAGTTGATTAATTTTTTTTTATTTATGATATCTTAGTATGAACATTTTTTTCTCCGTAGTAGTCAAAAGAAAAGGTTCGAGCTTTTCTTCCTACCTATTTAAAAAATATGAAAAAGATCGGTAGATAAGAAGAATAGTAAAAATATATAAAAAGGAAAGGAAGAAAAATCCAACCGCCCACTTCCAAAGTGTAGGAAAAAATAAAATCAGGAGGCACTAACTAATCTCTGCTCTCGCGACTAGTTAACCAATTAATCAGAGTCCTTAAAATTATTTCTGGGACTTTTTGTTTTATACTTTCGTAAAGATAGTGTCTTTTAAAAAATGAAAAGTTTTAAGACAACATTATCTGATACTCCATCCATTTTTTATTATCTGTCTTTCATACTTTTTGAGGTCCATCTTGAATCAATAATTTTTCATATAATATTTCTGTAAAAAAATACGATATTATACTTTTTCAATAATATTTTTTATTACAAATCTAATGATATCAATTTTGTTTGATGAATCATTATATAAATTAAGATATTAACGGTCAAAATTTTTGACACAAATACCTAGACGACACTTAAATAAGAGGTAGTACTATAACTTACGTTGGTTTGAAATGGAAGAGAAGAATTTTAATTTAAAATACAATTAGCTTCCTACAAATATATGTTGCTTCGTTGCTGGTCTCTGGTCACTGGAGGGTCCTAGGGAAGATGAAACTCTAGGAGCCAATGCACCGATGCTCTTTGTCCTCATCTCTAGTTGTTGATGCAATATTTCTTTGTCACCGGCGGTTTTATATATTACATGGATGAAATCATATATATCTTCGATCCCCCAATTAATGATAGTTTCAGGCCCATTAACTTTTCATATCCTTCCAGAAAAATAGAGCGGGTGCACATATATTAACTAATGAGCAATCTAATTACAACTTTGCTTGGTAAACAGGTGACAGCCAAGTGATAATTATTCTATATTTTATACCTTTACTAAAATTTGAAAGCAAGACATTTTTCATTGGTGAAAATCATGAAATTGATGGATCCCAAACTATATGATAACCCTTTAAAAATTTGATTGCTCTCCTAATTATTTACACAATCCCTTTAAAAAATGGTTATATTTTCTTAGGACATGACATAATCAATCCCTTTGAAAATTAAGATGAGAAGGTGGTTGTGATTGTTTAGTAGTAATAAATAAAGATAGGAATAGGATGGTATGGGTGGATGATTGGGAGGCAAACAGGAAAAGCAGGAGCCGACCCATGACTAAACCAAACAGAATTCAAAAATCAACTGTCAACTGTGAATGAATGTTGAAGAAGATGTCGCACTCCAATCAGTTTGCTGTTTAGTGCTTTTTGTACCTGTTTTACTCTCACCCTATGCCTCTCTTTTCCTGCCCCTTGATTACAGGCAAACTTCACAAATTCACCCTTGCCTTGGCTCACCTGCGGCCGTTTGAATTAGGTCATAGAATTTAGTCGGATAAAGGACCAGATATATTATCAGTGATTTGGTTGTAAGTGATATTGGTGAATCTTTGATTAAATAAAAGTCGTGATGTTTCTATTAAAACAAAAAAAAAAAAGAGTTATCAAGTTAAGGTCCAACAATCGACGACAGACAATTTCAGTCCTACTCTACTCAAATTAAATACAAAACACTCAATGCCCTGTTATTTGTGTACAAAGAACAAATAATATGAAACAAATGGAGTATCTAAATAAAATAATAGACAATTAGAATCTCTTGAATTAATTACGTATTTGGGTAATTTATTCGGCATTAATAGAGATAACTAAGTCTATCAAAAAGAGTAGGGATGATAATTAAGACCTAACACATGTCAACATCGACAACCTCTTCAACATTAGGCAAATAAGCTCCATTTTAGTTTATTCAAGCACCATTATTGGGACAAACCAAAGGTAATGTCATTGTGGGGGTAAAAGTGTTTGGGGGGCCTAAATTTTGCTTTAGTTTTCAAAAAAAATCTATAGTTTGAGTGGGTGACTAATTCAATGGCCCCTTGAAATACCCATGTGAAATTTTATAGTCCATATCCAAGTCTATTAGACTTTGTAGAGGACATAATAGTGCCATTAAAAATTTTGTTGGACCCGAATGTTTGAGGGGCCTATTTGAATTGAATGTGTCCAATTTGAAAAAAAAATACGGTTTGATTTGAACTCGATTTTAATATTGATTGAGTTAATTGAATATGCGGACATAATATTTCCTTTTGAAACTTACAATTCGTTTTGAAACACATGTAAATATACAATAAAAAATTGCATTGATATGAATATAAATTAAATTTCACCAACTTACCATTTCACAAATAGCTAATTTTACTAAATATTTTTCCTACAAAAAATTAAATCAAACATATACTTTAAACAGCTAACAATCGATACTCTATCCAGTCTTTTTATCTGTCATTTACGATTTTCAATGTCAATCTTTAATTATTAATTTCTTATATAAGACCACATGTAGTGCCAAACTCCTCACATTGGAACATGTGCCAATATATTGCATTCTTGTATAACAAAGAAAGAAATGGTTGAGCACGTGAAGCTAGAACGGAATAATGTTTTCACTTTTTAATTGTTTTCTCCAATTAAATTTTGACACATAACACATAAAAAAAATTTAAAGCAGAAAATCAGTACTTTGGATAAGTTTGATAAACTAGTTTTTATTAAATAAATATTTTAAGATAAAAAAATGAGTTTTATGGTTGTACAATAATTAGAATGAAATTCCAAAATGTAGGAATAATGGTTGATGTGGAAGGGTGGACCGCCATTTACAATCCAAAAATTTGGAACACGATTACATTTGCTCTGAGATTTTTATATAAAGATATATAATATTATAAAAGATATATAATATTGTATTTTTTAATAGTATTTTTCATTATGAATCTAATGACATTAATTTTATATGATAAATCATTATACAAATTAAAATTTTAACGGTCAAAATTTTTAATATAATTTCCTTGGCGACATACAAGTAATTATTTAGAATCGCTAAAAACCAATAGCTAATTGCCATCATAACCACGGCAACTACCCAAATTCTTTCCCAACGGCACCCTTGTCTATCAAGGTGACATTTGGCCCCTATATTTATGCAACCATTTTGACAAAAGATTGGGATGAGATAATTGACTTGGCCATGTCATTATCTTTGATTTTTTTTGCATCCCTCATTCTCGACTTTTCTCCAAGGATTTTATCTATTTTCGTACAATGAGAATATCTATATTTAAAATTATATTTAAAATTTTAGTGCATATAAATACATATTGTACGTAGTTCTAATTGATGAATTTATTGTTAAAAAAGATCGGATTGTTAAATTTTAATATTGCATTAAATTTAAATAATCTCACCTTGAACATGTTGAATAATTAAATTTTTAATATACATGTACGTATAACAATAGTTATATTTTGATGGTGTTGGATTTTAATAGATATCGTCGAATTATATTTGTATATATAGGATAATTTCATTGTCATGTATTACTTTTACTGTTCCATATTAATTGTTATTTTTGAAAATTATGCAATCAAATTTGAAAATTTTTCACCATAAAATTTTCAATATATACAATGAATATATAAAAGTACAGTATTATACTTATTAATAATATAATATATAATAATTTATCAATTAAAAAGTGGTATAGGATACCATGAAAATTAAAATTATGAAAAATAATATGAAACGGGGGGATTACTTTATTATTAAGTTCGTATATTCAAAATTGGTGATAATAGTAGCACATCAACGTAGATATCCCCTTTCAATATTCAGCCAATAAAGTGGATCATGATGTATTATTCAACAATGATAACGAATAACAATTGGTTGTCCATCAACAGTGAATGGCAATTTCATATTTTGAATCCTAGACAAGAAGAATATTAAGATACATGAGTTTTTCCTTTAACATTTTTAAATTTAAATTATAGGCAAGCAATAGCAAAAGATTGTTGGCCACTTTCCTAGCAAAATAAATAAAAACCAGCATTAATGAAATATTGCACTTTCTTACACAAAATTATTTTAAACCAATTCAATATTAATGCAAACCACAACCAGCCAACTTTTGCTTCAACTGCTTCAAGCTCCTTATGTTATCATTTTTCCATTTCAGAATCAATGAGATGTTAGCTAGAGTTAAGGTTAAAGACTTAGATATATTAGATCTTATTATTGCTTATTATATTGCAATAATTTTATACTTGCACTCTTAAATTGATCACTAATTTTTCATATAATATTTTAAGGATATATATTATTTTTTATTAAAAAATTAATGATAATAAATCTATATAATAAATCTTGTACATTAAAATAAAATTTTAAAAATTTTACAAGATACAATTTTTAGGATGATTAATATAAAATAGAGGGAATTTATGCTTTTATGACTCTCACTAGCCACAAATATGTTGAGTGTGGAGACCAAAATGGAAGAATAAGAGGAATTGATAAAGGGAATGGTGCTATGAAGATTTGGAAATATTCGGGGAATATTTTCGAAATCTTTTTTGTTTCCCTTTCTACAGTTGTTTCTTAATTCGTGGTTGTTTCCTTTTTTTGTAAATTTTCATATTGCTTAGGTTACTGCCATATTGTAACGTATGTTTTCCCTTGTACTCCTAGTATATATAGGGGTTCAGGTTCTCCCTATTATGTATCTCTGAGATAGAGTGAGACAGAGAGAAACACAACCATTTTATTTGTAATCCACATATTACTAGTGCATCGATTTCGTGGTTTTTTTCCCGCTTTGGGTTTTTTTCATGTTAAACCTCTAGTGTCAAATTTCTTATTTCTTTTCTGCTCTTATTTCCTATTGTTTGTGGTAGTTTGAGTACTCTTCGATCCTAACAACTAGTATCAGAGCTTTCAGGGTTGGTGGAAGAGAACCTGCTTTCAAACAATGGCATGAGATAAGTATGAAATAGAGAAGTTTGATGGATCCAACTTCACCTACTGGAAGTTGTAGATTGAGGATCTGCCATATGCGAAGTCGCTGCATGTTCCGCTACTGGAGAAGCCAGAAGAGATGAAGCAGGTTGAATACGATCTGCTGCATCGACAGGCGATGTCCTTGATCAGGATGTCATTGGCTTGGAACGTCAGGTTTAACGTCATGGAGAAAAAGACAACGAAGGAATTGTTGAAGGCACTGGAGAATATGTATGAGAAGCCTAGTGCAGCAAATTAGGTATATTTTTTCACTAAATTAACCAGTTGTAAGATGGTTGAAGGTGGAGATGTGACTGATCATATTAATGAGATTACTAAAATTTTATCGCAATTTGTTTCAGTAAAGATGGTTTTTGCTGAGGATGTTAGAGCTTGCGTATTATTGTCCTCTATGCCTGAGTCTTGGAGAACTCTTGTAAATGTTGTTAGTAGTGCTAAGGATACTGACGAGATGAAATTTGATGATGTCAAGTCTGTAATGCTTAATGAGGATCTTCGTAGGAAGAATTCTGATGAGGAATCTTCGGGAATTGCGCTAAGTGTCAGGGGTAGGAAGAACAATAGGAATTCGAATAATTCCAGGGGAGACAGGCCTAGGGACATGAGCAATGTTGTGTGTTATGGTTGTGGGGATAAGGGTCACCTTAAGAGGGATTGCCCTAGACTTGGGACGGGTTTGAAGGGTAGTGATGACCGGGTCTCTGTCAACTCTGCGGAAGATCTTTGTGAAGCCCTGATCTTGAGTGTGTCTAGCCCTGAAGAGTCTTGGATAGTTGATACTGGCGCATCCTTTCATGTTTCTTCAAACAGGAAGGTATTTCATAATTTCAGGAGTGAGAATTTTGGCAAGGTGTATCTTGCCAATGACAAGTATTATGAGATAACAGGTACAAGAGACATGACGATTAAGACTGCTAATGGTAGTCTTTGGAAGTTGAAGGATGTGAGATTGTGAGGTATATTCCTGGAATTAGGAGGAATTTAATTTCAGTGAATCAACTCGATGAGATGGGCTACACAGCCTACACTGCAGGCTTCGGGAAAAGGATATGGAAGATCATAAAGGGTGCTATGGTAGTGGCGAAGGGATTGAGATCCGATATGTTGTACTCTACCAGGGAAAGCACTAACATGATTTCTGATGCTTCTTGTTCTAGTTTATGGCTTTGCAGGAATGAGAAGAGGGTCAATTTCGCCAAAACTGAATAGGAACCTGAGGAGGTATGGAGTGATTCAGGTGACAAGAAGCCAGTAGGAGCTGAGGCGGTCGAGGTTTCTGGTAGGCTGGGTATGCCTAGGGAGGAAACAGAGGAACCACGGGAAACTCCACAGGTTACAGATCAGGTTGCTGAAGAACCTGAACCACAGGAACGAGGTGAAAGCTCCAGCACACCATTCACTGTGAGGAGATCCAGGAGGGCTACCAGGGATGCTGGTGAGCCAAAGTCCCATACTAAGGCTGTGCAGGCGGAGGCTTGGTTCAAGTGAGACCACGCAATGACTGATGAGATTGCATCACTTAAGGGAACCTGGAAGCCGGTGAGATTGTCTACGGGGAAGAAGGCCGGGAAGAAGTGGGTCTACAAGATCAAGGGTAAGCCAGTGGATGTTGGGAAATTGAGGTCGGGTGCGGTCTCAGGAGGCCTCTCGGACTGATAATGAGGCAGGTCGATGCACTAGGGGAACTTGTTGTGAAAGTTGAGGATGGTTGTGGTTTGGTCTCCGTGGGAGATTGTTGGGTGTGGAGACCAAAATGGAAGAAGGAGAGGAATTGATGAAGGGAATGGTGCTATGAAGATTTGGAAATATTCGGGGAATATTTCCGAGATCCTTTTTGTTTCCTTTTCTACAATTGTTTCCTAATTCACGGTTGTTTCCTTTTTTTGTAGACTTTCATATTGTTTAGGTTACTACCATATTGTAACATATGTTTTCCCTTGTACTCCTAGTATATATAGGGGTTCAGGTTCTCCCTATTATGTATCCCTGAGATAGAGTGAGACAGAGAGAAATACAACCATTGTATTTGTGATCCACATATTACTAGTGCATCGATTCCGTGGTTTTTTTTCTCGCTTTGGGTTTTTTCCACGTTAAACCTCCGGTGTCAAATTTCTTATTTGTTTTCCGCTCTTATTTCCTATTGTTTGTGGTAGTTTGAGTACTCTTCGATCCTAACAAAATATTCTTTCCTTTCCGAGAGATTGAGACCTATCTTCCAATTCTTCTCCCCTATTGCCCGTTGCTCTTTGTGCTACGCTTTTTTTTGATCCCTTAGCTAATTCGATGAAAATTTTAGATATTAAAATAAATAGAATCTAATAGCGTTTTTCTTTTTAAGAAAAAAAGGTTGAACTCACTTTTATATATTGACTTTACTTTGCTGTCATTTTTTTCTTTCATACCTTGACTATTTTTGTAGGTTATCTCTTTCCTTTTTTGTTCTTTGAATTTAATGAATTGAAACATAACGGTTTCAATAACGAAATGTAAAACGTCACTCATAATGAAAATCATAGTTGAATAATTGTAGATCTAAAATGTAAATATGAAATTTAACTTTCATATAACTAATACTGATATTACTGACGTACAACTGCGACTTCTTTGATAATGTTGTATCTTTTTTCGATGACTCTATATTTTTATCATGATTGAAGGACCTACAATCATGCTATAGGGATGTGAAAGTTGATCTTTATCAATTGAACAAAACTCTAAAAAGATAATAAAACCACTAAGGGTAAACTATAACTCTTTTTATGGAAAAACAAAACTCTCGCTATGAACGGACTAATTTTATTTGCGTAAATGTGTGTAAAAATAAATTAACTGGAATATAAAGCAATCAAATTGGGCAGTTTATCATTGACAAGAATGATAATGACAGTTCTCTAAGAAATGGATGCTCAGGTTTTCTAAAGAAAAAAAAAAAGTAGAAGAGAAGGCTCACAAGTAAATATAAACTTTTTAGACTATTCATAACATAAGGTGTTGTAATTTTTTTTATTTTTTATGTTTCAAATTTAAAAATGACAACTGTATATAATAAAATGGAGGAAATGTTTAATTCATATGTTTATAAAAGATAATGTTAATTTGATTCGTCATATATTTCTTTGACAAGCAACTAAGATCATCATATATTCATATCTGCTTTTTTATCCTCAAAGGAGTGGAAGCAAACTTTCTTTCACAAAATTCGTTAATCACGCATTTCTAGTCCATTAGACATTTAGACTTGTAGACTTTATAACCTTTCAACAGAGGCTAATTGGTTGATGCACTGCTCAAGATCATGACAATACTTTTGAAACCTGACATTAAAAGTGTTAACAATGTCTATCGTAAATGTAGATGAGTGCTAAAAATTATTTTATTGTTGTCATTGAGTTCATCCACTGTGGAGAGATGTTTGGCGGCAAATTTTTTTGGGTAATTTTTAGCTTTTTAGACACTGTTAACTTTTTGTCCAAGGTGAAAAAGTTATATGAGGTGTTTGATAACAAGCTTTTCATATTAGCTTTTTGGACTCAATAAGCCAATTTTCAAAACTACTTGAGGAGGTTTTTTGAGGTAACTTTTCACAAAAAATTAGTTTACTAAACACATTTCTCACAATCAGCTAACCCAAACAGCTAAAGTCAAACAACTTTAAGCTAACAGCTACCAACTATCAGCTAATTTCCAAACAGAGTCTATAAAATGAAAACAATTTAAAATTATATCATCTAAAATATTAAGCCTCAATACATCGATTTTCAAGTTCTATCCCATGATTTTCTCTTACTTCATAATGTTTACAGCAAATACAATTTTCCTTTTTTTCTTTTAAAAATAGTTAATGCACCATTCAAGTTAGTGAAAAATTGTATTATAGATATTCTTGTATTTACTGACAATATTTCTATGAATTTTTTCAGATCATTTTTTCATATATCTATATAATTTAGTATTAATTGAAATGTTTATACATATTTCATTCAACTATTTTAATCAATTTAACATCGGATCCTTCATCCTTACTACTATACAAATTTATCAAATAATCACAATTATTAGGGATCATAGGTGATATTTTGTCCACAATTGCTATTATTACATTTTTTGGATAACGCTATTATAACATTATTAACAAGCAAAAGATGGAAAAAGAAAAACCAAAAAGAAAAATCCCAACTACCTTGGAATTTTGGGGAGTTGGATCCCTAAGGAGATGTTGCCACGAAGCAATAGGAAGACAATTTCAACACAATATGATGGCAAAATCTAGCTACTTCCCAAATTACTCTCCCATTTGCTAATCACTTACATATGACTTAATTATATAGCATTTGACGTTGTTTACCTTCAAATCCCATCACTTTGCCGATCAATATTAATACGACCGCCCTTTGATTGATTATAAAGTCTTTTGTATCTGTGCCATAAACGAGTTATTCTGTTTGTTTGATTAATTTTTAATTTAATTATAAGTATATTTTTCTTGCATATCTTCAACATTGAGCTTGAGGAGTAATGATTAATTTGTAGTTTTTTTAAACTTTGGTAATACTTATTGTAAATGTTCTCTAAATAACAAGGGAGTTGTTTTATGGTATTTGATAATATCTGCCATTCAAAATTGAAAATTATATGCAGCTGAATATTTATGGAGTTACTATTTTCCTTTGGTTGTTCCCTATTTAAGCATCATTGTTGCTATTGTTCTCCCGTCCTAACTATTTTTGATTTCCGTACATTTGAATCAAATATTGTCTCTGGCTTTTTATTTTCCGTATTATATTCTACACTCAATCATTTTGATATTGTATGTGATGAAGTAGCAATAATTACGCGTAATTAATTGGTATTATAATGTAATAAGCTTTCTTAATCTTTTTTTTCCATCTGGTGGTGTCTCCCTTTGCTACATCTTTCTTCGAGCGTACGTGAGTGTGCGACTGCGCGCGCGTAGGCAACTAATAAGCATACTTTGAGGGTAGTAAATGTATTGACGTTTTTCTATAATTGATGCAGCTTAAATTTCAAAATGGATGTTTGAGTGTTTTGTGAATCAGCATTTTGAAGGTGAAAAAAATGGTAATTGACACAACTCCAATTTATTAGGAGAAGATGTCCCCGTCTGGATTCTTAAACCACGTTCAGAACGAGTTTTCTTAAACAAATTGTAACGAACAATTTTGGACTCGAGAAAAGGGATACTTAAACAGCTTCTAAGCTTTAGGTAGTTATTAGAGGGCTTGCGTTGGAAGCAAGTTTGGAATTGATTGGATATAGAATGTTGGAGTATTTCAAAAGTTAAGAGATTAAGAAAATCACTATATAAATTGAGTGTTGATTGGGAATGTCAAAAATAAACTTAAAAGCTAAAACTGGTCAATTACGGACCATATCAAGTTGGACACGGGTTATATTAATGTCCAGAAGTTCAAATGAAGATTGCACAAGCTAACACAGACCATGCCAGCCTTTTATCTTTTATTTCCAACATGCGTTATGTGGCAATGTCTCGATGAGCTTGCTTCACAACTTTCATTTTAATATAGACATAAATATCTAACTTGATTGTCATCAATCAATTTGACATCCCTTTTATTTTTTATCTTTTATCTTTATAATACTATTTTTAGTGTATTCTTATCTTAAAAATTTAGTTGTCCTTTCTTTTACACACAATAACATTCACTTTAAACAAGCTTATTATAGATAGTTTGACATTAATGGTTATGTAGAGCAAAATATGTTGTGCAACTCCGCCAAATTACTAGTGACCGAACTAATTAGGGGATCGAGGGAGAACATGGTCATCCCTAATATTTAAGTAAGTTATTTGACTACAAAGTTAACAATCCATTATAAGAGTCTAGTATACAAGACAAGGAAGCAGAAAGAATCCACTCTCCTAAATTTGTGTTTCAAATCTTTCAAAAAATTACTCGGAGGTACCCTAATATTTGGGGAAACTATTTTTTGGTACCCCAACTTTTCAAAACTCATTTTGAGGTACCCTAACTTTTTGGGTTAGAAATTATTATGTGCTTTTTCGGTCATCAATTTAGTTAATTGTCCGAAATACCCTTATTCTTCTTCTTTAAGGGTATTTCTTAAAAATAGAAGAACAAGGGTATTTCGGTCACTTAACCAAATTAATGACCAAAAAAGCACCTAATAATTTCTAACCCAAAAGTTAGACCAAAATGAGTTTTAAAAAGTTGGGGTACCTGAAAAACATTTCACCAAAAGTTAGGGTACCTCTGAGTAATTTTTTGCAAATCTTTCTGAAAAAACCCCGTCTATGCAAAGGACATTATCTAGTGCAGGGTAAAGGACATAGATCTGAATGAGAAACAAGGGCGTTCAAGAGAACCGTGCAAGATGATATATGGGCCCTCACTATGCAGTCAAGAGTTTTGAAGTGAAAGACAAATAAACAGGGAAGTTTTCTGGAATTCCTAAAATGGCGTTCTATGTTTCCTAATCAAATTGATTGATTAAAATTGCTTGTCCTTGCAGAAGAATAATCGGCCAAGATTGGGAAGAATATTCGAACAGAAATCTCCAGACCAAGTCTCACAAAAGGAAGGATATCGAAGCTGGAAATAGAAGGTTAAATCGAATCGGTAAATTGGAAAGAAATCTCAACGACTCTTTTCTGGATGCATTGCGAAGTTTCCTATAAGAAGAACACTCATCTACTGAACGAATTCATTCGATTCCACGGAAGCAATCGATAGTTCAAACAAAGAGTGTGTTCTTGTGTTTGAGTGAAAGTGTTCGTGTGTGTTGTGAAAGTGCTATCAATTTCTAAACGGATCTAGAGTTGTGTTAGGCTTTTGTGTTAGAATCCTAGACGGAATTAGGATTCAACTCTTGTGTAAACACCAAACTGTGAATTGGTGGGTGAATTTCTCCAGAAATAAGAAGCGTCCATTGAAAGGCGCTTGGTTCTCTGTAACCCTAAGGTCCTTTACCTTAGGCATCATTCAACGTCATTCAAGTAACTGTAATAAAGGAGGTTATTCATATCTATCTTATTGTCCTTTATATTACTGTCAGTTATTGAATTGTGTGGAACCTTAATCTGAGCAGATTAAGGAACTAACGTCCTTTACCAACTGATCCAATTTTGCAGAAAAGTCAATAACCCTATTCACCCCCCCTCTAGGGTTCTTTCACTTTCTATGAGCAATTTTCTACCAATTTATTCTTGATTTTGCATTCTCCTTAAACCCAACCATTCTATAATATCCTAGACGTTTGTCATTGATACTCCATCCATCCCAATTTTTTTTAGTCATTATCAACTACTAAGAAATTACTTATGTGTAAAAAAAAAAACAAAAACAAATTCACTATAGTTATTACTATTGGAGAGGTGATTATACCTAGGGTGGAGAAGTTTTAGTGGGATGGATGGAGAAAACAACTATGAAGTTATTACTATTGGAGGGGTGATTATATCTAGGGGGAGAAGTTTCGGTATTCGGGTGTCTATAGGGATAACAACGGTGCAGGTTGGAGGCGGGGGTATATTCCCCATCCCCTCCTCGCCCCCTGTCCCTGCCCCATTATCTATTGCAGGGGGAAAATTCCTCCCCATCTCGGGCGGGCACCCAATTCCAATGGGGCCTCAACAGGTATATGCAATAAGTATTTCAATATTATCATATAAATTTAAAAAAAGATACACAACCTCATAAATAGAGTTCAGCGATACAACTTTATACAAAGACATGTTTCATTGTCATAGAATTTAACAATACAAATTTATACAAAGTCCAACAAATATTATCAAACACAATAAAGGAAAAAATTAATGATATAATAAAAATTCAATAATAAGAACCCCTGAGTCAACACTTCCATTATAAACTTGTCTGTAATATTATGTATGTAATATTAATATATGAAGGTTATTTATACATTTTAATAGAAATTAGAGGCGGGGATGTAGGGATGGGGTGGGGGGGGGGGATAATTTTCCCAAGCGGGTAAGCGAGGACGGGGACTGGAAAAATTTTGTCCCCTCCCCTGGGCAAGGATTCAAAAACCCGCCCCATCCCCATCCCCATCCTCGTCATCAGGGGCAAGGATTTTTCATTAGAGCGGGGCGATGCTCTAGCAGAGTAGCGGGGATTGGGATTCTCCCTCTCCAGAGCCATCCTTAAGTCTATTTTGCAAAGTGATGAAGACATTACCGAGGACATAATGCCCCAGATTCAAGTTGGTTGGCACAAGTGGAAGACAATTTCAGGAGTGTGGTTTTATAAAAACATACTGCTTTGAGTTTAAAAGTAAAGTGCACCACATGGTAGTCAAGTCAGTTATCTTATATGGTTCTGAATGTTGGATTATAAAGAGCTCATATTGTAAAAAGTTGAAAGTGGCAGAAATGTCGATGACATGGTGGTTTTGTAGGCTCACTAGATTCATAAACTGGACATGATTAGGAAAGATGTGTTCCACAACAAGCTAAAGGTGAAAACTATTAAGGATAAGTTGAGAGAGAATAGACTACAATGGTTTGGTCATGTGTACAGGATGAGTAACAATGATCTTGTTTGGAGATCTGAAAAGATTATGCTGCCACCACTGCACCATGGGCGTGGGAGGCCTTGGAAATCTATGAGAGAAGTAATTAGAAGTGATTTGAGGCATGTAGTGATGTATGTTTAGTAGAGGACATGACTCTTAATAAGAGTGTTTGGTGAGGAGAGATGAGTGGTTATTGTTAAGACATCCTACTTTGTCTGGTTCGCGTCTTTCCGATGTATGTGTTTGTTTCAGGGATGTCTCACCCACTCACTTAACTTCCCATTACTTGGTGGATATATGTATGATGTTCTCTCTCACATTATTTTTCTTATTCTCTTTGTTCCTTCATCGGTTCTCCAAATGGCTTTTGTTTTGGTATTTGAAATTATTTTTCTTGGATTCATCGAAATCAATCTCTTCATACATTACTATGCATGGGGGAAACTACCTATATTTGAATTCCTTATACCCTCACCTTAACCGCAGAATCACATTGAGACTTGTTATTGTTGTCGTATTTCACAATAGTAGTAAAGATACGATTTTGTTGAAAATTAAAACCGGCATATACACAAAATTTGGGATTAGATAAAAACCATTCAACCACCATTGATGATTTAAATAAATAAAAAACGTGCAAAACCCAAAAGCTACAGCTAAAACAGAGATGTCACAGAAGGACAGTATGGTAATTTCACATGAAGAATTCAAAAATTTAAACCCTAATAATATATGTCAACGGGGAGCCAGGATCCATGTCATTTTCCCAACGGTCATCTTCCTCTACCACACCGCACTTTCTTCTTCTTCCTCGTTCTCCTCTTCCTCTTCCCTCACTCACTCACTCATTTTGAACTCTCCTCTCTCTCTCTCTCTCTCTCTCTCTCTCTCTCTCTCTCTCTCTCTCTCTCTCTCCTGTGATTCTGAAGCGATCACAATGACCACAATATCGATGTCTTCGGTTCGTAAGCTGCTCAACAAATCTCTCTCTTCCAAGCAGCATTCAAAGTCTCAATCCTTCGCAAACGAGAACGCTCCTCCATTAGATCCCAACATCCAAGTTTCCGAGCCGGAGTTCGCTGATTTAAACCCGAAGAAATCAGCCTCCAATAAGGTTTTTGATGCTCCGAAATACGACGAACCAATCGATCAAACCTACGAGACGCCCGATCCACCAGTTAAGGTAGATTCGATTTCGAAATTTTAGATTTATTCTTTTTATTATTTTATTTTATGGCGAATCTGGAGAAAGTAGTTCAAATTTTAAGTTCAGTGGTATAGAAATGGTGGTTGGTTAGTTATTAATATTGTTCCAGTTTTGAATGTGGGTGTATGTTACAAATAACTGCTTGGATTTTGAAGGTGGTGGTGAGAATTAGACCTAAGACTGTAAATGAGAAACTGGGAGATCCAACAATCAAGAAGGTTTCTGAGGATTCAGTCGACGTTGGGGATCGGAAATTTAGCTTCGATTCCATTCTCGATTCAACTTCCAAGCAGGTCGGTGAAATGGTTGCTTTTCCTATCATCATCAAATTTCTGTTCTTCAGTATCATTTTCTATTCTCATTTTGTGATAATTCATTGGATAAACTTCCAACTTTGGATTTATGTTGTTGATTAAGAGAGCCAATTTCTGGGTTTGTAACAGGAAGACGTATTCAAATTAGTTGGTGTTCCTCTAGTCAAAGATGCTTTGGCTGGTTACAATGCTTCAATATTGTCTTATGGACAGGTAGTTTGATTACTTTGATACTAGATTTACATTCATTTGGCAATGGTGATACTCTAAATTGATATATTTATAATTGAATTCGGCATCGTTAAATTGGTGTATATAGACTGGAAGTGGAAAGACCTACACAATGTGGGGTCCCCCGAGCGCCATGGTTGAGGGTCAGTCTCCGAGTCATCAGCAGGGAATCGTTCCGCGAATCTTTCAGAAGTTGTTCTCTGAGATCGAAAGAGTATGCTACATTTTTTACTAATTTTCAGTATCAGTTCAAGAATGTCAGAAGGATTTATGACTCATAGTTAAGCTAACTAATTGATTGTTTTGATTTTGAATACTAGGAAAAAGAGAATGCAGTCAATAAGCAGATAAATTACCAGTGTCGTTGCTCGTTTCTTGAGGTAATTCTCTTCTACTTCTTGTAGTAGATGAGTTAATTGATTCAGAATGTATTAACATGATGAAATTGAATACATGTAACAGATATATAATGGGCAAATTGGGGATTTACTTGATCCCACCCAAAGAAACCTTCAGGTACTTGATCACTCAAATGTCTTTGGTTGTTTCCATGAATTTACTACTTTGCTATATGGTTGAGTTTCTGTAACAATATCAATGATTTATTTACTTCAGATAAAGGACGATGCGAAAAATGGGTTTTACATTGAGAGCTTGACTGAGGAGTATGTGACTGACTATGATGATGTAACACACATATTGATCAAGGTTTGTGAATGAAGTTTTGAATGCCTGACTAGCGAATTTCTGATTTGTGAATTGGGGTTTAATGCTTAGTTGTTTGCATGATTTAGGGGCTTTCTAATCGGAGAATAGGCGCCACAAGCACCAACTCCAGAAGCTCTAGATCTCATATTGTATTCACCTGTGTTATTGAGTCCTGGTGTAAGGTGGGTATCTTTCCTGGCTACTTATTTGCACAATTTATGGAGAAATAATCATGACTTGATTATCCATTTCACTTGAACTTAAATAAGTTGATTTTGTGATCAATCTGTGGAATAGGAAACATCATCAAATAATTTCAGTAGTTCAAAGACTAGTCGGATTACACTTGTAGACCTTGCTGGAGTTGAAAGAAATAAACAAGTCGATGGCGAACGAGAGTCTGAAAGGGACCGCAAGGATGTCAAGAGTTCCTTATCACACCTTGGGTATGATGTTCTGATGGTTTTACGCTTTCGTGTCAAAGTTGGAATGCTTAGTATTAGCTCTAAAGCTGATGAAAATGTGTTTGTGGTGCCAGGCATTTGGTGAACATCTTAGCTGGAGGAACTCAACCAGATGATGTTATGTATAGAGATTCGTGTTTGACGCAGTTGCTACAACAATCACTTGGTGGAAATGCTAAACTCTCTGTCATCTGCAACATATCTCCTGATATCAAGTATATATTTATGCAACAATCTTTTGTTTTCCTCTCAAAATATGCCTATAATTCTGCTAGTAGACACTGTTATATTTAGTATAACATTTACCCACAGCTTGGTTAATTGCTCTTGTACTTGATCACAGAAATTATGGGGAAACTCTCAGCACACTGAGGTTCGGGCAGCGAATACGGTCCATTCAAAACAAGCCAGTGATCAATGAGATAACTGAGGAAGATATGGATGGCCTGACTGATCAGATCCGGCAGCTTAAGGTACTTTTATTTATGAGCTGAATTACCATGATATTATTATAAGTTGGATGTATTTCTAAAAGCCATTATTTGGTTTTGCAGGAAGAACTTATCAGAGCAAAACTAAAAACAAGCCCAAATGGGGCTCAGAGAAACGTACGTCAAAGTGTGAATCAACTACGAATCAGTCTTAACCGCTCCTTGATGAAGCTGCCTACCACGATAGACAATGACATTGAAGAGGATGATGTCCATGCTGATGAGAATGATGTGACAGAGTTGTGCAAGCAACTCGACAGATTACATCGATCAAGTGAAGACAATCCAACTGATTTTGCCTCTGAGCAGGGCAGTTGTGACAGTTACTTCACCAGTGAACATGAAACTAACTGTCTGCACGAGCCTGAGGAAATTAGTTCTGCTCAGACAAGGCACAGTGTGTCAATCACTTCATCACATCATCTTCCTGCAGTTTTTGAAGAGCCGCTTCAGTCTGAGTCACCCAAGTTCAAAAACCTTCAGAGGAAAAGCGTTGCAAATTCATCTTCTCTGTTGGGTGACAGACATAATGCTTCAGAAGATGTGCCCAGAAAGTCGCTCAGAGAAAGCGAAGCAATCCCATCGTCTTTGCGATCAAGCAAGATTTTCTCTGGACCGACTGAGTCTCTGGCTGCTAGCCTGAAAAGAGGCATGGAGATCATTGACTCCCATCAGCAGAGTTCATCCTTGAGCAAATCTTCAGTTGCTTTCTCCTTTGAGCACTTGATGCTCAAACCGTCTCCAGCTGCCGATAAGGTGAATGCCTCGGCTCAAACATTCTCGAATTTGAGGCCATCTCGAGATGGGTCTACTTCTTCGTTCATATGTGCTTCTTGCCGTCAGAAGAGCCATAATGTTCCCAATGAAGTTGATGATAGTTTGAAGACATGGATTTTAACAACAGACAAAGAGGTGAGTGATTCTATTGCCTTAACCAATTAGACTTTTTGGATAGTTTCTTGATGATCCTGGTTTGACATTGAGCTGTCTTGTATAATAAAATCAGGGTGCAAAAGAACACGTTACTCAATCTAATGACAGAGAAAAGGAGCTTGAGAAAGTTTGTAACGAGCAGGCAGCCAGAATCCAGGAGCTTAATCGTCTGGTAATGATTGTCTTATAATGTTTCTATTAGAAATTTGAGTTTATTTTTCTTAGGTACAGGCTAATCGTATTCAACTTACCTCCCTACAATCTGCAGGTAGAAGAACTGAAAAACAAAGGAGAGAAAGGCATTGTCTTGTACAATAGCCAAGGCATTGAAGACAAGGTCTGTTGTAGCTTCTTTTCAATTAAAATTCCGTGCTATTGCATGAATTGTATTGTATTGTCCACTGATCAGAAATATGGAATTTGTTCTTATGCAAAGGGTTGCAATGATTATGCTCAGAATCCAGAACCTGAGATCATAAAGGAGACATGTGAAATTGAGGACAGCTACACTCTAGGAAATGGATCTTTCGACACGAGAGAGAAGGAAGAACTCCTCATGGAGATTCAATTCTTGAAAAGAAAGTTACAGGCTTACACCACCTCTGAGGCAGCTCCTCCTCCAAACAAGTCCATCGACAAGCTAAGATCTTCGCTGCTTTCAAGGTCGATGCAACTAAGGAAAAGCCTGAGCTCTTCCAACTTCAACAGCGCAGAAGAGCTCGAGAAGGAGAGGGAGAGATGGACTGAGATGGAGAGCGAGTGGATTAACTTGACTGATGAACTGAGGATCGACATTGAGTCACACCGCAGACATGCTGAGATGGTCGAGATGGAGCTGCAACAAGAGAGAAAGAACAAGGAGGAGTTGGATGACGCCCTCCACAGGGCTGTTTTGGGTCATGTCAGATTCATCGAACAGTTTACCGAGCTGCAAGAGAAGTACAACCATCTGAGCGAAAGTCACAGAAGGATAATGGAGACCATAACAGATGTCAAGAAAGCTGCTGCAAAGGCGGGAACAAAGGGCAGCAGTGGTGCTCGGTATGCAAAGGCTTTTGCAGGGGAGCTTTCGGCCATCAGAGCCGAGGAGAAGAGGGAAAGGGAGAGGCTGAGGAGGGAGAACAAAAGTCTTAAGATCCAACTCAGAGAAACTGCCGAAGCTGTTCAGACTGCTGGTGAACTTCTTGTTCGGCTTAGGGAAGCTGAGGAAGCTGCCTCTCTTGCTGAGGTAAATTCTTATACACCGAGCATTTGTACAACTGTAAACTGTAGTTTTCCAAATGGGCTAAAGAATGGGTGTTCCGTTGTGTTTGTGCAGACGAATCTGAGCGACGTACAGGAAGAGAACGAGAAGCTGAGGAAGCAAATGGAGAAAATGAAGAACAAGCACAAGATGGAAATGGTGACAATGAAACAGTACATGGCAGAGAGCAAACTGCCAGAATGTGCACTACCTTCTGTTATACATTTCGACGAGCCCATAGCAGAAGCAGCAAAGCCAACAAGTGTGTTCACCGAGGCAGACGACGATGAGGAGTCGTGGAGATCAGCTTTTGGGGCTACATATCACCACCATTACTAACTAACTAAGAAGGGAAAGTAGTAGAAGAAGCATGGTTAGTTAGTTGATTGTTGTTGTTCTTTGACCCTACTTGGGTCATTCCTTGGTGTATTTTTTGAACCTTTATGGGTCTACTACTGTATTGGCTTTTCTTCTTCAGTGGGTTGGTGGTGTGTGAAAGTGTGAGTGAATTTGTTGTCAAAACAATCTTATTCTTTGATTTAATTGAATGTTTGTGGCGTTACTCACTTCAGCTTCCTTTTCTGATTTTGCATGACTTTCTCAATGAATTTCTCTTTTCTGAAAAAAAAAAAGAGAGGCTTTACATTGTTTCAAAAAAGAAAAAAGAGAGAGGCTTTACAGAAAACCATTCTAAATTTCTAATCGTGTAAAATTTCAATTAGTGTTATCTCTTTTATGACATAAGTTATTTAAATATTTAGGACTTTCGTTTTGTCCGTTACTTTTCAATGTATTTATGGATGAGTTAACCATGGACATTTAGATGATTTACCATGGTGTATGTTCGTCTTGAATAATATAGTTCTAATAGATGAGTCTAGTGATAGATTAAATGATAAGGTGGGGTTGTAACATGTGACACCCTAGGGTCTATGAATTATATTGAGCAAGTCAAAAACATAATATATGATGTGTCATTTTAGTAGAGTTTATCCGGATGACAATAGTCAAGTTATTGTCATTGGAATGACAGTTTTACTTTGCTAGGTTGGAGAAGTTTTGCTACTTGGGATCGATCCCGCATAGTAATGGGGATATTAATGAGAATGTAACTCATCGAATTAAAGTTGAGTGACAAAAGTAAAAAGTAGCTTTAAGAATATTATTTTATAAGAAGATATCACTTAAGCTTAAAGGTAAAATATATCATGTGGATATGACTTATGAGACCCGCAATATTATCTGATTGTCGCACAGATGAGGGTGGTCCGACGAGCGGATTCACCAAACTGGATAAGGTAAGGAAAGGTGCATGGCGCGATACGTTAGGGGTACCTAGTTTTAACGAGCTGTGGGAAAATAGATTAAGACGACTTGGTTATATGTATAGGAGGAAATATGGGCGCTCACGTTCAGATATTAACCTCTTCATATATTCATATATATGAAGGTAAGACTATCTACATTTGAACTCGTTCATACCTTACATTAATGAGGCTATACTAAACATCGTTGTTGTTTTGTAAACAAACAGATAACTACTCATCCATATTAATAAAATAAAATACCACCAACATGGATAAATAGACAGCCTTGTTTACGGGTTACCATACTTGGGGCTTTGCATAGAAATTATTTAGGCCTCCCTCCCCTAGAAGAAGGGAAATTATTGACCCAATGGAAGATTAACGAAAATCATGTAGCTCCTCAAAAAAAAAAAAGGAAATCATTTAGGAGGCAAGATATTTCCAGCACGCGGAGTCTTGACAACAAATTGCCTCAAAACACATCGTATCGATTCGGATGCTGGAAAATTAGGAGGAAAAAATATCAGGGCAAACGCAAATGCCCAACCAAGGTTTCATCTGACCGAAAAGATTAGTTGTTGGGTGTAGTAAGTGTGTAAACCAGGAGAGAGAAATTAGAGAAGACGGCGATGGCGGATACCTCAAACTCCAACTCCAACATTGACAACAACAACAACGACAACGATTATGGAGTCGATGAAAACCCTAACCCTAATTCCTCCAATTCTCTCGCCATCAATGCCAACGCTGCTACTCCTCTCGTCTGCTTGCTCAGGTTTGCTGGCGATTCTGCTGCTGGTGCTTTCATGGGTTCCGTCTTTGGCTACGGTTATTCCTCTCTCTCTCTCTCTCTCCCCCTTCTTTCTCTATCCTCTTCAAATCTTGATTATCACACTTAAGTTTCGCTGCCTAGTAGAGAACTTATTGTGCAGTTTTGCATTTTTGTCGATTGGATTGGAATATGCTATCGTGAGCCTGTTCTGGCATATGATTTTGGAAGTTTCGGTTGGTTTTCGTTTGATTCCTGTGATTATTTCCTGTTGTGTGAAAGGATAAGAAGGAAGGAATAGGAACAGCTCGTGTGAATTCTTGTTGGCGTTCATTGTAATTAGGAGCTTGCAGGGGAACGGATACTGGTCGAGAAAACGAATGGAAAATTTGGTGTTGTATGCTTTGTTAGATTAATAGTTACTGCAAATTTATGTGTGAGAAATCTATTCTGGAACACCTTGGTTTATTGCGGATTGAAGCTGTATTTAGGAGATATGGTATCATCTTAGCTTACTTTGACTTTGAGGTGCTTAGTGTATCCAGTGGCTATGGCGAATGTATCACATGAACACCGCCATTTTGCTTGTTTAGAAGCTTAGTAACTTCGTATATGCTTTTAATATTCTAATTTTATTTCTATGTATTCTTGTAGTCTTATTTGGTGGAAAATTAGATTGTTTGAAATATCCATCGATTAAGTAAAAATTTAGCTGAATTTAGCACCATGGCTGAGTCAAAATGTTTCCAATAAACTTTTTTATATAGGAGTTCGGTAAATTATCAGTTGGAGTGATTTGAAAATATCTCATGAAAAGTTAATTTTAAGGCCTTTTGCATGATATTGCAATTATTTTCATGTGCAACAGACTTTAAAAAGGAAATGCTTGGCTTCCGGTGTTTGCAGAAGATTGTAATTTGTACACTATATAAGATATAGTTTCTTGGACATGATAAGGTATCTTGGGGGTGATGGTTTGGGATAAGCTATAGTCTGTGGACGGTAAACTGTGAGACAAACCCTCTGCAATTGGCAGTGTTGATCAGTTCACTTCCTCTCAACCATGTTACTTCAACTCTTCATTTTCCCTAGTGTGGAGCACTTAACACCCGGACTAGAGGGCACTTCAATCTATAATGAAGATTTCCTTCTTTAAACTAGTATTGTCCGACACCCATCTCCATGTCTATATCGGACACTTGTACCCATGTCCTACTAACATAGCTTATCAGTGAGGAAACAAGGTGTGTTTCTCATGCTTATGCCAGAACTTAGACAACTCTGTTGAGAGACATTCTTGTGAATTGCTTGAAGTGCTATATCATACATCTGGAGGTCCTGGAATGCCTTATGGTACATTTGGGATAGAGGAATCTCTGTGGTTGTCTAGATACTGTCATATACGTGGACCCTTACGATTTTCGTATTTTTGCTAAATGGATTAAGATTATACCCTCTTCCTTCCCAATTGATAATGGTTTTGTCTGCAGAAGTATGAGTAGTCGCAATGTAAAATTAAGGGTTTCATGCTCGCCCCCACCCCCCCCCCCCCACCCCCAAAAAAAAGGGTGGTTGCTTTTATACACTCATGAGACGCTTGTTTGTTTGAATGCTCATTATCAGTTCATAGCCGAGTATGTAGCCCCAAGTACATAGTTGTGTTAACTATATCATTTGTTATTCACGATTTTCATTATAAGTGCCGTATGACTTGCTATTAATGAAATTGTTATGTTTTGTTTCAAAAAAAAGGAAAAAAAAAAACTATACCATTTGTTAAATATTAGGTTACTACCTCAGTTTTGGCATTCGAGCCTTTTTGTCCTGCCTGAGAAAAGTGATAATCCATGTTGTATCTCATAGGTGCGGGGTTGGTCAAGAAGAAAGGGTTCAAGGGATCCTTTGCGGAAGCTGGTGCCTCTGCTAAGGTATGACATGGTTTCTTTCTGGGATCAAATTATTCTCCACCTATATTAGCAATATACTCATGTGTGAATTCTTTTTCCTGTTCTTTCATGCTCAATGTATTCTTTCATTAAAGACATTTGCAGTTCTATCTGGAGTGCACAGCTTAGTGGTGTGCTTCCTGAAGAAAATAAGGGGGAAGGATGATGGTACAATATCTTCAAGACTCTTGCTCTTTACCTTTTTCTTCTCGTAACACCTAAAACGATGTATTTTCCTCTTTGTGTAGCCGTCAATGCAGGATTAGCTGGCTGTTGTACAGGCCTTGCTCTAACTTTTCCAGGTCTGTCATAGTTTCGGTCAACCTCTCACAAATTCGATCTTCATTGCTATTTTGTTTCTGCTCTTTTGTATCTGCTGCATTCTTTGCTATTTGCTGGGTATGAAATGGGTTAATTATTGCTTCCTTAATCCCGCTTGTGTTTTTTCTTGAGTAATTTCGCTGTACTCCCCTGTAATTAGCCAAAAGGGTCTATTTTTTTTTTTTGGGGAAACCAGGGGATTATTTACTGTTCAACAAACACTGAGAGTACACATTTCATATAATTTATTTTCGCTTCTTGCTTGCATCAGGAGCCCCTCAGGCGCTGTTACAGAGTTGTGTGACATTTGGGGCATTCGCTTTCATTGTCGAAGGCCTGAACAAGAGACAATCAGCATTGGCACATTCTGTTACCGGGCAAGAAAGGATGAGTTGCGCCGGTGTAGTTCCTCCTTTAGCATTTGCTCTGCCAGAAGAATTCAAGGGACCATTCTTTTCCTTTTGTCAATCCTTGAGAAAGCCAACAAAGAAGCACAATGGCCCTAATCGAGCTTGATTAATGTCGATTCTAGTTGTTGGTCAGTCTGTTTAACCGTTTGTTTCTCGGATGCACTCCATAAGCACATCTGTGTATGTATGATAGGATCAAATTTTGTCCCTCACCCCATTGTTCTCCCTTTCATGCTCCTGTTGCTCTAGTTGTAGTTTCTGGTTCTTGAATTGTGGTCAGTGAGTTGCTCGAAGTTTATGTTTATGGAGGCTTTGCTTATGCATGCCGACTCAGCTCAAATGTTTTGTCCATACTCCAGATATCCCAGTTTCCATGCATCTGAATGCTGGGTTTTATGAATGACTAGGGGTATGACTCGGCGTACAATTGAGCTGAGCCAGCATGGTCAACTCATGGGTGCCGACTGCGTCGCTACTGCAGTGCAAGGGAGAAATTCCCCAGGCTCAGGCTCTCTCGAACCTTGTCAAGCTCTTAAAAACATTGCTCGGACTGATCCGGTGAAACTCAGAAAGTTTGAACTCAAATTTCATTGAATTTTAGATTTAACATTGATTTTGAGAACAAGAGAAATGGAAAATGGGAGAGACTATAAAACAAGTTTGCAATTTCCAAATGATTTGAAATTTGGAATTGATCAATGTGTTCTCAACGGCCAACAAAGAATGGAATATAATCAACATCCGGAAAAGCAAAAATTCAATTTTCTTTTATACATAAACATTTTGAATAAAAGGAAACTTATACCTACAAAACCCAGGCCTCGCGTTTATTAGTTGGTAGAAGTGAGCACAAAAACATAGCAGAAAAAAAATAAATGACAAAAACACATACAAATCAAAGATTCAAATACTCATCGAAACAAGGCCGCTAAATAGGCTTAGTTTTTCAAACAAAACTTTTTTCCTTCCGACTATCCTATCCCTGAAAAGTTCCACTGCAGTCTCTTCATCATCATGAATTATACCTAGACGACACCCAATTCTCGTCGCTCGTCGAGCCTCCTCATCTAATCTTTCTAGAGAGAATTCTGCAGGTCCCTTCTCATTTTTTGAAATAACCTCGGGCACATCTTCACTGCTAGATTGACTACTTTGTGAACGCTTTTTCTTTCTCTTGAAAATGTATGAATTTTTTGAATAAGAAACCCTACAAGTTACTTTCCTGACCATCCGCCATTTAGGTTTCCTCACTGTATTCAAATTTCCTCTTTGTCTAACTCTAGTTTTCCGAATAACATCAACATAGTCTTCAAGCACAGGGTGAGAAGCTGAATCAACCTCATCGGCCAAGGGGCCAAGCACATTAGTAATAGTGTGTTCACTATCTAACCCACCGCCGCCTTGAGAACCTCTTAGAAGAGTATCTTTGAAAGACACCTATTCAAATCTAAACCGAGTTGAGGAAAGATTAGGGTTACAGTAGATTTTACACGAGTCGGAGATGATGTTTTCCAATTGTTTTGCAATAACCCCTCACACCAAAATCAAAATAAGAAGAAACACCCTAATGACTCTGGACAGCCTTAGGCACCCATTTCCACACCATGGAAACCTTCCTAGTCGGACTCAGGGGCAACTGATTCAATTTCTTACACATTATACTCAAACCATTATTATGCATGTAGACATGCTTTTCTCCCACATCCATAAGGGATATAAACATCAACAATAGCACCAAATTACCAAGCTAGATAAAAGTTGACATCGCCCGGAAAATTATCAACGAAAGAAAACCAGATAGAACAAAACATAAGATCCACCCCAGAAGAAACAGAAGACACAACAGCAGGCTTTACAGAGCTAGGGCCACGGTACTTAATAGGAGCAACTAGCTCACCAAAAGGTTTAGAAACACTAATTTTCTTAGAATGCTCACCCCATATGAAAGGGGCAAACTCAGGCAGAGGACATATCCCCTTCAATTCACACAAAATATCTATGAGATAACTACAAGAGTTTAGAAACATAATATTCAAACTGTTCGACGGCAACACTGCTATCAGCTTGCAGTAGCACAAGATGTATTCCAATCTTGAGCTGCTAAAATGACGATGAGTAGAGTTGAAAGATGTTCAACACAAACATAAAGTGACATAGATATCAAAGTATCAAATTACAAGCTACAAAATGTTGTTGCCTAAGATTAAATAATCCAAACTCGACGAGAAAAGGTCTCATTCCATATCGAACTTGAGGTGAAAATCAACAAAACCAAAAATAAACTCTCGACTCTCTCTAACTTGATAGAGCAAAATTCTAAGCAGCAGCTTTTCCCTTCTTCCTCTGGATCTTCTTCATGTAGAATTCCAGTTCCTTACCTTCCAAGATGTATCTGTCAAACACCAATTGCAACAATGGTTACATTATCATAGTGCACTCCAAGAAAATACTTTGGATCACAGTTACACAAATTTAGTCTAGTTTTTACTTTGGAATGCTAGTTGGAAAAAAACAGGTCACAAACATATGTAGCGTTCCAGGTAACAATGCTTTGGATCTGTCTGGAATTGTTTCGGTGAAAGTAAGCAATGAACTTACCCATCAGCACGGCCGCATTGACCAGGGCGGGATGAAATGCAAGCCAACAAACGACCACTGCCAAACTGCTCTTCAATGTGTGGGTCCAATGTGCGGTTCTGCTGGCGCTTCTCCAACTTCCTCAACACATGGTTGCTCTTCTTTGCTTCCTCAGTGGCGGCTTCAGCCTCCTGTTAAAACATGCACAACAACAGATACAAATCCATGAGAATAAGAGACAAGCAATGATTCAATACACAACTACTGAGGAAAAAGGGCAGGGAGGATAAAAGATACCTCGCCCTCTTTCTCTTTCTTGGCAGCAGCACCCTTCTTTTTGCGGCCAATATCAACTCCATAGTGCTGGAGATACCACTGCTTGAATGGAGCAGCATCAACCTGGACAATGGCACTCTTCACCAAAGTCTGTGTCCTGACAAGCTCGTTGTTGGATGCATTGTAGACGACATCCAAGATACGGGTTTTGCGGGTTACAGCCTCACTACCCCATGAGTAGTTTCCAGTATCCAACCTCAGAGCACGCCACTTGACATTGCCACCACGAACCCTGACCCTCCTCACTGTCTTGTTGCTAGACAGCTTCGTGTTTGCTGGCTGCCTTCCGAGCTCGTACCTTGAAAAAGACGCGAAGAATCATAAGAATAAATGCAAACGAATTCTGGAGTTCAAAGAGATAGTCCACGTAGCAACAGATAGATTAAAGAAGTTTGAAATCTGAATAAGAAATGTATGCCAAAACATTAACAGCCTTCCTCAAGTGTGAGTAAGATTAAAAAGATGAATGGCACCATAATATAGCTTATGATTATGTTGCGTGCTGATGGAGTCACTAATCAGCACAGGACCGTCCATAAGCACAAAAAATCTCAAATCTATGGCCAGTTTTCTTTACAATATAGACTAAGAAACAAGTAAAATATGAAGAAATCACAAACCCAGATGTCAAATCCCAGAAATTGTAACATCGTTCAACTAATTCATCAATTTCTTTCAACTCAAAACAATTGAACGACACTCACAGAAACGAATCAAAAACTCCAACAGATTTTATCACACAGTCAAGCATCGCCATCCATAAGATTTATGTAATAACATGACCAATAAATCACAAATAGCGATGCTAAATTACAAGCTACATAAATAATAACATGTTCCCTCAGAAATATATATAACAATGCATACTGATGAGTCATATTTAAATAGCGCAAAACACTGAATAAACGCTAAACAGCTAACCCTCAAAACGGCGAAATTGAATCTTGAACGAGAAAATAATGAAAACCCAGAAACAAAATCTTCAAAGCTTTGGCATTGCATACATACCCAATACCCAGAAGCATAAAAAATCACATCTTTCAACCAGGATCTTCAATAAAAAAGAAGAAATACAAAAGAGAAGAATGAGTTGAAAACAAAGTAACATACTTTCTCTTCTTTCTCCAAGCCTTTTGTTTGCCTCCAGTGGCACGCCTCTTGTGCATAGAATCACGAGAGATACCTGTCGAACAACAAAATCAGAAGCACAACAAATCAGTCGAACAGCAATGAACCATAGAAAGGTCCAAATTTTATCGTAAAGAAGGTCAATCTCAAGAACAATAGAGAACAAAGTGCAGATCGAAACTCACCCATTTTCAGAAATCTGCAGAAACCACAGCGTTCTTCTGAATTTCGGAGGGGGAGGGGGCGAAGAATCACAACAATTCAACGAGCAGGGGTGAAATAAGTAGGGTTTTGTAAACCCTAATTGAAGTTGGACTGGGCCTGTGGGCCGATCGTAACAAATGGTTGTGTAATGCCCAAAAGAAAATGGACCATGAAAGGTTAAGAGAACAATGAGGTCCAAATTGTAAAATATGTGTGGACTATTAAGATCTTATTTGGCAAAATTAGTGTTTTAGATAGCGGATAACGGTTTATGTAATGTATAGCGGTTTATGTAATGTATAGCGGTTTATGTAGCGGATAGCGGATGACTGTTCAAATGAGAATTGTGTTCGGTAAATTTAGCGGTTCAATTAACAGATTAATGTGAATTGACATAAAAGAGTATCAATAATTTCCAAAGATAAAATTTACAAAGGGTATTTTTTGACCGAAAAATATGAAATACTACTCCAAACGCTAAATGTTAACTTTATTAGCGTTTCACAAAACGCTAAACGCTCCTCAAAACGCTAACTTAACGAACACTAATATTTATGCAATTAGAGTTTTGACTTGGTCAAGACGCTAAACGCTACCCCAAACGCTATTGCCGGATACAGCCTAAGGCTGATGTGATATGATTTTTTTTTAAAAATTAATTTTATTATTACTTTTGTTTTTTTCTTGAGTTGTCTTGGAAATTTTATGTCAATAAAATTGTTATTGATTAATAAAGTTGTAACTATGGTTTGTCACTAAGTAAAATAATGGATTATCAAAATTGTAACCATGGTTTGACACTGAATGCACCAATTAATTATTCAACTACGACAAAATTTCAACAATGGTGGTGTTTCTCTCCATATCTATTTTCAGTAATTACTCTCTCATCAACTCATTCTCATCAATAAAAAACACAATAGAAAAGCTTCATTACTATTTTCAACCAAAAAAAAGAGAAAAGTTAACCGTTTCACAAAAATGCAAAATCGAAACCTAACCACTTAAACCAGTTTGGTTAACCTAAATCACAATTTTTAAAAAATCCAAGTGGTTCATCGCTTTTACCGGTTTGGTTTATGCGCTTTTGCAGTTTGGATATTGGTTTCGGTTTTTGTTGGACACCCCTAGTTTTGATTGTCAAATTGTGTAATGATTTGGTAATTTTGATTGGTTTGTTGTGTGATTTAACTGTTGGAATAACCAGTTAACCGCTTTTGAAAACCTAAACAAAAAATTAACAAAAAAGAATATTAGGTTTGAGGCTTTATTCTGTGCCACTTTTGAATTAACGGTTGGATTTTACAGATCTAAACCTAAACTGCATAATCGGTTAACCGCTTTGAGAAACCTAAATCAAACCAAAACCGTTGGTTAATTGTATAGTATATGCGGTTAATCGCAGTTTATGGTTAAGCATAGCAAAAGATATTCACTTTCCCAATCTCCTGCTTGGAATTTTTTTTAAAAAAATAAAACTCACTCATTTTTTATCACTGGAACGACGCATAATAGAGCCTCAAACCTAGAATTCTTTTTTGTTAATTGAAATCAGTCAACCGTGGTTACACGTTTTAGAAAATTTCAAAACCTAAACCTAAACTGGTCAAACCGGTTTGGTTAAGTGAAACCGCTTTTACACAAAAATTAATTCGATTAACCGGTCAAACCGGTTTGGTTTTACCGATTTGGTTTTTGGTTTAGGTTTTTTTCGTCCACCCCTAGTTGGAAGTATCGTGCAATCAATTAAAAAAGGGAGGTGCAACAAGTTGGATGAGTGGTTTTTAAAGCTGCAATCCATTGTTCAACACAATGTAATCCATAGTTGGCATTTGTTCATTTCTATGTGTATGGATTGTATCAGATTAATTACACATTTGGTGGATGATATGTATGTTTGCTTGCTAACTGAAACGCTAATCATTGAAAATGTTCGTTTTGTTTAATGATTTTTTTGAAGGAACTTAAAAGCGAGAGACAAACATATCAAGACTAACAAGCGGAGACAATATCAAAGAGGGCATATGATTACACCATGGTGGATTGGGCAAGCATATTGAGGAATATGTATCATTTATCAGTTATCTTAATACACAAGGATACGTAAATGTAATGGGATTACAATTAACATGATCATTTGGGATATCAAATTGCTTGGAAAAATATGTGTTGTCGTCAGGTTTGCAATTTACTACTTGTTGTGTTTCATAAAAGTTACTGGGCTGCAAAAAGAACCTGTGCACGTAGTGGATGTAATCATATATATCCACGAATTCACATAAATAAGGACTATGAGTTGCCTATGTTTTAATGTATGGATTTCATCTTGCGTTTATGGGAGTAAAAAAACCAACCTTTACTCGTGTATATGGTGTACATGAAAGAAATAATTCACATAAAGAGAAACAGAGGATGAGACAAAGCAAAAGCAAGGTTTTCATTGTAAAATACCTAGGTGACACATTAGTTGAAACTTTTGGATTACAATGTCTCTGTAAACACAAATTTCGAGCCTGAAATAAATAAAGACAAGAAATATGAGAAACAAATTAATTTTTATTTGAATGTAAGCGGGTACAATCTCTATATCAAATACAATAATGATGATCCTCTGATTCGATCTCCTATGACTTGGGTGAGCCGAAGGCGCGGACGCTTGATCTCAATCTCGAATGCAGGTCTAGCTGAAGAACTCAGTAGTAGTTCTTTACCTTGACGTGCAGAAAGCTTGGAGCTGTCGACCTTGAACTTTCGTCGACCTTGATCCTTGGCGCTTGGGAGCTGGAGGCCGCTCACAGTCCGAGCTTTTGAATTCTCTGAAGTGCAAAATGCCGAATGCCGCCGGTGTAGTCTGCCGTATCTGTTGAAAATGAGGGAAATAACCCCTATTTATAGGCTCTGGAGGCTTAGTGTTGCCTAGGGTTTGAGGCGGCTTTGGGCTTGGGCCCAAACTAATTAATTATCCTTTTATTTAAAATAAAGAAATAATTAAGATTCTCCGCATCATAATTGACACTGTCGTGACGCTATTAGCCATGATATATTTCCATTTAAAATTTAATTAAATGGACCGCCGTAATTAATTTTACACGTGGCGGACAATAATTGGCCAAATAAATTTAATTTATTTCCATGTGTCATCTTCTGATTTGTCGACAAATTTTTGCCTCCTACAGATGCCCCCTTTGAGTGTTTGAAGCGACTGAGTCTCGAATATAATTTGTATTTAGTGGGCATACTATTGTGCCTAAATTTCAGCTGGGCCAAATGGAGTGCGCCGCTGATTTAAAGGACGAGGATGTCATCTTGGAGCAGAATTCAACCAACATGACTAAGATGCCCCCACATTGCATGCTTGAATGAAGTTGTCAACCAGCTTGAGTATCCTGTTGATGGTGCTTACTTGAAGCAAACCACTAACATGAAGATCTTGGCAAGTCAAAGTGCGACTTGAAAGCCGAAAATTTCGATGATTTAGAAGTCGATCCTTTTTTTTTGTACTTTTGACTTGAGAGTCTTTGTTGTGACGACGTAAAAGTCTTTAACCTTGTTGACTTTGGAGTCTTGCACGAGTGAACTATGGACGTTACTGACTTAAGAATCTCTCTTAATAATTTATGAGTCTTTATCTATCTTGACTTGGGAGTCCTTCATCCCGTTGACCTCTGAGCCTTTAACTTTCTTAACTTTGGAGTCCTGCATCCTGTTGACTTGCGAGTCATTGAATTTTGCTAGCGTATGAGTCATTCATTTTGACTTGGGAGTCGTGAACTCGTGAATCTTTTGTCGTGGGTGACTTGGGAGTCTTTTTTGTGTTGACCTAGGAGTAATTGTTTTTCTTCACCTTAAAATTTGATTTTGACGACTTGGTAGTCTTGAATTTGGCTGACTTGGAAGTCATCAATTTATTTGACTTGGAAGTCGGTTGGTTTGATTTGAATGACTTGGAAGTTTTGAATTTTGACTTGTGAGGTTTTTTTTTTTTTTTTTGTGTGAATGACTTGAAAGTCTTGAATTTTTTACTTGTGAGTCTTTATGTGGATGACTTGGAAGTCTTGAATTTTTGACTTGCGAGTCTTGATGCGGATGACTTGGAAGTCTTGAATCTTGACTTGTGAGTCCTTTTTTTTTTGGATGACTTGGAAGTTTTGAATTTTGACTTGTGAGTCTTTTTTTTTTTTGTGAATGACTTGAAAGTCTTGAATTTTTGACTTGTGAGTCTTTATGTGGATGACTTGAAAGTCTTGAACTTTTGACCAGGAAAGTCTTCAAAATTTGTTGACTTTACTCGTCGATTCTTTTGTCTTTCTCTTTGCTTTCTATTCTCAATGTAGCCTCAAGCTTGACAGTCTTTTCTTCCATGTTAACAGCTCCAATTGTTATTACCGTCATAACGAAGGTATAAGTAGATTCAATCTCTGCTTGCGAGAAGATAGATTCTTCTTCAGAAGAGTATTCTTCACTGGAGTAGCCATGGTCTTCAAAGCCCTCAAATCGTAAGAGTCCACAAGGTGAAAGTCTGTTTTGAGCCGAAGGTAATCGTAGTTGGCTTCCAAGACTGGAGAAGATGAATTGAACTTCTTGGAGAAAGAGATGAGAGGCAGAGTGATCCCACCGAGCGTGCCAAATTTGTAAACACAAATTTCGAGCCTAAAATAAATAAAGACAAGAAATATGAGAAACAAATTAATTTTTATTGATATCTGAATGTAAGCGGGTACAATCTCTATATCACATACAATAATGATGATCCTCTGATTCGATCTCCTATGACTTGGGTGAGCCGAGGGCGCGGACGCTTGATCTCGATCTCGATCTCGAATGCAGGTCTAGCTGAAAAACTCAGTTGTAGTTCTTTACCTTGACGTGTAGAAAGCTTGGAGCTGTTGATCCTGAACTTTCGTCGACCTTGATTCTTGGCGCTTGGGAGCTGGAGACCCCTATTTATAGGCTCTGGAGGCTTAGTGTTGCCTAGGGTTTGAGGCGGCTTTGGGCTTGGACCCAAACTAATTAATTATCCTTTTATTTAAAATAAAGAAATAATTAAGATTTTCCGCATCATAATTGACACGTGTTGTGACGCTATTGGCCATGATATATTTCCATTTAAAATTTAATTAAATGGACCGCCGTAATTAATTTTACACGTGGCGGACAATAATTGGCCAAATAAATTTAATTTATTTCCACGTGTCATCTTCTGATTTGTCGACAAATTTTTGCCTCCTACAATCTCTTTTGGAAAAGTGTTAATCACACAACTATCAAATTTTACTTGAATTAATTGTTATTGGTTGCATATAATTTTGATAGTGGAGTTCATCCTTCATGTCCCTCTTCATTGTGCAGAAGGGGAAAAGAAAAAAGGTATCCTTTTTAAAAAGCAACGATTTAAATGTTATAAAATAAGGGATAATAAATAAAACACTGTGGTTTATGTATGCTAAGTTGCTAGCCATTGCATTACATTAATAATATGGGTAAAAAAAACACCATGGGGGCTAACCAAAAATCCCAACCAATGAAAATAGTGTGTACATACAAACCTAATAAGGATAACAAACAAAAGAAACATTGGTTTATACTGGGGAAAACCAAGGGCTAAACTATTGGAAACGTAGGATTACTGTCAAAGAACTAGTAGAAGAGTAATTTGTAAACGTAGTAAACACAAACCTAGCAAAGTTTACAGTATTTAATTTTATGGGTTCATATTTCATTGATTGTCACACTCTAATGACTCCATTAATATATTGTCTCTGGTGCTCATAAAAATAATACAAAGTACATATATAATAAAAGGATGGGAAAAATATGTAAAATCATGGACTCGGGAGTCTATTAAAATCTATGGGTTAGGTAATTGTAAATCAAATGGTTGCATTAAGGGAACATGGAATTAAATTAATTTAAATTACATTAGTCTATTATCATGTTTAGGACACATTTAAAAGATGACCATTTTGTAAATTATGGAAAACATAGGTTTACATATTTACCGTTGGTTACTTCAACGTTGCTCCCCCTTAAACAAATAAATTACCCATCATTTTGAATTAAAAAATTGTGTCTTTACCAATTAAATTTGAATTTAAAAATGCTTTCACTCAACTCCAATTCTTAACTGAAATGTAACCCATTCTATTTGAAATTTTGAAAAATTGATAATTAAAGGAGTGGAACGGTGAACAAGGCAAGTTGAAAAAAGTAGCTGGGGGGTCACGACAGACGATTGTAGAGGAAACCAGGTAGTAGAGGGGAGGTCGAACATCTCTAGGGTGAAAAATGTGTATTCCGGGAACATACGACAACTATTTTGGTGAAATCATAGTTAGTTGGTAAAGCGTTACCCGCCATGGGAAGAATAAATAAATTTCGTTCCATTATTGTGTTTGTTAACCACTAGAAACCACGGTTTCGAATGTGGAAATTTCATCTACGAGTGTGATATTCAATTCAATTGTATCACGTAAATCACATTATTTGATTTTAATAACGTGATTGTATAAACTATTCGTGGAAATCAAACAAACTAGAGCTATGTTACACTAATTAATAACGCAATCACATTATTTTCTTATATTCACATAAAAATTGTCCTCTTATACGTTTTCTTATGTCATTTAAGAGACAGTTTCTATTCGTTACAGACTCCCTGAACTTGTATATATTTCTGATATGCCATGGTTTTTACATACCATCCATCTTTAACCATTCATCCATTTTAGAAGACTTACTGTAATTGGGTGACACACCCCTATATCTTACAAAAAAACCAAAAAAATAACAACAATAAAAAAAAAACTTGCCATCTTTCTGATTAACCATGACAAAGTTGTTGATCACAGTTGTAGCTTTGTTGGTAGCTGCATTTGTGACATGTAGGGCAGAAAGCAGCAGCAAAAAAGAGACGTTGCCAGCTGATTCGAACCCCATGATTGAATGTGGATCGAAGATGACAGACGAATGCCCTGATGAGATATTCGAGTTTGTGTTCAACGAGGGGAAGACCGTCTCCCAGGAGTGTTGTACGCAGGTTAAGCGCATGGGCAAGGAATGCCATGATCTTCTAACCATTCTCACTGTGTATGGAGAACATTTCGAGCAGGATGTTATCGATATCTTGAAGCGAAGCAACACTGCTTGGAGACGCTGTGATACTCATGGTGTCATTACTGCTGTGTAAATGTAATTCCAGACATTAAGAATTAATTAGAATTATGATTATATATATATATGTATTCTTGTGTTTGATGGGTTTAATTTACAAGTCTGAATTAATAAGCATGCACTACTTTTCTTTCAGCTTCAATTGTTGTATGTTTTGAGATGATCTTAATTAATTCCTTGTGTGTGTATAACCTTTATGTGTCTGTCTGCAGAAGCTGCTGCTAAACTGTCAACAATTAACAATTCTTGTCATTTGGACTGGTACAAATACATTATGTGGGTGTCCATATTACAATTTTTTTTGTTAGGAACATTTATTCTGTTTTTACCGAGGTAAGATTGTCTACATATAGACTCTTTAGATCTCACATGAACAGGATGCGTTCTGAATACTAATGAAGAATGTTTGTGTGAAGATATACGAGGGTTTACTCTTACTGATACATTTTCTTAAGAACATATTTTGTCATATTGAGAACATCACAAAATAAGCCATTCTGTTGGCTGCCAAGGTTCAACTTAAGCTACACATTCATTATTAACTCAACAAACTTACAATGATACATATATAGTTCTTGTATCAAAATTGACAATCAAAACATATATAACTTCATGGTTTTCATTGCCATGAATATTTGGAAATATATATTCTGTTATATCTTTTCATTTTAACATAATCCTTTGACATCCATTAATGTATTAAAATCTTAAGATGTTCGATCCAAACTTATAATTCTGATTCTAGTAATCCCTCACAGATCCTAGGGTGTGTTACTTGTATTTGTAAAAGTATGAGCCCAACTGTATATTATCCAAAGAAATGAACAAGAGGCATATGTTATTATGTTATACTAATTGATAACGCAGTCACATTCTTTTATTACAGATACTAAAAAACTGAAAGAAGCATCCCTTATTTTCTTATGCTAGGGAGTTATATATGTTACAAAGTCACACCATTTAATTTGAAGCTGCTATTAACTCCAATCTAGTATATGAATAGCTGATATGACATTGTTTCTACATATCATCCATCTGTAATCATTCATTAATATATCTTCAGAAAAAGGAAAAAACAATAAAAAACCGCCCATTGATCGATCTTCGCGACAGATCAGATGGAGGTGATCAAAACGGTCAATATGACAAAGTTGTTCGTGGCAGTAACTTTGCTGCTAACTGCATTTGGAACATCTACAACAGAAGCCAGCAGGAAAAAGAAATTGCCGCCGGGTCCCAACCCCTTAACAAAATGTGGACCAAAGCTCAGCGACGAGTGCTCTGACGAGGTATTCGAGTTTGTGTTCAACGAGGGGACGGATGTCTCTGAGGCGTGCTGTGCTCAGGTTAAGCAGATGGGCAAGGAATGTCATGACCTTCTGACAATTCTAACTGTGCATGGCGAGTACTTTGAGCAAGATGTTATTCAAGTCCTACAGAGAAGCAACACTGTCTGGGATCGTTGCGAGTCCCATGGTGTCATTACTACTTCAACTTAATTAACATTGTGTAATTTCAGACATTAAGAATCAGAAGTATAACCCATTCGTTATGGTTGTCCATATTAGAATTTTGTTGTCAAGAACATTTATTTTGCTTCAAAAGTCCATGGATGGATCCAAGAATCACCACTGATCAAAGCTTCTCCATACATCCAACTCAACTCAATCACAGAAAGATCACAAAGTAAAGCCATTCTGTTGGCTGGCAGGATTCATTTAGGCAACTTTTAATCAGTGGTGTTGCCAAACATATTTCTCTGTACAATTTCATGAGTTCGAGACTGTAGTTTCATCTGCAAAATATATATCGTGCTACATAGTGGACTGCCCCATGAGCTTTCATTTCTAAACTTCGCCAAAACTATGCTGCTTGTACACATCGAATCTCTCGAGGCTCCAGTTCTGCTATCTCCTTAACAACTTGCGCTTTATCTGCCTCAAATCGCTCATCCTCTGACGAAAAGGAAAAATGGAAATGACAGAACTCGTTATATGATGATCTAAGCTTATGCATGCTTCACACTGTAACATCGTATGCATACACAAATCACCGCATAGGTACTTCAGATGAACATAGACATCATAGCTAAAAAAGAATAGAATGATTACCCTTGTCTAACTTAAAATTGCCAAAAAAGCGAAGAAGTTTGCTCCGGTTGGCTATCAATATGCTGACTATATCAGGTGGCTTGTTTCGGTTAGCTGCAAATAGCTGCCAATATAACCAGGAAGATGCAGGCCATCATCAATCCTTAGTGTAAGAAAAGAATGGCAATTAACAAGTAATAAACCATATAAATCGGGCACCTTGAAGATGTGGAATGCTTCCATTTGTATGGGCTTGCTTGATTCCTGCACTAAAAAAAGAAAATCAGAACCACAACATTACAGGGTATTGCCTTGCAATGAACTCATCAAATTGGAAACCAACTTTGATTGCACGGTCCAAATAGTTCGGCTACAAATTGATGCATGGCAGTTTTACCAAGAACTAGACTCTAAGAATTGAAGAGCCGAAATTCCATTAAGGTTTTTAATATCATACCCTGAGGAGATTCATCAGAATCATCAAATTCTCTCTTGAGCTCACATACCGCACCATGATACTAGAGTTTGATCGGTCCAACAAAATGTCTCCCAAAAGCTGCAAAACCAGGGGAAGGAATTAGATTAAGAAAAAAAAACACAGCAAAGAAATCAGACAAATGTTTGTAACAGCACAAGTGTAGAAAAATTCATGTAAGTGGTACCTTGACAGCTTGACGCCTTGTGATGTAAACGGGAGATTCCAGCAACTTACTGTTGAACTCTTTGAAAAACTAAGACATAAATAATCAAAAGTTTCCCGTCACAATTTTTGCTCGTTATATGAACACTTAATCTGGGGTGTATATGGGGCAAGGTTGATAGTGGTTTACCCAATCATAGTTTTTAGCCAAGAACTGTGCCACGGTGGACTTATGCCGAGTCAAGAGCTCCTACAATACAACATGAGAAGGAAAACTAAAGGCATAATGCTAAGGCAACAAGAGATTATCCGGTAAAATGTAGCTCAATTAATATGTCAAGTATAATCTCAAGATGTTTTCAAGAACAGATGAATACAGAGTGAAAGAAGTCGTACCTTAAATGTGGCTGCAGCATCTGATGATACATCAAAATCTGGAAGCTGAATATAATCGAAAAATTTCTGCAAGTGCATTTCCAGCACATATCTACATAGAAAAATATAAGAAGAAAAGGATAAGCTATTTGAACACTCTTATCCAATGTAGCATATACAAACCTAAAAAACGCCAGGAAGCATCCCAAATTTTGTCAAAGTCGCACAAATTTGATTCATAATCGATGCTGAATAGTCAGAACACTTACTTTGCAATGCTTTGATGCCGAATGCACTCCCTTAGCATATTTCCATAATGCAATGCTATTTTATGATCTTCATACCTGTTCAATCGGTTCAGCAATGTAATTCTTAGGCCACTCGACACAATGAGACGCTACTGAAATAAAAGACCATCATAAGTTACAGACAGATGCTGACCCTTTAACCAAAATGTCCATGAGATCGATGTTTGCTTCCAAATAATCGCATGCAATTAGACGAGAATTAACCTGTTGTCTTTGTAGATTTGCCACCACTTGGGTAGCATCTTTTCGAGCCTAAGAGAAACCATCTTTGTAAAATAAGCAACATCAGGAAAAAGAAGAGTTGGCCAAATGTACTTGGAGATTCATCACAAAAACTAAGAAGCAAAGATGAGTCATGTTTAAGTGTATACTGCTAATGATAAGGGATCTCAAACAGACCTCCAAGTGCAACTTTGGAAGGCAAAGTATGAGAAGACGAAGCGTATTTTCTCGGAAGAATTCTTGAGTGACTTGTGCACAAGCTTCTGGGATAGGCTCAGCCTCGCTGCTGCCATAAAGAATCAATTTCATTTCTTCGATAAGTCTTCCAAGTTCTTCCATCTGAATACAATACAATGGCATGATTATTTCCACATGATTTTCAACACCCTGTGCTATTTACAACCAAGCAATTCATTCACTACTTAAGGAAGCAAAACTCTTTTTCATAACCGCGCAACATCGAGGAATTAGCCCTTGATCATCTACAAGTAGCAATTTTACAAAACTTACAATTTTTTATGTCAAAATGTCAGATGTCATCTCTACCAAATGTTCTTCCTAATAATACCAATACCTTACTTCACATAGGAAGTTTATTATATTTGCCAATGAGGCAAGCACAACAAAACCTAACAAAACTTGCAATTTTTTTATGACCTTTCTTCCTAATTTTATATGTATAAAGAAAAAGCAGAGCAGGGGGGTTTGTTGGTGGGAAGTGTTCAACTGGGTGAAAGAAAAAGCTGGAAACTTCCATCTCTGCAAGCCTAGAGGCATCATATTAGCACACAGAAAACAATGAACATAAATCAAAACCATGTATTATAAACAACTGATTCCAATATCTTCAAAGTCACAAAATCCAAAAAAAAAAAGTAAAAATAAACAATCCCAAGTAACACTAACCCAGGATCACAATATCTTCAAAGATCACAACTTTTTCCCCATCATATTCCAACATCTCCCTAAGATGATCAAAACCCAGATACCAAAAGCCAAAACAAGACAAACCCAGATTGAAATTAAGCACATAAAAAGCAAAACAAGAAGAAAAGGAGGGACCTTTTCATGGGATTTGGGGTCTTGATCAACATTGTTGGTTCCATGAAAATAAAGCAAGAGCTCACGAACCCTCCTGACAACATCAGCAGGTGTTCGAATCTTAGGCTTTTTGGGCTTGAAAAGTCCCTTCATTAGTAATTTAGGCACCAGAACTCCTAATAGGAGTTTCCTTAGCCTTTTTTTGGAGGTTTTCTTAGACCCCTCTATCTTTTCCGTTGTTTTTTGCAACTTTCCCCTTGTTTTTATGCAGTTGTGGTGGAAAAAATGACGATGTTACTGTCAATAAAGGTTCACCCACCCAAGTTTTATGAAGAAAGGTGTGATTTTGAAACGAGAAATGGGTGATTGTACAGGGTTGGAAGGAGTTTGATGGAATGTTTGGTGAGTCATGAACAAGTAGAAGGAGAAGGAGAAGAAGAAAGGTGGTTTATACACATGTTTTGCATATGAATTATCTCCTTTTCTCTATCTTTTTGTGGTGTTGATGCTTAAGTTGTTGTCTGTGCAATCTGCATATCTTTCTGAAACTGGGGATATGTATGTAAGTAGAGAGAGAGAGAGAGAGAGGAGAGGAGAGAGAGAGAGCGCAGATGGCAGGGGTGGATGTGGGCAAAGAAGATCAGAAATCAGGAAGGTGGATGCTTGTTTTAAACTGATGCTTTCTCCGTTCTATATTAATTGTCGTTTCTTGAAATTGTGTAATCAAATTTTAAAATTTTTTCTACTATTTTTAATATATATAATGAGTTGCTATATAAATTACTATTATTAAATTTATGACAAAAAATACTATCATAAAAATATAATATTACAATTATTAATAATATATTATGAAAAAAATTATAAATAAAAAAATAATATTAAAAATCATGAAAATCAAAATTATGATAATTAATAGGAAACGGACGAGTAAATTAATAGGATTACCAAACATTTAATAAAAGATTGTTGGGTGTGACGAGGATGTGAGCCCAATTTTGCCACGCAATGCAGTATTTTTTTTTCCCTACCCTTCCACTCCAATTTCTTTATTCCATTGAATTATTATTACCTTGTCTCTTTTAATTTATCAAATTTATTATTTTTAAATTTATTTACTTTTTACTTGTCAAATCAACTAATATTTACAAAAATAAGTAAGGTTTTTTACCTCATGCAGACAGTATTTTCAAAGGTATTTTAAATAATTTATAATTTTCATTTTATTTTCTAAATTTATTAGTTTTAATGACTTAGTAGTTGTGACAAGTAATTAAGAATGATAATAGTATTATTTTAAAAAAATAAATAAATAATAATGAATACTTTTGTGTTGTTGTTTTTGGAGTTGATATTCGGGGGAATTTAAATGGTTTAGTATTCAAAAAGAATTTGTTCAAACTTCTAAAATCAGAAATCACAAGTTTGGACAAATTCAATTGAAAAGAACATAATCTTGACTATGTATAATGATTATGTCTTTTATCCAATATAGTATTTTAAAGCATGCTTAGTATATGAATATAAACTTTAAATCTTTGAATTTTCTTTCCTACTTATTTATAGATTATTATAAACTTATTTGTTTATGTCTTTTTATAATTGTCTTATCATTATATAACTACGATTTTCTGTTTACATACCCTATATGATGATACGGACAAAAAAACCTAACTTATTATGAACTTTACACTTACGTAAAAAATACAAATTTATCCAATATCATAATTTATATATGGGCTAAAAACGATGGATTTCTTTCTGTTACACACTTACACTAGGATTTGGAGCCTTGGAGGACCTCTTGTTTGTCTTGTTTGGAAGAATTTGCAACTTGCAAAGTAGGTGGTGTTCAAACAAGGGCTTTTCTCTGTATTTTTATGTTTAATTTGCTATTGGCCTCCTTTTTTAGGCCCCGTTCTTTTTTAAGATACGGTTGCGATGCGGTTAGTTGTGGTGTGGTGAAATATGAAAAGTTGTCGTGAAATAATAGGAGGCGAGTTGATATATTTTAATTTAAAAATAATAGTAGGTGAAAATAAAGTGAAAGTTTTGAATTTTTATTTGAAAATTTTTCACTTTAAATAAAAAAGAAAATGAAAAGTTAAGGTAAGTTATGGTGGAAATTGAAAATTTATGGTGCAGTATAAAACCGCAAACGAACCCACCATAAAAAAGAGCGGGGCCTAAACTTGTATGACTATTATTATAGAGTTACTGGACATATTTTCTTCATTTATCAAATTGAAAAATGCTAAATGACTTCTAATAATAAGGCCCTTTTCTTTGGATTGATTCAGCTAACCTATCAAATTCAATCTAAACTAATCCAAACCTTACACAATTCCCCAAAAAAGTGTCATCCTTGAAAACACAATTTTCCAAAAAGAACCTCATAATTTATCCACGGTTATCCAAACCAATCTAATTCAATCATTCCAAATCTAATTTTAACCAATCCAAAGAACATGACCTAAGACTTCTAGTAATACTGTAACATGAGATTGGTAATTAGACATTAATTAATGAAAGATGATGAGGTGATTAGGGGAGTTATCTGGAATCTTCCACACATGGTTGCAAATTTAAGTTTGTTGGGTGATTAGAGTCATTTGGAAGCTCATTTTATCTGGAAACTTACTGCTGACTACTTCATTAGTATCACCAAAAGACAAAGACCGGTGAAACAAGTACTGACCAAGAAAATGATAGCATTGAAAAATCGCCCATGTTACTACACTTTAAGGAACCTTTGATTGCGACATAATCTTTAACTTAATATAGTACAATTATTTAACTTCAAATTATGATAAATTACAGGTCGGAGAAAAAAAAAAGTAATAAGTCATTGAGGCGTTGTGAGTCGGCTCGGTAGAAATCTGTTATAGTTCATGTTGTTCACCTTGCTCTGATTTTAAGCTCGTAAATTAAAGGAATTTTGGACGATAATATATTGAATTTTTGGGGTATTGGACAATAATGTACTGAACTTTGAACTTGAATAATAATGCACGTACTGAACTTTGGGGGGTGTTGGACAATAATACACTCGGCACAATTTCGACGGTGGCGAACTTGGTGACAATCTTACGTGACAGACCGAGAAGACAAATATTTTTGGACCAATTCATTTCCCCATCCGCTACATAGAATTGCCACCTTATTAGCCATTGCCAAAATCATACCGAGTGCATTATTGTTCAACACCTCCCAAAATACAATGTGTTATTGTCCAGGGTCAAAGTTCAGTGCATTATTGTCTAATACCCCAAAAGTTTAGTATATTAGCATTCAAAAACCCTAAATTAAATGAGCCAGGTGAAATATGAATAGCTTAGTTTGGTACATCCAACAAGCCTAATTAATAAATTCATTTTAATATATACTCCCTCCGTTCCATATTAATTGGCACTTAAACTAACTTTTTTTGTTCCAAAATAATTGTCACTTTCCATTTCCCAATATCTAATTTAATTATTTTCACTTTAATGATTATGTTAGCTTTTTACTTTTTCAATTAATATCAATTACTCCTACTCACATCCTTTCACTAACTACATCTTGATATCCGAAAAAACATCTTAAAAAGTAGTGTTGTTTAATGATGTGAGTAGTTTTTTTTAATTAAATCTTAATATGTAAATTTTTTAAAATGTGTCAATTAATATGGAACGGAGGGAATATACAATTATATACATGTACACGAGCACATACCGACAAAACACTCCCTGTATTATAATTGTTACATCCATTTTGATAGTTACATTTAAATGTTTAATCAAAGACGCCTAATTGAATAATACATAAAACCCCTAGAGAACAAAACTATATCACATGTTATTGTATTAGCATTTTATAGCCAAACAAGCATATAAATGTAGACCTATATTTGCGATTAGGTCTACATATATGACCTTATATTATCGAATGAGTTAGGGTCAATCCATTATCTCATAATTCGGATTGCACTATGGTCATTCATTAAGGCCCTGTTCTTTTATGCGGCTGACAGGTTGTGTCGCCCCAACGCACCGCAACTTTCTATATTCCACCACAACCTACCACAATCCATCACAATCTACCATGTACAACTCAACACAATTTACTTTTTCTAACTTAATTTATCTTTTTATTAAAAGTTAAACTTTCCTATTCCACCACAACTTTCTCCAACCCACCATAATCTTTTCCAACTCCTCACACTCTCACAGTCCACCACATTCACTCCACGACGCACCGCAACCAGCCGTATAAAAAAACGAGGCCTAATTTAGCGGCCGACTTGGGCTTTCTAAACAAATAAATGGGCCGTCCTGTGCCAAATATTTGAAATAGAGTGTATCTCTCATACAAAAAAATATAAATATATTAATTATTTTTCATAAGAAATACAAATAAATATAAAAATGGACTTATTTCAAGTTATTAATGAGACAACCGAACCAATCTATCAACAACCCATTAATATCTTTGATTGGACTAATCCTTATCCTTTTATAGTACCGAACCGTTCTTGAATTTTGTTTTTATTTATCTTTGTATGAGACCGTGCTATGCATAGGTTACAAAATTACATTCAAATGTTTTTTTTTTGAGAGAACATTCAAATGTTGAATCCACATAGGGCTTGTTTGGAGAGAAAAGTGGAATGGGTTGGGTATGGAATTAGAATCCTAGGGAGTTGGGTATGGAATTAGAACCCTGAAATGAAAGTGTTTGGTGAGTAGTGGAATGGAATCAAAGCTATAGTTATAGTATTTGTTATAATAATAATAATAATAATAATTATTATTATTATTATTATGAAAATAATAAAATTTTAATAATTAATAATTATCAATTATTAATTAGTTATTATTACATATTAATTAATAATATTATTAATATAAATTAAAAACTATTACTTTTTATTAATTAATAATTATTATCAATGGAAAATAATTAAATATCATAATTATTAATTAATTTTTAATTGTTGAAATTTGTATCAATTAGTAATTTTATTATATTAATTATTAATAATTATAATTAAATATTAATTATTAATAATTATCAATTATTATTAACTAATTATAATAATTACTTATTAATTATTAATATATATTTTTATTATTAATTATTAACTATTAATTACTAATTTTCATATTACTAAATTACTAATTATTATAAATTATTATTAATTAATAACACTTAATAATTATTTTTAGTAATAATTATTCATATATACATTTATAATAATTATTGTTATTATAATTATTATTAATAATTATAATTATAATTATTATTATTATTAATTTTTATAATTATTATAATTATTATTAATTATTAACAATTATTATTATTATAATTATTATTATAATTATTATTATGATTATTATTTATTATAATAATTATTATAATAATTATAATTATAATTATTATTATAATAATAATAATTATTAATAATTATTAATAATTATAATTATAATTATAACTATAGTTATAATAATAATAATAATAATTATTATTATTATTATTATTATTATTATTATTATTATTATTATTATTATTGGTTTTGTTACTGTTGTGAAAGAACAGGGACAGCCTATTCCCCCCACATTTGGGAGGTTTCTAATCCCTCTATTTGGGAGGTATAGCAAATCCCTAGGGATTGCAATTCCATACCAGAAATTGCTCTCCAAACAGAAAAAACAGGAATTAGAACCCATTCCTACTCAATTCCATTCCTGTTTTGCTCACCAAACAGGCCCTTAGTTTTATAATACCCCCTCTTTCAAAAAAAATTGTCCTGGTTTGACTGATAAAGTCAAATTTGATAATTTTTTACGGTTAATTTATCAAAATATATAATGATTTAGTGTACAAAACTACCATTATTAGATTTATTATAGAAAATATTTATATCTATATAAAATTATTAATGTTGATAAGATAAAATGTAAAAAAATCATGGTCAAAAAATCAAATAGAAAACCAAAAAACCAAGAATGCGGAAATAAAAAGGCGTACCTACCTATATGCAGAATATGCTTCATGCAGCTAAGGAAGACTTAGACGTACAAGTAACTTTAAACACTATAGTGTAATAATAATCTAGCCTTTAATTTAAATGTGTTGTACGTAAAAAGAAAACTATACTAATAAAAAATGGTTATAACACATATTTTTTTTCCATTCATCCTTAAGTTCTCACATACTAAATACACATAGATTCCAAATAATTAAGTTTTTCCTCAAGCTGAGTATAATATTGTTATTGTTTATGTAGAATTATAAATTTGGGCATCTATATATTGAATTATAAATTAATACGTGATATAATACTAGTTTGAAGATACTCCCTCTGCTCCATATTAATTGACATAATTTTGACTTTTACGGTCTTTAATGATACTCTTTGATTGATAATTTCTCACTTAATATATTATTAACAATTACAATATTTTACTTTTATGATAGTATTTTTCGTTACGAATATAATGGTAGTAATTTTATACTCTGTATAGCAACTAATTGTATATATTGAGAAACATATGGTTAACATTTTTAAATTAGACAACACAATTTTCAAAGACGACCATTAATATAGAACAAACAGATGAGTAATAAAAGTTAGAAACTTTCGTCAACAATTAATAAATATAGCTATCAACTTGGATACGATATAGATGAGAAAATTAGTACTACGTATAAAAAATAATTACTCCCTCCGTTTTTATTTAAGTATCATCTAGGTAATTGTGTCAAAAACTTTGACCGCTAATATCTTAATTTATATAATGATTCATCAAACAAAATTGATATTATTAGATTCGTAATAAAAAATACTATTGAAAAAGTATAATATTGTATTTTTTACAAAAACATTATATGTGAAATTGTTAATTAAAGACGAATATCAAAAAACGTAAATGACAGATGAAAGAAAACGGAGGGAGTACATCCTATGTAACCCAAAATCTAGGAGATCAACATAAACATCAAGTTATGACCTCATTTAGGATATGTTGTTTGGTTCTTTATCGGGAAATATTTCTCAAAAAACTTTTACAATGTTACAATGTTACAATGTTATGTTTACAATTTGAAAACATGGGAAAGTTAGTGGGAAGGTTTATTTAAAATGTCCAAAAAACCTTTACGTATAAAATTTATAAAGTATTTTTCATGGGCATTTTGGGAAATATATCATGATAGTTTACTTTTCCATGAGAAAAAAACTATCCCAACACCCCCTATGGGAAAAGGTTTCCCATCAACCATAGAAAAATATTGGATTCCACCTAAAAACTTCATCATTCTTATTTTGCAACCAAATATAAGAAGAAAGTTGGATCAACTTCAAAAAATTGATAAATTTCCCTATCAAAACACACTCTAATTTTAGACCACCAAAATTGACCAGACTGTAAACTATTCCAAAATAGACTCGACTTAAACACATATTCCAAATATCGTCTAGTATTGGAGAATAAAGAGGCTAAATAAATACTACAAGTATTAATAGACCGATCAGAATATGCTTATCAGAAACACCAAACATTAAAGCCAAATAGCGTACAGTAGAGGAGGAAGAAATAAGATTGAATCAAGCAAAGCTAGGCGAATATAAATATTAGCCACAATTACAAAATTTTACAATAATAGAGATCGAATTTTACAAGCTGGCAGATTGGCATACAGAGACTCATCACCACTATGTTTTGCACCCAAACCTTCTTCACTCACATCACTCATACATGAACATGAGCTACATCCCACTATGTAACCTCTTTCTTTTCTTTTCTTTTCTATCCTCATTTTGTGTGTTTGTGTGGCCAGGAAATGCCTAGAAAATGCATAGGCCCTGTTTGACAATTAGTTGGTAGTTGTTAACTAATAGCTATTTTGATTAGCTGTTTGACTTTAGCTGTTTGGGTTAGCTGATTGCAGGAAAGTGTTTGGTAAACTAGCTTTTTGTGAAAACCTACCTCAAAAAGTTTTCTCAAGTAGCTTTTTGAAAACTAGCTTATTGGGTCCAAAAAACTAATATGAAAAGCTTGTTACCAAACACCTTAAGTAACTTTTTCACCTTGGTCAAAAAGCTAACAGTGTCCAAAAAGCTAAAAGCTGCCCCAAAAAGCTTACAACCAAACACCTCCATAATGTTTTTCTACAAACAATAAACATGGCTATATATCCTATATAAACATTATTTGATTAAGAGCCAAGGAAAATACACCACCAAGGTCCAATCTCAAGACAAAATAATGAAACTAATTGACCTAATTATATATAACCTGCTCTATAGTTGTACATCTCTAATACTCCAACTCTTTTAAATAGTAGTCGTACATGTGTCCGACACGACACGACATAGACATAGACACAGGAATGTGTCCGACACTCACTTTGGCATTCAGACACTTCTAAGTTATCCTTGATTGATCCAGAGCTTGAAACAGTTAGTTTAGAAGATACGTAGAGTGAATATATACACAGTAATACAATACTTATGGAAATTTTGATTGTTTTATGAAAAAACTCCATAATTTTACTGTTTATTTTGATATTAGCACTACAAGAATGACTCACTTGCGCCACCAAAGTGGCCACGGGAAGCAAGTTTTGGTGGGCAAATTTTACATCAATGTTTATAATCCATAGATCCAAAGTATGTTTGCCATGAAAGTAATTCTTTAGTGGCCAATTAAGAAAATGGTCCCTTGTTAGCCATGAAATAAGAGTTAATCGTGGCTAGTTTGTGAATTTGGCCATGACAAAAATATTTTGTGGCCAGTAGTCGTGGCTAGTTTCTGAATTTTGTCATTATAAAAATATATTGTGGCCAATAGTCGTGGCTAGTTTGTGAATTTGGCCATGATAAAAATATCTTGTGGCCAATGGTCATGGCTAGTTTGAAAAATTGGCCATGATAAAAATATATCGTGGCTAGTTTCTGAATTTGGTCATGATAAAAATATTTTGTGGCTAATAGTCATGGCTAGTTTGAAAATTTGGCCATTATAAAAATATATCGTGGCTAGTTTGTGAATTTGGTCATGATAAAAATATTTTGTGGCTAATAGTCATGGCTAGTTTGAAAATTTGGCCATTATAAAAATATATTGTGGCCAATAGTCATAGCTAGTTTGAAATTTTGGTCATGATAAAAATATACCGTGGCTAGTTTGTGAATTTGGCCATGAAAAAAATATTTGGTGGCCAATTGTTTATATTTGCCACTGAAAAATCATTTTGGTGGCTCGAAGTTTCAACTTCATATGCTCCTACAAAATATATTTGGTGGCCAAACTTGTTGAGTATTATTAGTGATTAGTAATGACAGTGAACACTGGATATTTTTATTAGATGAAATAAACTTTTTTCTTGCTAGTGATTTACAATGGTGCCAAATGCCAATAAGTCACTAGAAAAGCCGTGGCTAGAGATTCTGCATACTATGAACAGTATTGGTGTAACACCCCGGGTATATGGTTAAGTGTTGGCTTAAAAGGATTGAAATGACTACTTATACACCAAGATGCACCTTTTTCAATGGTAGCTCATTCGTTGGGAACTCCTCAGTTAAGCGTGCCTGGGTGGGAGTAGTCTCAGGATGGGTGACCTTCTGGGAAGTTTTCACAGGCAGCATGTGAGTGAGGACATAGTTGTACGTACATAGAATATGGCTATCTTTGTGTAAACATTAAAACTACTGACAGTCAAGTGTATTCAACTTAATTTGTGCTAATATATACAAAACACTGCACACAAAAAAATGTTGTTCAGCAATCAGCATCCCATTTTGTTCAAGATCCTTTCAAGTTGTTTAACGACCAAGAAGGGATAAGCATAAGACCCAGGTAGATAAACCGCACGATAATCAAGTCCTTTCCATCGAGCAATAAACTGAAAATGAGGGCGTCGAAATTGGCTGCTGATAACTTCAAGAATCGCAGTTTCAGGCGATGCAGCAACCATATGAGTGAGCCCAGCACCATGAGCTCCAACAATCACAGAAGCCTCCTGAACAGCTCGTATTTGGTCCTTCATAGGCATATGAGCAAACCTTCCATTCACAACATTCACCCTGCATTTTTTATACCCAGAAGCCCATCTTTTCACAGCAGCGAATAGCTCTTCCTCGTTGCTGAGCCTCGCTTTCACTTTGCCACGGTGTCGAGGATGAGCCAGGTAATCCTCGCGTCGAACAAACAGCACATTGTGTTGTGTTTGTGCGGAAGGGGTTCTGATTCTACGGTGATTATTGTTGACAAGTTGAAGGCCGAACGAGGCTGTTATCATCTCCCCGAATTCGGACATCCGGGGTGTTTTGGGGTCGTCAGGATTTGCACCGTGACAGTCTATTATGGCATCATCTTCGAGTCCCTTGACCCAGGCTGTCTCGTACCCCAAAGGGACAAACACGGCGTGGCGAAAACAGACGGGTCCATCGAAGTGTTTGGCAAATTTGACGGTTGAGAAGAGGGCTTTCCATGTTTCTTCCAACTGTGTCTGGTAAATTTAGGCCCATGTATGCATGCATGCATTCATGTGTCGTGAATTATCAGATCGAGATTATAGTTAATGCAGAAGGAGATCAATATGGATGGTAGACTACTTACGGAGGAGTGACCGTCGAGGAAGACGACATTGGGGCGTGCAGGCAAGGCAGTGACTCTGGAGCTAACGTAGGAACTGTACCAGTCAGTGTATGTGTGGAAAATGTTAGCGTATTCGAATCGTGTCACAAGCAGTGTTGGCTCTTCAATCCACTGCAAACAATGTCGCCAACTCAATTAGACAACAAGAATGCACAGCAAAAGGAAGTAGGGCCAGCAGCCTAGCTACCTCTTCATGCTTGTCTAAACAAAACACCGCATGTACGCTGTACGGTGTACCTATCCTTGTAATTTTTTGCTACGCATCTATTGCACTTTTTAACTATTTAATTTCATAGGTACAATCATACAAAAGCAAAATGTCATACCTTCTATATTCAGGTTTCATAATTGGTCAATCCGGAAGGTTCACGCTTAAATTTGGCCTGGGCCTTTCAGCGCTGATTTTGGTCCGCCTAATTTTTAGTCAAGGATTGCATACAATTTTGTGAATGATAAAATTTGGGTTCATTCCGCATTAACTAAAATTATGTTCTTTGATTAGGTTATTATCAAGTTTGCATAGATAAGTTAGGATAAATTGGGATAAATTAGGATAAGTTATGATATTTTTTTTTGGAAATTGTGTTTAATTTAGATATATTTGGATAGATTTGGATAAATTAGGATAAGTTCTGAGAGTTGTATCCAACCTAACCAAAGAACATGACCTAATAGTAGGATCTTCTCTATGACATTGACAGCTCTTGGTAAGTAAGTTTTGCCAAGCTGGAGATCAGATTTATAATTTTGGTAGATATTGTGATATTCTTGAATTTTTTTCGAGACTTCAGCTCTTGCATTGTGGTTGGTGCTTAGGGTTTTCGTGTTATGTTTGAATGTTTTTATAGGATGAAAATTTTCTCCAGCGCCTTTTGTCTTAAGGTCGATACAAATTATGATACTTCATGGTCCTCGTTTACAATCCAATTTCTAGTTCTCTTAGAATTAGGTGTTATCTTAATTTATGTGTTGATCAAATTTAAAATTTTTAATTCTTAATTTCATTCTCAATATACATCATGTTGTTATACAAAAAGTATAATTAATCTATCATTAGAATCTAAACTCATACTCAACAATATTATGGTAAAGATATAATATTATATTATTTTAATAAAACATGAATAAACATTAAAACTATATAATACTCCTTTGTTAAGCTATAATTAGCATGAAGGGATGTGCTCATGTGCTCATACCTGGGAGCAGTGAAAGTCACGAGCATCGGAGACGAATTCAAGAGACTGAACCAACTCCCCCATGGTATGCCTCTTAATACCACCTTTTGGCAAATACCTCTCCACAAACTCCGCCGAAACACCCTCCATCTTCGACCCATTCCCATTCCCAAACCCGACCCGAACCCGGAACGCCCCTGGCCGAAACCGGGGCAACTCCTCGTAATCCTTCCTCCCCATCACCTCTTCAATCCTCTCTCCTCCGCCGGACATTCGGATCCTCTCCGGGTCCATCCTCACCCACCCCCCTTCACACACCGAGCTCTGCAGACTCCGGCTGAAATGGCACCGGAACCACCCCTCCCCGGCGTTTCTCCGGCCGACCTCAGCTGTCTCCGAGAACCCGTTCCCGAAGAATGCCTCGCACGACTCGGAGTCCCCGCTCGTCGCCGGCGTCCAGGGGCGGTACGACGGCAGGATCGGCCAGGGTTTGGACTGAGGAGTCCGCCGGTGAAGGTGGTCGCCGGCGGTGGGGTGGCGGAGGAATACTGTGTAGGAGAAGAGGGAGAGGAGGTTTAGGGTGAAGAGGAAGAGGAAGATAATCGTGAAGAACTGGGGTCTGCTTCTGCCGCCGCAGCTGGACCCCACCGCCGCCATGGATGACGTTTTACGGGGTTGCTCGCCATTGATGATGAGGTTGTATAGTAAGATGCATGGTTGGTAATTAGAAAGTAAATTTATGGAGGCCGGGCTACAACGATGCATGGGTTAGGGTGCATGCATGCTTACCATAGGAATTGTGTTTATTTTGGGTGATTTTTGGTTTGCTAATATCAGTAAATATTTAGGGTGATGATAAGTGTCTTGCCCCAAGACACTCCTTAAATGTCTTCTCCCTTATAAAATCAATACTTATTATCATTTTTAACCCCAATTTTTTTGACAGATACTATTAATTATCAATTATAAGAAGCTTGGAATGTGTTGGCTACGCCAACAATTAAAATTGACACCCTGACGAATGAATCTTATCCGTTGGGCATATTTTAAAAAATATAGATAAAAGTGTGATTTTATACAATTTATATATATTATTATAGTTATAGAAGTCAATCATGTAACTTTTTTCTGATTTAATTCACAAATATATAGGTTTTCTATCATGACAAGACACAAAATATGTGTCTTGCCCAAGACTTTTATCATTTCCCTTGTTAATGGAACAATCGAAAATGTCTACCAAACAGCGTGTAATAACTCTGTCAAACCCTAAAATGGCAAAATGAGTGGCATGCATGCAAACTGAAAAACTGTTTTTGGATTTTGTAGGCGAAAAAAGTGTACATAATTATTATTGGATGCTTAATTATAAAATTTACTCAATTTTTTTAAGATGAAAAGTAAAAAAAAAAAAATTCAATGATATTTCAAAAGAATATAATTTTTATTTTTTTTGGATGAAAATGAGAATTATATAATCCAATTTGTGTGACACATAACTCATTTGAATTTCAGAGTAATTGTGGGCCTTTTGATTAGTTATACTAGTTTAGGATGGGCTACTCTTATTTGCCTTTGGCCCAATTGAGAAAAGCTGGAAGAGTTAAAGAAGTTTGCCATTAGTTCACAAAAAGAACTTTAAAATCCAAATCTAAAAAGAATAATCGGACCATGATAACCATCACTCAAGATGGTTTTTAACCATCTTGAGTTATTCATATTTCACATTTTTGTAATTTTTATTAATATTTTTTTTTAATAATTATATATATTTATCAATTATAATAATATAATACTTATTAGGTAGGTGAAAAAATATAATAATAACCTAATTTTATCAATCATAGTAGAAAATTCACATTTTATACATAGTATATTTATGAAATAAATATAAACAAATAATTATTTTTAAATTGTTTATAAGTTGTAGTAACCCTGAAAATGATGAAACATACCTTTAGAATGATTTAAATACACTTACATTTCACTTTATTAGTGATTTAGAAGAAATGCAAGATGGTTAAGACTCATTTTGTATCAAAATGTTTATCATTTTCGTATATAATCTAACACTAGGCCATTTAAGAAGTTCTCTTAAAGGATCTTGAAATGGCTCAATGCCAAACTTTTTCTTTAAACTTTTGATACTTTTCCTTGATCTTGTGGTAAAATTGCTTGAAACAATACCTATTTGAAGCAATATTTATTACCTAAAAGCTTCAAAACAAATGAAATGAATCAGCATACTTAACTAATCTAAACAATTAGCAAGCTTTAAACTCAAAAACTCAACAATCAGCAATCGCTTGAGACTGCCAATATTTCGCTCTCTCGAATCCATTGACACAATTCTCAAAATCTTCAATTGTTTGATCGATTTCTTCTTGCGTGTTCATAACGAAAGGGCCAAGTTGAACCAATGGTTCGCCCAACGGTTTCCCACCAACTAAGACGAATCTAAGAGACTTGGACGACGACCTGTTCCAAGCCACTAGCCCATCACCGGCTCCCAACAGGAGCAGATGATGGGCAGTTGTGGGTGAAGATCTCGAACTTCCAAAAACACCTTCACCTTCTAACACATACACAAACGCGTTCCATGTTTTTGGGATCGGTTGCTCCAAATTTGCACCGGGCTTTAACGTGAAGTCCAAGTATAAAGTCGGCGTCCTGGTGTAAACCGGTGACTTGGTTCCCAAGGCTTCTCCGGCGATAACTCGAACTTTGACACCATTTTTCTCGGCTTCTGCTATGTCTTTACTCTGTATTTCTTGATATCTTGGCTCGATCCTGAAATTTGATACCGAATCTTTGAATTTAATTAAGGATATATGATTCAATTAGTTATCTAAGTTGATGGAAACAAGTAAATTAGTTACATTTTGTGTTTGGAGGAGAGGTTGATCCAAAGTTGCAAGCCCTTTTGGACACCATGGGGAGCAGGCATTTCAGAGTGAACAATGCCTCTTCCAGCAGTCATCCATTGCAAATCACCAGCAGCAATTGTCCCTTTGTGCCCAGCAAAATCTTCATGGGTCACTGCACCCTATTTCAATTCATCAACAATTATTAATTGTCATTTTATTGACTATCACAATATCCAATATTACTCTTTCATTGATAATTTTTTATATAATATTTTACTAATAGTTATGGTATTATACTTATTTTTCGTTATGAACCTAATCAACCATAGTAATTTTATTTAACAAGCCATTGTATATATTGAAAAATTTATGGTTAAAATTTCAGCATTTGACTATATATTTCCACATACGACAATTAATATAAAACGAAATTTTCAAATGCTAAAAAAATTGTGATATTTCCAACACAAGGAGCGGGTGCCCATGCTCATTATTATCAACTTTATCTTAACCCTTTGCTCAGGTTGTCGTTTTTTAAATAAAAAATGACATTATTTTGAAAGAATAGACGATTTTATTTGTAAAAGTACATATACTGTATAGAAGCATTCAAAATGGGGTATAAAAACATTTATAAATGGCCTCACTATATATATATATATATATATATATATATATATGAACAAATGTCTTTCATATAATTGTTTTTAAGGTTTTAAATTGTTTTATTTATTTTTTGGATAAACCATATGCACTAGAGTAATACATGACATGATAATGCAATACAAAATAATGAGGTATAATATTTAAATTAAATCATACTTTGTAATTAAGACAGCCAAATGATTAAAATATTAGAGAAATTAGTTAGTTAAAGATGCATCTTGAAATGCAGAGATTCATAGGGTCCATTACAATGAGAAAGTGGCCCAAAAGCAAGATGAACAACTACATAAGCTGTATCCAAAATCCACAAGAAGATATTATTACCAATACTTACTTAAAAAAGTGGTTGAAACAACTTCTAATTGTTTTTTTTTATATGTCCATATTGGATTTTTTTTTAAAAAAGACCCAAGAAAAGTTTAGTCAATGATCATGTTTAATAACAACTGCATATTATTATGTCATATAAAAAAAATCATTTTTTTTATCATCAATGTGAGCATGATGTGAATTGTAATAGCCCACTTTCAACCTTTGTAATTTAAAATTAAAGTATCAAAAGAAAATAGGCCACATGTATAAACATTTGAAAGTTGATTTCTAAGTATACAAGCATATATATGAACTAGAATTGGTAAAATTTTATTTTATGTGATTGTTAAATTTGTTTAAAAGTACAACATAAAAAAGCATAATAAAGTACTTTGTATTTATAACTTTCAAATTTCAACATTAGATTTTCTGTGCTTCTATCTTTTTTATAAGTTTACTAAACAAATTCCAATCCTATAAATTTGAAAGTTTTAGGATTTGAATTGTATGGCGTCCAAGTTTGTTTACTTATACTATATGATTTATGCTAAATTTAATTAACTTTTTGATTAGTAAATTAAGTACTTGTATATTGTGCATTTTTTTCCTTTTTTATTGTTTAAAAGTACAACATAAAAAAGCAAGGAACATGCATGGAAAATGGTCAACTCCCGTGAAGCTTGCACACAGCTTTTACTTACGATCTAAGTAACTCAGTGACATTTTGAGAAAAAGGCAAGATTTAAGGGTGTATTAGCATGTAATTAGCTATTGAAACTCCATTAACATGACGTACGGTTTAAGCTGAAGTTATTTAACCTTAATCTAAAATTATCTTCTTAATTAGATAAATCATTATATGTGGGTTGAAATCTTGAAGGCCGGTGATGAGTCTTTGCATTTATAAAAAGAAAATTGTTTGCTAAATATTTGTAGAAAAAGATGCACCAACAAAATAAATAAATGGAAAAAATTATAAAAATGATGGTAAAACAAGAAGCGATGTTGGTACCTGGAGCATGTAGGTCACAGTCTCGAATCCTGTCAGACAATTCAAAAGAAGAAAGGAAGAAAAACATAGTATTAGCAAGATTCTTTCTCAGAAAAACAGAGTAACAGAATATGTCATTCGATAATACCATTTGAATGAAATATCAAAAAAATAACAATAAACAATTTTACAAACCTCTATGTGGATGATCAGGAAACCCAGCTGGAGCAGAAACTGCAGAAATTGTTTCAAAACAAAAGACCTTTTTTCTGTCAGAAAATCATGATTAACAACTCTGTTTTCCAATTTTCAAAAAACAGAGGATTGCAATAGACCCACCTGAGAATTCATCCAAAACAAGGAAGGGATCAAAGTACTTTAGCTCGAACCTGCAAAAACCAAAATACCCATTTATCCAAATTCCTTAATTTTGCTTGGGCTGTAAAAAAATTGTCCCACCCAAAAATCCAATTTAGTCCGACTCTGAAAAAACTGGTCATAAACTTTTGTCTGAAATTTAACTCGACTGATTTGACTTCGAACTTTTCTGTTGACTGAACCCAATATTGCCGAGTATAGGTAGAAGAAACGGGCATCAGACATCAATTTTCCCTCCGATTCCCGATTATCCAAACTCGAAATGACCCGAATCGAAACTTTTGACGAACCCTATCCCAATTCATTGATACCCATCATATCACCTAAAGTAACCACATCCAATTTTCAATATAGATAGACAGTATTATTCACTTTGCAGAAATTGTGTTGTATTATTACCTGCCTATACTTCTTCTGACAAAAGCACCAACACCTTCACGTTGAGGCCTAGCAAGGAACTTCCTCATAACAGGCCTTGGCTCATTAACAACAGAAGGATAACTTATCATCTCTGTTTCTGGCATTTTCTCTCTCTTCTTTCTCTCTCTAGCTTGCTTTTTTTATGTATGGAGTTGTTTCTTAATTGTTGGGATGAATAGCAACATTTTGAAATGGGATATTTATAGAGTTATTATAAGGTTTTTTTTAGATGGGTCAAAGGAAGGGATACTCAGATGATGGGACCCACTTTACTGATTTGGACCCCACCAATGGGAGCTTCCTTGCTTCATAGGGCTCTTTTTCTGTTCCTTGGTGATTACGTCAGCTGGGTGTCATGGTGATGTGGGTACTACTCATACATGGGAGATCCACAAAAAAAGTAAAAGGAAAAAAGGTTTTTTTTTTTTAAAAGATTTGGGGGATTAGAGTTGAGCCATGATAAAAATGATGATGAATATGGCAAACAAAATGGATCATAAACTTTTATAAATTGGTCCCATTTGCATATTAAAAAGTCAAACATCCCCAAATTAAAGGCAAGAAAAAGGATTAGTTCTTAACCCTCTTAAATCATTCAATTATATTGTTTGCCAATTTTTTTCAGGTGATTGTAGTCTTAGTTGTCACTATCTTCCCAATCAATCCTCACTTTTAAATTTGGTTTGAGAAAAATATCATTGTAATAGTAAGTTTTGTGCAAGAAAGTTTTACAGTAAATCATAGTAAGAGCATGTAAAATTTGTAAGTAAATGAAGTTAAGGTCATGTTCTTTGGTTGAGTTATTTTCAAATTTGAATGGATAAGTTTGGATATATTTGGATAAGTTATAATGCTTTTTTGAAAAATTATATTTAGACTGAATGTTTTTTTTGAAGAATTGTATAAGGTTTGGATAAGTTAAAATAAGTTTTGATAGATTTGGATAGGTTTGGATAAGTTGGCTAAACCTAACCAAAAAAACAGGGCCTTAAGTTTTGATTAGTTTGGTAAATGAAGGTAACTTTTCAAAAGTATTGAGAAATGGGATATTTTTGCATGAATTAGTGGTTTTTTAAGGAGAAAATAATAAGTACTTATAAACATATAAAAATTTTGACAAATTGTGAAAGCTATTTATAAATAATTACCCGATTTCATGTACCAAAAAAAATTACAAACTCTAAAACTAGTGTTTATATTGAGTAACAACCACCACAAATTAAAGTGAAAAATAGTTTTCGAGATAATTTTACAATAATTTATCATAAATCATCTCATGTAAGAATTGTTTCTTAATAATAGTTCGTAATCATCTTTAATTTTGATAAGTTTGACTATGGCATGTTATTTTGGAATATTCTATAACTTATATTACTATCAACTATATAACGGCTTATATTGTCGATAACGGTATATATTACTATCAACTATCTTTAGTTTGCAATCATCTTTATTTCGAAAAAAATTAGTATTTTAGATAGTAAATAACAGTTTATATTATCGATAACGGTTTAACTAGTAGATAACAGATAACTGTTTAAATGAGAATTATCTTTGGTAAATTTAGCGGTTGAGTTAGCAAATTAATGTAAATTAACATAAAAGGATATGGATAATTTCAAAGATAAAATTTCCAAAAGGTATTTTTCGACCAAATAATATGAAACGGTACTCTAAACACTATACGTTAACTTTAGTAACATTTTGCAAAACCCTATCTGAAACGCAAAAGATTCCTCAAGCTCTGGCTTACCGAATGCTAATGTTTATGCAACTAGAATTTTGACTTGGTCAAAACACTAAACATTACGATAAATGCTATTGCCAAGCACAACTATATACTAAAACCTAATCTTTAAAGCATGTTACAACTAATGATATAATTTATAAAGATTTGACAAAGTCCAATAAGCTAAATATGTATTTGGTAAATAACTTATTGAATGACTTATTCGAAGATTTGACCAAGTCAAATAAGCTAAATAGACATTTAGTAAATAGTATGTTCACTTGGCTGATTGGGTTCAATAGACTGATTTTCATTAGGCTGACATGAGCAGCCTATTGGATTGGTTATTTGTAGAAATTACTATTTAACTCAAAATTTATCAAAAATATATATTGTTTTAAAATTGTTAATAAATGATATAAATGAAATTTCAACAATTACTTTTTCATAAATAGCTAACTATAGTAAACACAACTTTTCCAAACACCCAATCTAAATCATTAATACAAACAATCAATCCAAAACATCTAAGAGTCAACAATTAACAGTTAATTGACAAACAGATCCATAAATATGTATAACCAAGCACTTCAAAGGGGGCACAACTCTACACAAGTGGAGAGGGATGGACCATCTACACCAAATCCATATTCCCTAGCTAGCCTTGGGGCATGACATGACTCACAATAGCAATAGTATTTCTAGCAAGAATGGTGCCTTCTTTCCAACAATACCAATATAGGATAGGACAAATTTTTGTTACATGTTGGAACTCGAATATTTTATATATTGAAAATGATATATAGCGTTAATTGTTCTAGAAGTTATATATATATATATATATATATATATATATATATATATATATATATATATAATTGAACGTGGCTCTAAATAATAAATTTTGTCTCTCTAAAAATATATAATTGAACTAAAACTCTGCTAAAATGTTAATACAAAATTGCTCCCAAAGTCCAAAGGTGCGAGTTATGCTAAGGCATCTAAAATTGTAGCCTACAGTCCTACACCACATCCAATATACACAATAGGCATGTTATGCCTTAGCTAGAGATTTTAGATAATTCTCAATTCCATCTTCAACTAGGGAAGAAGATGTATGTAGAGGGGGAAGGAAAGAGTTGAGAGTCACAGAGAGAGAAAGAAATTGAGAATAAAACTAAAAGTATTTTCGTATGTATTATCATATATTTCATCGGATTTCGGGAAAAAATGACTCAGTTTGTCACATCTCACCAGTTGTTAGAAATATATGTCACCTTTTAACAATTTTTTATATTTACCGAATCATTGTACATTGATTTACAACATGCAAATGAATTCTTTGATTCACTAGCATAATACTTTTTGTAGTTGGACCAATTGCAAGAGCATATGAAGAAGTAGCAAGTAGTGAGAGCAGAAGATGCTCGAAAGGTGAGAAGTTTCATACGTAAAACACATAGATAGTCAAAGTAGGGCTGGCTAAAAAGAGAACCACAACACCAAATCACAAACTTAGGCAAACTATAGTAAACTACCTTATCAATCACATTATCACTAATTCCTAATTTCTTTGTTTGGGTCAAGCATAAAAATATACAATAGTTAGTTCACATGTATTAGTAGTAGTATTTCTTGGTTAGTTCTTAATTATCTCTTTGCCACCGTTGATCCAATAAATTAATCATCAATTCAATCAATGATGATTTTTTTTAAACCTAAGTATCACGTTTGGTACTTGAACTTAAGTTGTTGATTTCTAAAGATTATGAGTATTTTTTTAATGGCATGTTAGGATTCCGTGAATAATTGTTTGCCACTTGGTTTAAATTATATTACGTACGTATTAGAGGAAAAAATGAGGAATTTTATTTTATTTAATTTAATTCTTTCAACAACGACAATAGTGACAATGTGGATTTTATTTATTTAACCATAACAAATAAATAGTATTTCGAGAACTAATTCCAATAAGCCCACATAAAAATAATGTTTTGAGAAGAAATTTAATATAGTAATATATAAATTAATTAATAAATAACAAATAAGTAAAGCAAAATTAGAAGAGTAAATAAAATATGAATTACAATCAAACTAAATAAATAGATAAATAGACCATAATAACTAAAAAAATAAAAAAAACAAAACAATATTAACCAGAAAGAACACAAAAATTGCTAGATTATTAGTGAGGTAAGGTAAAATCATTTCTAAAGGTGGAGCGTTGCGAAATTATTATACAAAACTTTAGATATGATAAATTTAAATTATTCACAAAATTTATTTAAGACTTAAGAACATACTAACAGTTTATAGAAAATCCAATAAAAAATAGTTTATTAATAAATAATTTTTAAGTTAGATTGATGCGATACTTTCCCTGATAAATATATATTTTTTTTAAAAGAAAACCACATTATGAGACTGCAACTATAGATATTTCAATGAATTTGGACATGTGGTGAATATGCGTTCTATGACTATTAATCAAAGTGGGTTGGTTCAACATTCAATACATACAAGTTAGAACAAAGTTTAAGGTGTCGTTAGCTACACGTATTTAACCAAAGCTTGGACATACAGTTGGATGATCACATTCTACAATTGTAATCGATTAAGATGTCTAATCATATACGTTAACATAACCAAGGTCTTTAATTCAAAAAATTACTCGGTGGTACCCAATTTGTGAGGAAAGTATTTTTTGGTACCCCAACTTTTCAAAACTAATTTTGAGGTACCCTTATCTTTTGGGTTAGTGATTATTTGGTACTTTTCCGGCCATCAATTTTATTAAGTCACCAAAGTACCTTTATTATTCTTCTTTAAGGGTATTTCTCAAAAAATGGAAGAACAAGGGTATTTCGATCACTTAACTAAATTGATGACCGAAAAAGCACATAATAATTTCTAAACCAAAAAATAAATGTACCCCAAAATGAATTTTAAAAAGTTGGGGTACTTGAAAAACATTTCACAAAAAATTAAGGTACCTCCGAGTAATTTTTTGTCTTTAATTCTTATCACTTTATCAAACCATCAAAATCACATTTTAAGTTGTCATGCAATTACTACTTCATCCATGTTCCATCTTTTAGAGCGTAGATAATATACGGGTGGGTGAAGCGTGAAAAATTGGATTAAGTGTTGGTGGATAAGATAGTATTTGAGAAGTTAAGATTATATCAGTCCTATAATTTAAACATATAAATTTTTAAAATTAAGATTTTTGGACGATAATATACTGAATTTTAGGGGTGTTGGACAATAATTCACTAAATTTCTTTTGGAGGACACTAATACACTGAACTTTGAGGGTATTTGACAATAACGCACCCGCAATGACTCCAGTGGTGGTTGGCTTGGTGGCAGTCCTCGTGGCTGGCTTAGAAAATGACATGCAAAAAAGTTTTTAAAAATTTCGTATAAGAAAGTACACATAGACAGGATGACTAATATACTTTTTCTGGAAAAAAAAAACATTTTAAAGTAGACCACCACCGTGTCAACCACCACTGGAATTGTTCTAGGTGCATTCCAATACCCTCAAAAATTAGTATATTAGAGTCCAAAAAAAATTCAGTATATTATTATCTAATACTCCTAAAGTTCAGTGTATTATCATCTAATAATCCTTAAATTTATATTTTTATCATTTCTAGGAATGGGTGCGGGTGCATTCCAAAATGTCTTTGTCATTGTGTTTTATTTTTGTTGGTCCCCAAATTTTTATTTCTGTTTTATTTTCTTTTATTTTAGGTTAACCAATCCTTTTTTGTTTTCCTAAAATACATTGGTAGACAGATTTTGCCTTTCGGCCCATCTAAGTCTCAAAACCATGTTTTGAATGAAATAGTATTGAGCAGAAGAGATTAGGGGTGTAAGAGTCAAGTTACAAATAATATAGGTAATTTGCAATTTGGCCAAATCTCAATATATTTTGATTAAATGTAGCTCGATACAATAGTTAATCAAATATATTTACACATAACTTTTTTTGGAAAATTGAATTCTAATAATCTCTACTTACATTTATATAACAATAATCCTTACTTTCAGTTTGGATTCTGATGGTTCAAAAAAAAAAAAAAAGGATTGCAGTGATACCAAATCCACTTCCATATTTTTTTTATTTTTTTCATTCATACCCTATATTGTTTTTGTTTTTTCATTCATAATCGAGAAAAGGTAATGAAATGTAGTTACAAAAAGAATTTTAAAATTATTTTTTTGAGAATTCGAGCAATTATTATGATTTTTTTAAAAATCAATAAAAGCGTAAAAATTGTAAAAAAATAATAAAAAAAAAGACTAGGAGAAACAACGTAAATTCATTAAAAATCGTGGTGAAATGTTATACTAAGTTTTGAATAAAATGTAATTCAAAATCCATGATACTTACGATACACTCTCGGTGATGTCCTATAAGAATCTAATTTCATTGTTTTTTGTACTATCAAAATCTAAAATGAAAATAGAAATTATTGTTATACAATTGATGGAGTAGGGATTATTAAAATTCGATTTTCCAAATTTTTTTTAAGCGCGTGAAACTTATTTGGATCAAATTAACAGTAGGGGTGGGCAATGGGCCAGGTTGGACGGGATCAGGGTCGACCTATTAGTCATGTAGGGTCGGTCAGTTCAAGGTCGACCCTTCATAGTAATAGGTCGGGTGATGACTTTTTAGTAAAAATAAGGGTTGGCCCACAGGCTGGCCTGTTTGACCATAAAGTTAAAACTAAGTATATTTATAATTTTATGAAAAACATATTTATGCTAATTATTATTTATTATGGAGTATTAATAATATATTTAAATAATAGAAAAAATAATTTATTTTGAGTTATCGTTGTTCGACTCAGTCCAAATGATTTACCGACTCTATAATATTGTAGAATGGATCGACTTATTAATTATCCGACCTTTCACCGATCCGACTATTTTACAACCTTTATATTTTAGGACATGACCCTCTTAACCCTACGAGGCTTCGGAGTTCGGCCTATTACCCCCCCCCCCCCCCAATAAAGAGTAAAGAATTTTGAAATAGAATTTTCATTTAAATTGGGGGCGCTGCATGGCGATAGTGGCATGGATATTGGATAGTGGACAGCGACTGCGGCGGCGAGGCGAAGCTCAGACTTGACAGTTGATGATAATACTAGCATTTGCAGGATGAAGGAGTGACGTCACAGCCGCAGCAGCATGACGGTGTAATGCCGGTGGATGACATCATCATGAATTCATCCCCATCTATTCTTCCATTTTACATTATCAATTTCCGCCTCTTTCATTTGTTTAAGTGGCTCATGTGTTTAATTAGTTTACTTTTAAAATTAAACGCCAGCTACCCCTCATAAATAGTCATAATCATCGATCTCTCCTTTCTTTTTTTAATTGGAGTAATATTTATCTAACCACTACCTGCTTGGCTGCTTGTATAATACTGCTACTAAGGCCCTGTTAAGTTCATGGGTAAATCTAATTTATCCAAATTTACCAGTTTTTACCTAAATTTACCAAAAATTATCGAACATAAAAAACAAAAAAAAATGATATATTGGCATCATTTTGCCAAAAATTACCAAAATTTACCAAAAATTACCAAAAGTCACCAAAATTAACTTTTAACCAACTGTTTTTTACCCATTAATTTGACTGAGCCTAACCGAATAATTTTGGTATAACGAAATTGTTCCTTTTCAGTTGCTATTTTCAATGTGAATGCAAAACGCTGATATATTCATGACCAAACCATGATGCATGCCACACACGCTGAAAATGTCCTGCTTTTAAGATATACATATTTCTACTATTCCAAAATGAATGTCTACTTTTTTTTTAAAAAAAAATAACAAACTTAGGTCGTATTCTTTTATGCGGTGGGTAAGATGTGAAAATAGTGCGATGAATTGTAGAATGATAAGGTGAAATTTGTGGAAAGTGTGACTGATTTGGTGGATGATGAAAAATAGAAGAGAAAAGTGAGGATAAAGAAAAATAAAGAGATATATTGACAATGATTGTGATAAAATGTGATACGATGAATTATGACAACGCGCTTTATAATTAAAAGAACAGGGTCTTATTTTGATCAATCAAATAATGAAGTATAAAACAAATTAATGAAATTAAAAAGAGGGTAAGCAAATATATAGTAATAAGCAATATATAGTAATAAGCATTATGAAGTGCAAAGTAATTACTCTCTCCATCCCAAATAAATTGTCCATATTTGACTTTTTACGTAAAATTTTAAAATTTTGATCATTAATTTATCAAATTATTTGTTGAGTTATTATATAAGACTATTACTATTAGATTTGTGATAAAAATACTTTTACTTGAGTACATTATTACTACTATGTTCTTTGGATGAATTATTTTTAAGTTGGGATAGTTAGGTTAGGATGAGTTACGATGTTCTTTTAGGGGAATTGTGTAATTATAGTGTGTTTTTGGGGAAATTGTGTTAGGTTAAAATAAGTTATGATAAATTAAGATAAGTTAGGTTTAATCTGGCAAAAGAACATGGTCATAGTTTTGATTATATTAAAACGGGAAAATTAACAGTCAAAGTAATGCATCGAATACCATAAAAAAAGTAAACTGGACAAATTAATTAGAATGGAGGGTGTAATTAAAAATAAAAACGATAAATAAATTAAGTAAGAAAGAGGGTAAGCAAATATGGTAGTTGATGACGTTATTATAATAGGGGTTAGGGGGGGCTAATTAATTAATAAGTCATGGAAATTGCAATACGCGTCAAAATATGAACTGCTAGTATTGTCTCTATAGTCAATACTACCCTGTCAGCTGAGGATTACTTCCCCGTCTTTTAAGCTTTTATCAACAATTTAAATTCAATTCAATTCTTTTTATACGTAAAGGCTATAGTTAGTGATGGGCATGCTTGCTATGAGATCATTGATTTTTTAATGAATAACTATTGTCATTTTTTTTAGGGAATAAGGCTCTCTTCTTTAGTAAGGTTGAATATAATTTTTCTAACTTATCCTAATTTATCAAAATTTATTTAAATCTAACACAATTCTTAAAAAAAACATCAACTTTAAAAACTCAATTTTCCAAAAAAACATCATAACTTATCATACTTTATCCTAACTTATTTATCCAAACCTGAAAATAACATAACCAAATAATAGGGTATAAGTATTGTCATTCTTCTTCAACTGATTATAGGAGTAATCTATTCCTTAATAATGAAAATTAATTGATACTACTTCCTCCGTTCCATATTAACTGTCATAATTTTGACTTTCACGGTCTTCAATGTCACTCTTTGATTGATAGTTTCTTATGTAATATGTCATTAACAATTGTAATATTATACCGTTATGATAATATTTTTCGTTACGAATCCAATGGTGGTAATTTTATATATAACTCATTGTATATATTGAGAAATTTATGGTCAAAGTTTTTGAAATTTGACTTCACGATTTTCAAAGACGACAGTTAATATGGAACAGAGGGAGTACATCCGTCTCATTTTCTTTGTTAGAAGTTTTTAAGAATTCAATGCACATTGAAAATTGGGATAAAAAAAAAGTTTGACTTGTCAATACTGTATCTATATTAATTGAGAATTATAGTTGTAGAAATTACAAAAGGTGATAAATAAATTATTTATTTGAGGTAAAAAAGGAATGACAGTTGTTGAAATTGTAAAAGTGACAAATAAATTGAGACAATGGAAGTTAGTTGCAATGACAAACATTTTAGGACGAAGGTAGTAGACAATGGAAGTCATTTTTTTTGTTAAGCTGGTTCTAACTCTCATAATTTATCCTAACCTAATAAAATTCCCCAAAAAAGAATTCACTCTAAAAACACAATTCCCAAAAAATCTATCATAACTTGTCTAAACCTAACTATCCTAATTTAAAAATAACACATCCAAATAATAGGGAGGTCATCCTTAAATGTGAAATTGGATGCAATAATAAGCAATGCTTTTGAAGAGCATAAAAGAAAGTTTCAACATTTTAAAGATACCTTGCAAAGATGTCCACACCACAATGAAGGGAAACGCGATCCATTTGACTCAATTTGAGGCATACATACATAACAAACACAAACGGTTTATTGCCACCTTAATTTCTTCAGAATTGCTTGTCCACTAATAGTGAATAATGACATAGTCCTCATACAAAAAATCTTAATTGTCTAATAAATTTGTGGTGTTTGTTCAACAGAAACAAAATTTGGATGCTTAAGCGCCTGTTAAATATATAGATAAATTGAATTTACTAGTTTTTACCTAAATTTATTAAAATTTACTAAAAATTACCAGTTAAAAAACAAAAAATATAATTTTGATATAACATAATAAATTTGATAAAAGTTATCAAAATTTACCAAAAGTTACCGAAATTTAACTTTTACCCAACTATTTTTTACCAATTAATTTTACACACCCTAAGTGCTCAAAATGGCGGGTATATGGATATTACATCTAGCTAAGTAATCCCGCAATCTTTTTTTTACTAGTGAGATGTATTTTAAATCAAAATGGTTAATAACATTTCTTTCTAGTATTTACATATAACGATAAGCATCTTGACACAATTAAGATGGTTCTTAACCATCTTGCATTTTTTCTAAATCACCAATAAAGTTAAATGTAATTGTATTTAAATCATTCTAAATATACGTTTCATTATTTTTAGGGTTACTACAACTTATAAATAATTTAAAAAAATTATTTGTTTATATTTATTTCATAAATATAAAAAATATAAAACTATGTCTAAAATGTGCATTTTCTACTATGATTGATAAAATTAGGCTATTATTATATTTTTTGACCTAGGTAATAAGTATTATATTATTATAATTGATAAATATATATAATTATTAAAGAAACTATTAATAAAAGGACCATGATAACCATTGTGACTCAAGATGGTTCTTAACCATCTTGAATTTTTTATATTTTACATTTTTGTAATTTTTATATGATAGAGTGGAGTGGCATTTTCTTAAAGAGATGATGGTGAGACTGGGGTTTGATGGAAAATGGATAGAGCTAGTGATGAGGTGTGTAACATCTGTGAGCTATTCAACGCTCGTGAATGGACAACTGACAGAATGGTTCGTTCCGAGTAGGGGTCTTAGACAGGGGGATCCCCTATCCCCTTACCTATTCATCATATGTGCGGAAGGTTTGTCCGCTTCGTTCACAAAAGCGGAACATCAAAACCTCATTCACGGGATACGTATATGCAACAGAGCTCCACAGATAACTCATCTATTCTTCGCAGATGATAGTCTGCTTTTTGCGAGAGCAAACAATGTGGAAGCCCAGAGGATCCTTGCCATATTAAAAGAGTACGAGAATGCTTCGGGACAAGTGGTCAATATGGAAAAATGTGAAGTGTCTTTTAGCCGAAATGTGGATGAAAATACGAGTAAAATGCTCCATGAGAGATTGGGTTTCAAGGCAGTCGAGACACACCAAAAATACTTGGGGTTACCTACTTTCACTGGAAGGTCCAAGAAAACAATATTTAATGGTGTCCTAGACCAAGTCCGGAAAAAGCTGACAGGATGGAAGGAGCGCTCGCTGTCTTGTGCGGGAAGGGAGGTACTGGTGAAAGCGGTAATCCAAGCAATCCCATCGTACATCATGCAGTGCTTTGAACTCCCGACATCGTTATGCAATGAAATGGAGAAGATCAGTCGAGCATTCTGGAGGGGCCGGAAAAATGAAGACAGGAAAATGACATGGACAAACTGGGACATTTTGTGCAGACCGAAGAATAAAGGAGGAATGGGATTCAGAAACTTGCATAGTTTCAATCTGGCGATGTTAGCAAAGCAGGGATGGCGATTGGTCACAACCCAGAATCAATGGCAGCCAAGGTGTTAAAGGCAAGATACTACCCCAGGACATCCTTCTGGGAGGCGCAGACAGGGCATCAACCCAGTTTTTTATGGAGAAGCATCCTCAAAGCAAGAACAAATTCTAGAGGAAGGATGCAGGTGGAATGTGGGAAATGGTGAAAAGATCCAGATATGGAAGGACAAGTGGTTGCCGCAAACTGAAGGTGCAAGAGCCCAAAGAAATCCTGGTAGCTTAACGGATGATGCAAGAGTGTCTGAACTCATTGATCATGAAACGAGATCGTGGAGGGAGGACCTCATCCATCAAAGCTTCTACCCAAGCCAAGCTGAGGAGATCACAAATATCCCCCTGTGTGGCACTAACATGGAAGACTACTTAGTCTGGACACCATCAAGGGATGGAAAATTCAAAGTAAGATCGGCGTACTATCTGGTACAACAGCAGACAAGAAACAGAAGCAAGCAATGCGAAGGGGAGAGCTCAAGCAGTAACGATAAGAGGTGGAATAAGATCTGGGACGCCATGACCATCCCAAGGGTGAAACACTTCAGTTGGAGGGCATGGAATGACACACTACCAACTAGAACAAATCTTTACCGGAGAGGTATGAAAATAGATGTGTACTGTCCCCAGTGTGGTGAGAGTTACGAAACCACAACCCATCTGATGTTAGACTGCCCTATTGCCAAGGAATTATGGCAAAAAAGTCCTCTCCGCATAAACACAGAGGAGAGAGAAGAGACAGATTTTGGTGCCTGACTGCACAGTCTATGTAGAAACTATGGCGGAGAAGAAAGAGGTCTGCTGTTGACATTAGCATGGGTGATATGGTTTTCAAGAAACAAATGGGTTTTTGAAAGAAGCCGCTGTGACCTTAGGGGGATGTTGAGCAAAGCGATGAATTTATGGACTGCACTGATCAGAGAAAATCATGAAGGAAAAAAGGAGTCTATACCAAGGAACCAGCAACCCCACAAGTGGGAACCTCCGCCGGATGGATGGGTCAAAATCAACACAGCTGCATCGCTGAGCAGCCAAAACTCTAGAAGACTGGGGGCTGTCATAAGAGACAAAAATGGAGTGGCGATAGCAATTGGTGGACAGAGACAACAAAAGAAATGGGGAGTTGAAGTCAGCGAGGCTTGTGCAGCAAGATGGGGTTTGCAAATAGCCAGATCCATCCAAGTCGAGAACGTAATCCTGGAATTGGACTCTCAGGAAATAGTGAAGAAAATGGAGAATCAAAAGGAGATTGGTTGCTATGCTGATGCTATTATCAATGAATGTGCCAACATCATCAGATCCTTTAAGTCATTTAAAGTTTGCTATGTTAGGAGAGAATTTAATAAAGCCGCCCATGAGCTCGCAAAATTTGCTTTAGGGTTGGAATCACCAACAATTTGGATGGGAGATGTACCACACTGTATTCAGGCCACACTATTGGCTGACATTTCATTTGATTAATACAGTTTTTCCATTTACCTCAAAAAAAAAAGAACCATCTTGAGTCAAGATGGTTATCTAGTATTTATATATATTTATCATCTATAAAAATAAGACATTTATTGACTGTCTTTTTTATGCATAGTTTTATATTTACAAAAGAAATAAACAAATAATTAATTTTCCGTCATTTATTAGTAATAGCAACCCTAAAGTAATGAACATGCACTTATAATCATTTAAATTTACTTATATATAATTTTTGAAGTCATTTAATTGAAAAATATCTTGATTCAAAACAGTTGTCAAAGGGTGACTTTGGAAATTGGAATAAAGAAAGAATAACAGACAATTATCAAGAAAGACTTAGGCCCTATTCTTTTCTGCGGTTGGCCAACTGCGGTGCCACAGTCTACCGTAGTTTGCCACAACCTGCCACATTTTACCGCAAATCATTACTTTTCTCTCTCCTCACTTTTCTCCTCTACTTTTTACATCATCTCTCCTCACCTACCCCACATACCAATAACCTACCACAATTCCACCATACCCGCCACAATTCCACCACACCTCACCACACCATTCTGCAAAATACCGCATAAAAGAACAGGGCCTTAAATGTACCTTGCAACTCTTAGGGTTATGGATGTTTTGCATGGACTAAAATGATTGATAGGTTACAACCCTTATAAGAAGGTTGCACCACCAATCATGTTTTATAAGGTAAAATACGGTAGCATTGCACAACATCATATACATGATACAGAGCAACAATCTGTCACATTGTTACACCCTTACAAATGCTCTGTTCATTCATTAAAAATATGTGCTCTTATCGACTACACATGAAATTCAGCACAATTTTCTGCTTCTACTTCTTCTCAACTACACCTTATGAATGATTAAACCTTCTGTTACAAACAGTAAACAATATTTAGAGATATTGTGACCTAAGCAACAACCCTCCGATTTCAGGGCATCTTCAAGCCAATGTTTAGACTTCAGTGAGTATTTGTGAATCTGAATCGCATTCTCTCCTCGTCAACTTCACATATGTGGAGAGTCTGATCAAAGAATACAACACAAAGAATTCATTGGTTGGAACGAAATTAAACCCTAATGAATCTATGATCATAAATAAACCATGACGAATGCCTCCAGTAATTAGAATCGCAGCAGCGACTTCTGATTAGTTGATTGTCTAAACATCAAAACAGCAGTCGATCTCAGCACTTGGTTGTCAATCAAGCATTTGGAAATGCCAACTTTCATTACTGAGCTTAATAATCAACATAAAAGTGGGATAAAATATTTTGAAAGGAACCAGTTTCATCTTCATTTTTAGTCCAAACTACCACTGTTAGAATTACCTCCTTGAGCTCAAAATCCTGACATTTGACAACAGTTCCAGACCTTTTTACATGCAGGGATTTGGATCCTATGATTCTTTCTTCATTTGGCATGTGCATTTTCAATTCACGGGCACCAAGAACAATTTTTAAGGTGATAAGCCAAACAGTCCATGAATGATGCATCTCCTACCCATCTTAACATCACCGATGACACAATTCTAACAGACAATTTGTCCAGCTGAAACTAGTTTACTTGAGATCTGGATGGTACAAGCTTGGGTTCTCAGTATCAGATGAAAAGCAAGGTACTTTAACACACAACTGAAGAAGTCAAAATGAACGAGTATGTATACCTGATCGCATGAGTATCTGCAATCTACGGATCATTGACCTACATTTCGAAAGGATTTCTCTCTTGTGTTGGCTGCTCCCACCCCCTCAAGATACCTGCACAAGAATATGGCATGAAAGCATCAGCATTCAGCACCATCCATCTCTCTTTACAATTCCAATGACATCAATTGCAGAGCAACTTTGGCATTTCACTTCAAATTTGTCATGAAACTTGTGTAAACTTGGTATTACCCCGAAACCCTAAAGCAACATTATGAGCATTGAACATGACAGACAGGCAACCATGAGTGTGCATCTACAGTCTAATCCCAATTTCTAAACGAAAAATAAAAAAAAGGAATGATACACTAGATGGAAAGAGTACATAATAATGTGTTGGTATAATATTTTAGAAAAATGTTGGGTGAAGTCTTATGGAGAATGTCAGCAACTTCAAGCTACTGCCTTGGGACACCTTGGGACCCAGGCATATCTACCAACCATTTCTATGTAATAAGAAAACAATGATACCAGCAATCTAAATATCTGCCATACTTATCGGAATTTCTCCCAAAGACATGTAGATCTGATCATCCTCGCTAAAGATGCCCTGCAATGATTAACACGCTATTGATTAGTCAAAGCCATCTGTCAATACTGGAAACAAAACCAGTAAACATTTGTATCCAAACACCTCAAACAATGGAAATACAGAGCAAACTTCTATATGTCTCAAATTAATGATTTTGCAAGCAAAGGATGAGTCCTACCTATTTCGATAAGGCCAAATAGAGAACTAAACCAAGTCACTAACAACACTCAATATAACTTTAGAAGCGGCTTTCAAACATCAATGCACATCAAGGACAATGCCTAGCATAAATTGAATCATGAAACAAAAGATGGTGAAACTAAATCTCTGAAATGACACTCTCCCATATAACTCTTTGGGATCTTTTAACCACTAAAGCAGAAAAGTGGGATGTAATTTGGTGACTGTAGATTGTTTTCCATTTCATTTCCAGTACTAAAAAAAGGCATACAAAACATCAATAACAAAGAGACGACTCCTTTCTTCCTCTTCCTTGTTTTTTTGCCCCAGGGGCGGTTCCCTGCCCTTGTCTCATTCACCTTTCTGAAAAGCCCCCTACCCCGAAAAAAGACGTGATGAGTAAATGATTATATGAATGACACAAAGATAACACACACTTTCTTACAAAACAAAATTTCAAAGAAAAAAGGTACCTCTCCATGATGCAGGCCCATGTCGTTGTGCAAAGAATTGATATCCGACTGGACTGAAGGACAATTCGGAACATCATTGCCAAGCAACTCAGAGATCATGAATCCATACCCATCCTGACCATCGGGGTTATCATGACTGTTCTGTGAGTTATTCGGAAAATTTCCCATATTTGAAATGTCTCCTTCCATGCTGCTCATTGACAAATCCCAAGTTTAGTAAACTACCTAGATATGCAGTGAAAAAAAAGCAAGACCTAATTGCGAAATATATCACAAAACAGTTAATCAAAGGCCCTACATAGCCAAGCACAGGCAAGGTTAAAGGAAAAGAACACCAGTCAAGTATAAAAATGACAGTACAGTACAGAGAAGATTTATCAGGAGTAGATAACATACTTTCTTGTTGAAGTATCCAAATTTCTGACTTCCTCCAAAGACGACATTTCGAGATCAATTACTTCGATATCTTTCCTTGGAGCTCCGTGGGCATTGTACCCATCAGTAAAACTATAATTATTGTTCATGGACAGATCAACATCCACGGGTGGGTTTTTGTTGGGAGCTGACATAGTGGGATACAAGAGACTAGAGACATCGCGATTGTCGCGCATATCAGAAGCTTCCATAAGATTTAGGTCACAAATCTTAAATGACCCTGAGAACAACTGCTTCTCCTCCCCTGATTCTATTGTCGGTCCAGCACTGCCCTTTAGAGGCAAAGAAACACTAGCAAAGTTGTCCTGATTAGCACAATCAGTAAAAATGTTCAAAGGTGAAGTCCTATCTGCCTGTGAAATAGACTGCTTTTCACTGAGATCAGAAAGCTGTGAATACTCGTCGCACTGTGCAACAGAAAGCCATTGTTTTGCTCTCTTGGCTCCCTCTCCGTCTCCCATTCCCACATTCTCATCCTCAAAGTTTCGCTTTTCACCTCTGTCTTTACTGCAACTCCCAGTTTCAGCAAGCCCGTTAGATTTCTGATCATAAGAAAATGTTACATCACTGAACGATAGAGTTTCCACTGGCTTTTTCTGATCTGAGGCAGCAGAATCAAGAACTCCTGCTGCATCGCCAAAAGGGTGCTCAGGCGGCCCCACGTCAACATTACTTAAACTGCAATTCTCATTTGAAGACGGAATCACAGAGGAATCATTCATGATAACATCTTTTGTGGACTTCACCGAATCAAGCCCCGTATCACTACCAGCATTCACATCACTAAGAACCACTGAGTCACTGCTTGGACTCTGAGAGGTATGAGCAGTTGGAATCTGTTCAGAAGGACACAATTTAAGCAGGTCAGCGCAGTCTCTTTTTGATGTATCGTCACTTTCTTCATTGTGTTCAACCAACTCATCCCTCAAAGTCTCTTTCCCCATGTTAAGCTCACCAGCTCCATCAACAACATCAGAAGGTTGAGGAACCTCTTCGACATCCTTGTCTTGGGGCACAGAAGCCACTTTTGAGTCTGAATCATCACAAGAAACAGACTTTCCCACCTCATCTTGCAATTGGTCGCGTTTCTCGTCGTTAGAAGCAGATTCAGCAGGGCGAGAATCGCAGACATCATCTGCATCCTTGGAGGTTTCCTTGGCATCAACCTCTATGCCTTCAACAGCAGTTGCCTTAGGCGGCAATGACCCTTCCCTTTCACTTTCATTGCTCCGCTCTTCGGTATTACCCCTAGAGGCTTCATTTCTTCTCCTATCTCTTACAGAACTACTCCTAGACAAGCTTGGGTCCTCATCATTTGGAGACTTCCTCCTCCCAGAAACCCCATCAAAAGATGATTTTGCAACATCCCTATCTTGTGAACTACGACGAGTTTCAAATTCCCCAGAATTGTTTCTCACAAGCCCATTATGGGACTTGCCCGAGAGCACATTTGAAGAAAGGATTCCATGGGATACTAAATACTCCACCGCAAGGCGACCGGCCTCAACAAAAAGATCACCTCTACGACTCCGAGGTGGTGGGGATGAGTGCCGTTGGTAGGGTTTCGAATTTCCACGACCAAAACTACGATTAAAACGCCTGTATTCAGAGCTGTGGATGCCTCCTGAAATGTTAGACCTGCACGAATTCACATGGATTAGTGGGGAATGGGGATAATCATAAGCAAATTACAGTCTGCAAAAGTCAACTAATTTTCCTCCCCTCAACTAAAAACAAGCTCCTTTTTCTGGGATATTACCACATCCATACCCAAAATCAGAAGGCGGGCATTTATCAAAATTGAACAGGCAAGATCAGAAAGGAGTAATTCTACGATCTAACATCAAAAGGCTGTCAAATTCAGGCGATACTCTTCAAAACGATGGAGATCAGATAGAACAAATCGACACCCATCGAAACATGAACTCAACCGAAGGAGAAAATTACATATCTTCTTTTTCTAACGAAAGATAATAAAAAATTATCAGCATAGAAAAGAAATTGAACAATCAAAAATACCCTCAAGATCAATTTCAAGTTAATCAAGCACAACCGCGTGAAATATTCGATTAAAGCAAAATGAAATAGCAGATGCAAAGGAAGATGAAAAGTACCTCATAATTATTCTCTGCGAGGAAAAACCCTAGAAATGCTATATGCTACGAATCAAAAGGTGAGATGATGATCTACAAAGAGCACAAACAACCCAGCTAACACTGCAGAAATTCAATCACCTGCTGAACTAATCAGACGATTAAAATTCAAAGAAAAAAAAAAGGGAAACCCCCAACTGAAATTATCAGAGAGAAATTGGGTGTTAGGTGCGATAGTAAGTGACGGACTTTTTTAGATTTTTTGGTGATCTGATTGCTGTGCGAGGTTAGGGTTCAGCAGTGGGCAAACTTCTCAATCCCCATTTTCTTCTTCTTCCTTCTTCTTTGCTGTTTAATTTATTTTTTTTTTTTGTCTTTATTTTATTTTGTTTCCTGTTTTCACCCTCTTTTTGGAAGGGTGAAGGGTTGGATGGATCAAAGATGATGGTGGGTGGATTGGTCCTTTTTGTCTCTAAAAAATATTGGAGTTTGGAAATTTTTCTGAAACTCTTCCTTCAAAGGATCAACATGTCAAGGGTCTGTATATTTGTGAATCTGTATTTGTACCAATCTACCCATACATGTATTAATTTGCACTCATTCGCATTAACTTGCATATATGTACCAATAAATTCGAGTCGAACAAATTCAGACAATGTCAAAATTCGGACAATAGATTAATGTCCGACCCGGTTTTCCTTCGGGTCGAACCGGTTTGGACAATTCGGACGAAGCAAAAATCGGGTTCGGACAATAGAAAAAAGAGAAAATTTATGTCCGAATATTCGGTCAATATCAAAATTCGGACGAAAAATCTATGTCCAGACCCGATTTTTTCCGGGTCGGACAATTTGGATAATCCGGGTCAGACGAAATTTTGTCAGCGCTAACTTAATCACACTCAATCTAAAAATTAATTACTCGCTTTTTATTTATCTGCCGTTTAAAAAATTGTGTTAAAAACTTTGACCGTCAATATCTTAATTTATATAATGATTCATCATACGAAATTGATGTCATTGGATTCGTAATAAAAAATACTATTAAAAAATGCATAATATTATTTTTTTAATAAAAAATTTATAATTTCGATTAAGGATTGACACTAAAAACCGTAAATGACAGACAAAAGAGAACGGAGGGAGTAATTATGTTTACAAATTTTAAAGTTTATAAATTTTATATTTGGGTGGTGATACGTGTCTTGTCCCAAGACACTCTTAAATGTCTTGCCCATCACCAAAATTAGTATTTCTATAGATCTTTTGCACAAATTTTAAAGTTATAATTTTCAATTACTAGTATAAGAAGGTTTGGATGCATTGGCTAAGCCAATGAACACAATTGATACTCTAACCGGATTGATCTTATCCATTAGACATATTTTAACCATTTTTTAAAATATAAAAAATAACCAATATAAAATTATAAGCATAATTTTATGCAATTTATATGTAATATTATAGTTATAGAATTTAATTATAACATTTTATTTCAATTTAATCTATAACAATATAGTTTTAATAATATAGGATAAGACACTTAAAATGCATTTGCATAGTTACACTCTTACCCCAAGACTCCTATTATTTTTGTTTATATTTATATCTCAAAAAATTGAACTTTTACCTACTTTACAAAAATTAAAATATTCTTCTATTTAAATTAAAAATAATTTAATATATTAACACACATTAAGGTCACGGGCTCACGGGGAGTGAGTGCTAATGATGTGAAAGTTCCCTGATACAACATAGTAAGCCTACATTCAATTTCTAAATTTCTAGTTCGATTTGAATTCAAGTAAATTTTCAATATTTAAAATCTATTTTCTATGATTAGTGATAAGTACTTATTGTATATATGTTTAGATATTCTGATGTGAATTTGGGAAATATTTGATGTGAATATATCATATTTTATACCCAAAATTTTCATATTATGCTTGGTTTGGAGAGTGGTTGATTTTATATGAAATATGAGAAGATTTGGTAAAACCAAACCAAGTTGACCAAGTCATAGCATAAGAAATGAAAGAAAAGAGTTTGGAACCCTCATGAAGCCCAAGCCCCAAAGCAAGGTCAAGCAGAGATTTGGCCCGGACGTGAACAAACACAAACGCTCAAAGAGCCAATCAGGTCACACATGGCAATCGAAAACCCATAATCGAGTTACGATTCTGACATGGGTCGTGGTCCGTGTGGCACGTACCTGTTTAGGGCAACACAGGTCGTGTCAGCCTAGCACGATCGATGTCATTCGCGACCTTTGAGATGTCTTTTTCTCGCCATTTTTGCTATTTAATCAAGGGTTGGTATTGTTGTTTGTGTCATCCACCTCTTCATTCTAGAAATTCATCATCTATCTACACTTCGTACTCCATCCTTCACCCTTAGCCGAAGATTGAGAGAAAGATTGAAGTATTGAAGATCTATCATCAAGTTGGTTTTGAAGTGCGAAGAAGCAAAAGTCTACCTTGCTCAATATTCCATCAAGATGGTCCACACACTTTGGTTTATTTCTAAACCCTTATAGGATTTACATATCTTTTAGTATAGATTTTACTTGTTTTGTAGTTAAGATCATGAGTAGTGACTAGTGAGTAGTTGCCCTTAGTTTGGGGGATAAATTACATGGTTGCTTTGATGGATTGATTTTAGTTGCATTGAATATGTTATGAATTTGAATTGTATGCTTTCCATTTAGCTTTTGATCTTGTTTGTCATTATTTTTTATTGCCACCAAAAGTTTGGATATAGATTATTGATGAAGCACCGACAGGAAAAGTTTGATAATCGGAAAACTTAGGTTAAACTTGCTCAAAAAGCGGTTAGACATAGAGGTTTTGAGTTAGAGGTCACTTGATAATTTGATTATTAACTTAGTTAAAGTTGAAATATCAATGAAAATAGGTCATTAGTTTGCTAGGCAATTTGCTTCTTTTCCAAAAGATCGTTATGAAAGAGTTATGTGATTATCGACCATTGAATGTGTTGAGACCCTTGAGGGGGGTGAATTTCACAATTAAGATCTACACACTAGGTAAGGACGTTAGAGCAACTTCCTTGGTTTTAAACCAAGGAACAAAACGCAGTGTAACTGAAATACCTCATTATATTTATGTCAATCAAAGAACAAGTTACACTTACTAAACAAAACAAGAAGTAACAGCCCGAAGACAGTTACTGATAGATTCAATGACCAAGACTAAAGGTCCTTGATGCAGCTACAAATAAGGATCGTCGTAGGAAAAACTCTAGTGGCGATTTGGAACATGATGGATTACATTGAAGCACACACTCACACAGCCTTAGTCCGTCAAGGCTATGCTACTCATCATCTCACCACCACACGTGGACACAACGAATGCTCACCAAGGTCCTTGGCTATCCTTCACCAGAGGTCCTTTACTGGTTACCTTCACCACCGAACCATTGGCTACACATTCAGAAATCCCTCCGGATTTCTTACTCCGCGATTACTTCCGTGGAATCGCCTAAGTCTTTAATCTTCAAGTCTCCTATTTATGTTAGAGGCTTGATGGATGTTTAGGATGGTAGCCGTTGGAAACAAGATTATTTTCTTGTTTGCTCATTGCTTCACCTTCCTTCTTTGCTGTTGATTTTCTTTCCTTCTTCTTGGAGATTTCCCAATCTTCTCTTCCTTCCATTTTTCTTGTTGATTGGTTTCCTTGTGCCTTCCTTATGATTTATATCTGCAAATAAATCACACAATCAGAATATATAATCAGATTATAAAATATAGGCAACTTCCCTTTTTCGAATTTTGACTTTCATCAAAACCTAAGGTCCTTCGCGGATGTGCGGTGAAGGACCTTGACCATGTCTTCAACAGAATGTTCTAAACTAGTCAAATACTTGTTCAATGCTCCTAATTGATTCGTTAAGCAATTTAGTTTTATCCCTTGAACTTTTTTTATCATTTGATTAAACCTTAGAATTTAGTAATTTACCACTATGATTGTTAGAAGTAATTAGGGGTGTTCAAAAAATCTGGAACCGCCACTTCGAACCGGAAATCGGCCAAAAAAATTTGGAAAGGGGCAACACCAAACCGCCTTAAAATTACGGTGCACTGAACCGGAAAAACCGGATACTAAACGGGGCGGTTCCTGTTTGGGGGCGGAGAACCGGAACCGCACCGTTAATGTAAATAAATAGATAAATATATATATATAAATTTTGTTTAAAAAAAAATACATAAAAATCAACTTGAATACACTACAAAAATAAATAGATTGAATAATGGCTAGTTGACACCGTGTGAGCATTAGTGCATTACCGTATTTGCGCTTCGAAAAACCGGAACTGAGCCTAAATTATTATTTTTTTGTCGATTGAATGATGATTTTTTAATTTTGATGGAAATAAATGCGGTTCAGGTTAACCGGTGATACCGAACTGTTAAATCAGGTGCACCGATTTTAAAAAATCGGGTGTTCCGGTTCCGGTTTACGATTTTGGAAAACCGTTTCATCCGGTGCACCGTTTCGTGAAACCGGAACTGCCCCGAACCGCACCGTGAACACCCCTAGAAGTAACTTGTTAGAAATCCAATAACAAAAACTTGATCTACTAAGCAATCAATTAAAAGACTAGTTTGGTGCATTGTTGAGCAAGTTCTTATGAGAACAACCTTGATATATATCATACTTACACATGTGCACACTTACACCCGTGCACTTGCCACATATCAATTAAGAGAATATTACTCCCCATGATAAAACATTGATATGTAGCTCCATACATAAATAGAAGAGTCTGCTACCATATTTAACATTTCAAAAAACATAAACCAACTCACAGTAAATAAATCTTTAAGATTTATCATTCTTCCGTAATTGAGAGTTTGAGACGTCAAATTCATATTCCCTCTGTCCTATATCATAAGTTGATCTTTCTTTTTTGGTCATCCCGGCTAATAATAAAAAAGGATAATAATAATAGAATGAAGCAGCTTAGTTTTCATGAAGCTGAAGATACAGTTAGCACTTAGCAGCCAACATGATACACACCAAAGAATGATTATTATTGATCTTACAAAATTACAACAATGAAGTAGCAAGATATGAAGGATCCCAGAGTATCACAGATGATATGTACCTCTTGCAAATCAGAATCCATAGTAAAAGAATTAACATAAACCCCTAACAAACACTACTTAAAATGCAGGCAACCCGGAAAATGTAGTCACAGGACACAGCGTGGCAGAAAACTTGGATTATGCTGATGAAGCATCTGCATCATTCAGCAACACCCATCACCACCTTCTAATCGTCCATGGTGGCACTCAAAGATCGATGATACAAAGTTAGTTGCAAAATCATGCCGTTTAAACTGATCAGAACAAAATAACAGCAGCAAAGATGACCGACAGAGAGTAGACAAGTGCGGAGGCAGTGATCATTTGTTGCCCATTTGTTGATGTCTTGGGTGCCTCGGCTGCTGGGGCTGTGGCATTCTGTGGGACAACATCGGGCAAAGGCGGCTCTGACACATCAGCAACGCTTAGGAGCGGGCTTGGGGCCAATGCTGGGGGCATTGCTCCACTGATCTGTCCCATGAGTGCACCTGGCTGAATAGGGCTCATGTATGGTGGTGTTTTCTTCAGCTTCAGACACAGATTCTCTGCATACACAAATACACGAGGATTGTTATTCTAGATTCTCGGCATTCCTAAGTTACAAATGGGAGGGTACAGGAAATCTATGCAACGAGTGTAGAGCCTTACTCTTGTATGAAGCAGCAGTCTGCGGGAAGTCTGTGATAATCCCGTTAACTCCAGGTCCCATGACATAAGAGTTTATCTCCACGGTAGGGTCAGAGAAGAAGTCATAAGGCTGGCTCACAAACTCGTTCTGGAAAACTTGGACGTACACAGAAAGGTTGGACGACTGCAAATTAGACACAACGTCGGTCATGGTCACGACGTAGCCTCCACTCTTAGGGAAGACAGAGACCTTGTTGATAACCACGGAATCAGCAAAACCCTTGATGTCTTTGATGGTGGCATTGTCAGCACCACGGATAGTCTCATCAACTTCGTACACAAGTTCGTAATTCTTCCCTTTCATTGCCTTGAGGACAGAGCTGCTGCTGGACTGGATCATAACCTTTTTGGCTGATTTGTCATTGTAACCAGCTTTGTCCAGGGCGTCAGAGACGGCTTCGACAATACCAAGCCCTTGTTTCGTAGCCAGGTATTGTGCATTCTGTCCGTGCCAACAGGAAATAAGAGATCAGATACCATTATTGTAATAATCTTTAGTACACTAGTTTAAGCTTCAGATGAATTGAACCCAATGATTGATACCATACTTTGATAACAGAACAGACATTGTTTCATGCACTCACCTCTATCTTGATTGATACAGCGGAAAGGGAACTTGCATTCTTGGCAAGAGCCAAAAACTCAGCCAAGGATATGATTTTTCCAGCATTCCTAAATTTAGGATTCCTGGACAAGTACGATTCTGTCCATGGGTTGTAAATGGAAGCTGCAACAATGCCGTGAAAATTAATGTAATCAGGATTTTTACTAATAGCAAACTAAAACTCCCCAAAATCACAAGCAAAAGCCTGTCCAGGACAAGTGAAATAAATGAGCTTTTTGAACTTTGCATTAATCAAAACCCACTTACGAGTCAAGCCTTGAATATCGGCCCATTTCAGGCTGAATGAAAATACTCCGTTACTTGGCTGAAGCTCATTAACTGTTTGTATGAGGGTCCTGAATTGGGTTTGACCAATCTGAGTGTTATTCATGAGGTTGACGGATCCCAAACAGAAAGGCACCCCGTCCTCTGACATCTGAACCGGGCAGTCAATAACATCTGCACCGTCTGAAATAGCTTTTGTGTAGGCCAAGTCGGTGCAGCCAGGGTAGTCTCCACTTGCACCCTCGTGGGAAATAACCAGGGGCGCAGCTGAAACGGGACAGAAATAAATGTCATGTTAGGTCCGAGGAATTTAATGCTAGGGTTTAGAAACAGCAACATGAGGCTCTGAATTAAGTGCTACCAACCTTGTCCTGATGCATTTTTCCCTACATGAGCAAAGCACTCTACAACAAATAAAAGAAAAATCAGCATACATAAAACTTCTATGCATATACATTAGGAATACTATAGAGTTTGCTAATAAGGGAAACAAAAGCTCGACAATGAGGTAGTATTTCAAACTGGTCAGACTATAAAATTACCTCTGGCTTCTGATGGCGTAATTGGGAAATCCGACACCAAACCATCAACAGAGAATTCCCCGTTGTCGATGAAATTGAGGTACTCAGAAACAGGGTTGTAGCTGTAGTTGTAAGCAAAAGGAACATCATTTGCAAAGTCTGAGGCATAAATTTCTAGCCCAACTTTACGAGCATCTGCCACGACAGAAGTATGAGGTAGCAGGTATCCAGATGCATCAACAGGCCATATGTAATCCTTTGGGACAAGGATTCCAGAGGCAAATGTCTTGATAAATGTAAGGTTCTTTAAGAGAGAACCGTAGGTCTGGTTGGTTGTAGGCTCTGCAAGATCCTGATCGAGAAAGCGGAAGATCAATCTTATTTGGGTTGATGCAAATGACTTCACAAGGCCTTGCAAAAATTTGATTTCAGGAGACGAGACGTGACTGATGCCCGCGTTATTTGAAGCACTGATTATGAAACGACTCATGCTCAAATTGTGCTGGGTATAGAAAGCATCATGCTGCACCCAACATAAAACTTATAGTTATTATATGTATGAGATTATTAAGCAACACAGAGAATTTCTTTTTAAGGATTTATGTCATCATCTAGAATAACAACAAGCACAACATACCTGAACATTCAACCACATGCTCTGAGGACCAGTTTGAAAGACATCGTTAACGGTCTGAATTTGGAGCATACTTGAATCAAAATCAGGACTGCGAGAAAAGATTCCTTGTGTCACTGCAAGATAATGACAAGAAATATCAGCATAAAGAGATTTAATTCATTAATATGTCCTCAGGTACAAAACTAGACAAACAAATTCATCATTCACTCCTTTCGAGCATGATTAAGCTCACGATTTAACCTCAATCTGACTCAGAAATGGATAGTTGACCAACTAGATACATGACAGCGGGATGCTACTGATGCGTAGTAGGGCAGTGGAATCTCATTTGAAATATATGTAAGTAGAACTGAAAGATACACACAGGCTATGGTAAAGAAAGTATGGAGGCAAGAACTCTGACTTACATGAAACTTTGTTCAGCTCCTTTTGGGTAAAATCGATGGGGAAGTAACCCGTTGTCTTAACACCATTCACGTCGTAAGAGTTGGACCTTTTTGGGTAACTATGACTTATATCCGATGAATTATCCAGCTTGATATCAGGGAAGCAAATTCCAGCTCCATCTTTTGTCAGCTGGACATCACACCATAGGATCACATCGGGTACGCTAGTCATCAACGCGAAACTGTAGGCAAAGGAACTTGAATCCGGAAATAACCCTGAGAACCCACCGCGTGCTATAACAAAAGGAGGACCCCCTGCAAAACATTTTCACCCCTTCATTAGAGGAGCTAATATGTAAAATACAGACTACAGAAATAACCCTGACAATCCAAGTGACTTTCCTCTGATCAAATGGGAGACATGACATGAAGACAAGCAATATGAAACCTGAGCCTCAGAATCTAATCAAACAGTACTTCAATTCAAGATTGATTCATTCATTTTTAATAGGTTGAATTTAAGTGTGTCAGTATGTCATCTGATCATAAATTCACAAGCATCTTTGAATTTTTAACAATCACAACTACAGAAGATAAGCCAAATCATACTCAAATAGGAAGCAATTTTATCACCTAATACTGACAAATTTTAGACTTAGTATAACACCATCTTCAATAACACCCCATAAAACACCATTAATTGGTCAAACAACCACATTATAACTTCAATAATCATCCCCAAAGTTCAAAACAAATTAGGGAACTACAGTAGTTCCCATTGTTACATATCAGATCTTGAACAAAACAGTAACCAAAAACCCAAACAGGATCAAAACTCTCCAAAGGCAATTTTCAAGTTCTTGGGAGAATGTAGGTTGAATTTGAACAAGATTCAACCCAGCAAGTACAACTCATCTCTTATATAACCTTTATTAGATCTTAACAAAACAAAACCTCCATTAAAGCATCAAGGTCAAAGGACACCCACCACCTCCCTCCACAAAAAGAACACTCCGAGCAAATCAAATTCAGCAAAAAATTTCACAACCCAGTAAGAATTACTTCTCCCCATCAAAAACTACATCAAACCCAGCTCAAAATCCTCAAACCCCACCTCAAGAAACACCAAACTAACCACACTGGATCAAACCCCATACCAGAAAATCAATCAGAACATCGAAATTACAAAAGAATTAGAGAGAAGAATACCATCGAATGTCTTCCAGTCGCCTTTAGCAGGTGCTGGAGTTGCTTTAGATCCCTGAGCAGAAGCAAATGCACAAAGCTGAGCAAGCAGAATAGACACCACAAGTAGATTCCGAGTACCCATTGCCGGAAAAATTCTCCGGCGAGATCTCACCGGCGAGTTCTACAAGATAAGAGAGAAAATGGAGGGTTTTCAGCTGAGAAAGACGACGACAAATTCCAGCTCCTATAATGAAGATGAAGAGAGAGAGAGAGAGAGAGAGAGAGAGAGCGCTTTACAGCTTGGTGGGGGTTTATGGATTTAAATATTTTGGCAGTCCAAATAATGTTAAATTTTGTTCGATGGGATTATATTATATATTTGATTGATGGAAGATAAATAGATTACTATGATTGCGGGAAGGCAGGATATTTGATTTTACATGCTATCACGTATGTTTGATTGAGACGGATTGAGAATGGGTTAGGAAGGTGCGTGGGACGGCCGCCGGCTTCCACGGCTCAGCCGATCAACATGATAATGCTACCCTTGTAAATTTGTAACAACATTTTGGTCTACAATCTTAGAAAAAAAAAGAAGTTGAATATTATGGTGTGTTTGGTTCTATGAGTTTCCTATGAAAGTTAGTCAATTTTCTCAAAGTTAATTAATTTTCCCATGTTTGGGAGTAAAAATAAGTTGGAGAAGTTTTTAACTAGGACCCACAATTTCCCCATGGATCATGGTGAAAACTTTCCCAAGGGGGTGCGGGAAAGTTTCTTTAAGTAAAACTTTTTGTAACTCAACTTCCCGAAATGTCCCTAGAAATATATTTTATAAATTAATATATAAGGATAGTTTGAATATTTCAAATAAATTTTTCTACAAATTTTACCATATTAACCAAACACTGTGAAATATTTCCCCATGAAAAAGTTTTCTGGAAAATACTTTCCTACGAAAGAATCAAACACATCATTAGGGATAGACTTTCCCATAAAAGTGGGGCAAAATTTTCAAGTTGACCATACTACTTTCTCATATTTGATTACAAAATATGGATGAAAATATTTTGCGGTGAATTCTAATATTTTTCTATATTAAATGAAAAAAGTTTCACATGATTGGGACCATTGGGTTGGGAAAGTTTTTTCCTACGGGGATGCAAAAGTACTTAAACAAATTTTCCAAAATATCCCTAAAGATTATTAATTTTACAAATAAATAACAATGACAATTAGGATATTTAAAATAAATTTTCCTACAAATTTCAAGTGTAAACCGAACACCATATGATATCCTTTTCCTTGAAAAACTTTTCCAAATTAAAACTTTGTCAAAGAAAATTCTTCCTAAAAAAAATCTTCCTAAAAAAAACTAATACACCCCAATCTCACTATACCCAACTTTTATCTACCAATAAAAAGAACAAAACTTAAATAATATATTTCTACAAATCTTATTTTGAATTATGTGCTGAACTTTCATGAATTCATCATAATAGCAACTTATTGTAGAAACAAAGATTAAAAAAAAAGGCCCTATTGTTTTTGCGAGTATAAGCTAGTTGGCATGGGAAAATGCCTTGATAGTCAATGAAATATACCCATATGATATACAACGTCATATACAACTGACTGCTAAGGGGTCATTGAAAGCAAAACCATGCTTGATTATGAGGATAATATGAAGATTAGTAACCTTGCTAAACTCAATTATGAGTTGGTTAAGAAGTCAAGCGGAATTTTTCAACTAGGTAGACGGATGATACTCTAAAATACAAAGTTAAAAGGGTTATTGGATGCTGATACACTATACTTTGGAAGTGTTGGACAATAATGCACTTAATTTTTTTCTTAGCATCAGAACTTATCCACACATATCCAAACAAATTCAATCAAATACATCAAAACATAATTTTAACAAGTCCAAAGAATTGGGCGTAAACTAAATAACTGAAAGCCACATACAAAAAAAGGCATAAAAAACACTCAAAACAAGCAAAACACTGAAACAAAAAGCATCATACTCCTACTTACAACTTCATGTGACTGTCTTGATCCTAGCCCTCTCAAAAATACCTTAGTTAGTACTATAGTACTATGAAATAAATATGCCTTTGTAGTAGGGGAAAAAAAGGCAGTAAAATATTAACATAGATAATAATAATCAATACTTTTACTGCATGAGAAATTGAAGATTGACAGCTACTATTCTCTATTAATAAATGAAAACTTACAAAATTACAGTCTCGATGATGAGGCCACATTCTGCATAGGATCCAAAAGCCCATGTGGGTAGCGCAACGCAAAGGGCCAAGGTGGAAAACACAAAAAAACTAACCTTGTCCTTCATGCAGTAAATCGGGGGCATCAAGGACCACATTACCAAACTAGCAACTAGCAAACCTTTACTTGGGAATTGCATTTAATTGACTTCATTTAGACTCTTCCTTTCATCGATGATATCCAAAAGTATTAGATAAGTATACTATTGAAATGTTGGAGCAATTTTGAGTATATTTCAAAACAACAAACTCCAACAAATTTTCTTTAGCCCAAGGTTTTAGAGGATCTAAACGTAAATAATTTTAGCTGTATGTACGAAAATATCTGAAGAGATTGATTTCGAGGGGTTAAAAATATTTGAAATTCAAAAATAAAACCAAGTCGAAAACCATTTGAAAAATTGCTTGGGATACCAAATGAACGAGAGAAATATTAAGAAAGAAAACTTCATTTTTTTCGATTATTGAGAGCCAAAAGGTTTAAAGTTTAAAAACAACAGCGAACAGCATACAAAGCAGCAAACAAACACCTCCAAAAGAAAAGGTTACAACTAAACAGCTAAATAAACTTAACACAGCAAATACACTCGCGGTCACCGCAAACACCTCCAAAAGAAAACTTCATATATGTGTGTTTCGTGCAATGAGTGCTTAAATTAGTGCATCAGGTGTACCTGAAAAACACATATCTAAGCTTCCATGCTTTACACGTATGTGTGCTCCAATAGAACACAAAAAACACAAAAAAAAAATAAAATAAATAAGGTGTCCTACAGGCAACCTCTCACCCCCTCATCTGACTATCTTAATTCCAATCTGTCAAACATCTCTATCAAGTTTCATGTCCTTTACTAAACTGGCGCAAGTGTAATTTTTCCGCACCTCTGAATGAGAGCATCTACGTTCCTTTTGTAAATACAACTAGACTATCTTAGCCTATTCACTGATAATTATCCTCAACAGTTGTCACCATGCCCTATTCATTGCGGGGCACATCATTCCTAATTCTATCAAATATGATGGATCAACAAAGCCACCAAACCATTCTAGTTAAAGTAAATTTTGATAAATTAAAGAGATATTTGATAAATATAATGACATTTTAGGGTATTGGATTGTAATATACTGACATTTAATTTGCTATTAGATAACAAAATCTTTAACCTTTATACTTACGTAAGATTATTATACCAATAATGACTAAGGGGATGATGATTGGTGAACCGGTCTTCGTGCTGACGTGACAGGTTGAGGGGGAAAACGGCCCTTGCCCAGTAACCCCATTAACCCTTCGTTTTTTCACTAACCCACGTTAAAAAGTCAGTCCGAGCACACTGATTAAGGGGGTGGCAAACCGGTTTCCGTGCTGACGTAGCACACAATCAACCCATGTCTTGTAATGTGAGCTAGTGAGAAAAACGAAGGGGTTAACGAGTTATTGAGTTGGGGCAGAGTTTTCTTCCTCTGACAGCCACATCAGCACGGAGACTGGTCTACCACCCTCTTAATTATATAATTTATTATAAGATATATATTTTGGGGTTACCCTTTTTATTTCTATAACTTTTATTGTAATCATTCATTGATAAATTATTAATTACATATTAAAAAGTCATGTTAATACGACTCAAAAATATTCATAAGATTATCTCGAAAACGGCCCGTCACATGTCCGTCTCTTATGTGAAATAGTTTCATCATATATTAAAAACTTCCAGGTATTTAATTCCTAAGAACATACGTTTTATTAATTTTTATTTGCAAGAAAAGAAAACAGCTAATGTTCATATAAATTAAATTGCTATAGTTTAATTTGTGTTTATGGTTGTTACACTTTATTTTTATTTGTTCATATATATGTATCATATAAAATCGTACGGCGCCAAAGAAAGATTAGATACATCATACAAAATTATATTTGTATCAGCTACGCAACATGAGTTAACCGTCCCCAGGCCAATTATCTGAGGACCGTCATTGCCATAATTTAATTTTGTGAATATGATATGAGATTTTGACTAAAACAGCTAACGTTCATAATTCTGATGAGGCGTACCCTTCTCAATCTCTATCATTAATCTCCAATCATATTATTCTTCTTAATAATACATCCCATTTGGGCCATTGCTGTTATCCTCCTAACCTATATTATTATTATTATTATTATTATTATTATTATTATTATAGCATTTCAGATTAACATTAGCGTTATAGCCACTTTAAACAAAGCAACCCTTTGACTTTGTTAAGTTATTAAAAGAAATGGACTGATGATTCGTATTTTGCGGTTTTGAGCTAATAGCAGTAATAATAACTTTAGCATTTCTACGTCGCTGTTGAGTTTAACTAGATTCTAATATCATTTTTTTAGATAATTGAAAGTCAAAAGGCTTGAAAGATTACAGAGTACCGCAAACAGCATAGTAAAACAACAAACAATTAGTTCCAAAAGAAAACAGTTACATCCAAACACTGCTAAACATAAATAGCATAGCAAGGACGTCCATACACCCGCAACAGCCAAAAATCATCACCACTCAATCACGCTGATAAAAGATCAATAACTAGATTCTAACATCATACGTTTGACTCTTTGTATTTCTTTGTCTAGTTGCATTAAATTTCTATACAATCAAAATCAAGTTAAGACTTAAAGAGGGACTGATACAAATTTTGTGTTTTGATGTTACATCTCTAGTTCAATTTGTATCCCACTTCACGCGCCTGGTTCTTTACAACATACATTTGGTCATGGGCGTATGTGTGGGTTGGTTAGGAGTGGCCATGGCCCATGGTTACCCTTAACCCCTAAAAAATATTTAAAATTAGTATTAATTGAACATTAAAAATATAGTTTGTATGTTTATTAAATGAACTTGATAATACATTGGATACCTCTAAATGTCCAGATTTGCCACTGCATTTGGTTTATTTCATACTATGGTAGTGGGATTGGGAATTTCCATCCCCGTTAGGCTTCGCCCTATTTTGGAGAAAGATCTTCACCATCGATGGAGATTGATAGGGATGAGACAAACCTTTAAAACTCTAGCCGCATAGAGAGATAGAGTGGAGATGAAGATAAAATTTGACAAATTTTAGAAATTAACTGACATATTTGACAAATTTTGAAAGTTAAGTGACATATTTGATAAATTTGAAAGGTTATTGGTAAAACTAATAAAAATTAAGAGTTTTGAGGCACCCAATTCATTTAACTCAAATTGCTACCGATAAATTATCAGTTGTAGTATTGGTGGCCGCCAATTTTATTAATAGTTAATTCAGGAATCTTTACTTATCTATTGCCCGTATCGCCAATCGGCCAATGAGCAGTGACTAATATTGCAATGACATATAATATCAATAGCTAAGAGACATGAACGAGTGATAAGGCTGTATAGAAACCGATAATATCGATTGCGATAACCGCACCCTATTGTGGTGTTATGATCTTTAAAATGTCATGTACAATCAATATTTATCTATAGGCAATATTAAATTATATTTATATAAAAGTATTTTTCATCATAAGTTCCTTAATGAGCATAATTCAAATGACAACTAATTTGAGGGGGAGTACTTTTTGAAGAAATAAATTCAAATTTGTTTCTTACATATGAAATAATAGGTAACGAACTATTTTTAAATCTTGGATAATTTTGAACTAGTCTTTCTAAATTATAAAATTTAGAGTTAGACCACCACATTCGACCCCTCCATACCTCGATTGAGCAGAATTTCAAAATATTAGCTTTGGTTCAGGTAATTTTTTGAAAATAAAAATGTCAAATTAATACATACATACACATAAATAAGGTGTGGAAATTTCTCCGTATCTCTAACTTGTATAGCTTAATAATGATAATCCCTCAAAACAAAATTTTGTGGATACGTTTCCATGCATTGCCCTTCTATTATTTATTTATTTATTAATTATTAAAACCAATATCCTACATATCGAATATTTGAAGACAAAATTCTATTTGCCTACCTTGCAAACTTTGGAGCCGCAAATTAAACACAAGCCGGCTGAGCCATGAAGCTTGAGCCAGCCGGTCACAAAAATGAAAAAGTGGGAACCAACTAGAAAATTACGTGGGATGGCTATAATAATAAAATTAATTTTGTGGTCAGCAACACCCACGAAATCCGACGTGGAAAATTATGACTGGCTATATCTCGCCGCGTACTTTTGTGGGGGGCCAGACCAGCTAAAAGCCCCTTAAAGCCAGTTGGGCTTTTTTTAGGGCCCTTGTTAAATGACTGAAATTAGAAAGTTGAACTCTTTTTTCTTTAACAACGATGTTTTGTTTTTTGGAAGTTTATTTAATATGGGAGTCAATTCCCCACCAATCAAATTGTTATTTCTAGAAAAAAGTGGGGTTTAGCTCTTTATTCATTACCATATTTTTTCACTTAAAAAACAAAAAAAGATGATAGAACATATTTAGTGATTAACTAATCAATTAATTTCTTGTTGTGATGGTTATTTGAACCATTCTATTTTGTGTTATTTAATTCACTTGAATTAGTCATAATTAGGTGCCATTGTTTGAATCATTGACCTTGCTTCTGTATTGATAGTAAATGGTTTTGTGTTTAAGTCTTCACCTAACTTTAAAAGAAAGTTGCACGATTCATTAATTTATGTTTGGCTAGTAAATTTTCTCAAAATTTATTTTGTTTCAGTACTTATATATTCTTAAGAATATTGGTTTCGAATAGTAGAAACTTTAGAAATTTATAAAAGATGGTGAATATGTTTTCAAGTTATCTCTCTCTATATACATATATAGACATACACACGTTGGACACATCTTTACATGTCTAATGTTAATGGAACTAGGTCGGAAATGAGTCAAGCTAAGTTGTGAGTTAGCTTGACGGAAAGCTCGGAAATCTTAGCTCAAAAAAAAAGCTCGAAAATCTTGGATCAAAAGAAGCTCAATTAGGTTTGGACTTGAGTTCTCACATAAGCGAGCCAAACTTGAGACTGGGGAAGCTTGATTGGTGAAGTTTGTAAGGCTCGCTTGAAGAAAAATAAGGCGACTTATGTTAAATTTGATGATATAACTTAAAAAATTCAGGCCCCGTTCTTTTATGCGGTGAGATTGTTTGCGGTTCCACACCGCACCATAATTTTTCATTTTCCACCACTACTCACCATAACTTTCAATTTCCCTTTTTATTAAAAGTGAAAAATGTGAAACCATCTCAACCAAAAGCTTAAACTAATGGTTGGAATCCCAAGAATGGTTTTATACTCTAACACGCCCCCTCATGCGAATGCCCTTTGGGCTTGAAACGTGGATGCTGCAAATGCCCCCTTCACCTTGCGCAAATGAATATGGGGGGTGCTGAGAATCAAACCTGAGACCTCTTGCTCAAGTCTGACTCTGATACCATGTGAAACCAACTCAACCAAAAGCTTAGCCTCCTTTTACCTTGCGCAATACGGGGGGTGCTAAGATTCGAACCTAAGACCTCTTGTTTATTGGTCTGGCTCTAATATCATGTGGAACCAACTCAACCATAAGCTTAGCTTAAGCTTATGGTTGAAGCCCCATGAATGGTTTTATACTCTAACACGCTCCCTCACACGAATGTCCTTTGGGCTTGAAGCGTGGATGCTGCAAAGGCCTCCTTTTACCTTGTGCAATACGTGGGGTGCTGAGATTCGAACCACCTACCATTATTTTCAAATTAAAATATACTCACCCACCTTCCATTATTTCAACCACAATTTGCCAAATTCCACCACACCGCAACCAACCGCACAGTAAAAAAGAACGTGGCCTAAATTATACTATTGACATAAATATAGACATGTGTTTTTTTAGAAAATTATTGCTTTTATGTATTGTATATGTATAGTCCATAACCATGAATTATTTTCTTTCGCCATAAATTTACTCTGCTTCTTATCCTAGCATTGTTCTTTCATATTAATTAATTTTCAATCTCGTATGTAATTTGTCTTTGTTATAAATTCTCTATTTTTTAATATTTTCTATTTTAGGATTTATACTTTTTTATCACTTTGTAGTTTATCCAAAAAAGTGTCAAAAAACAAAGTATGAGTTTGTTAAAGCTCGTGATGACTCATAAGTCATTGTCGCTCAAGTCACAGCTCTAATTTTCCAGGCCCATCAAGTTTACTAGCTAGCCAAGCTGAACCTAACCTACAAAATAACTCACGAGATAAGCCTCGAGCCTGTCAAGCTCGGTTAGATGTGATTTTAAGAAGATTTTTTTTATACTTAATGGTGTTGTTACTCATACCTATTTGAGTTTATCAAACAAAATGAGGCACAAAGCTTGTCAAATCAAAGTTTCTACTAGTACCAACATCGTTTATAAGCTGTAACAACCCGCCCTAAAACTATATTAATTAATGTACTTGTAACACCCCAACCTTAATGACAAGATTAAAATCCTACTCAAAAACCCAAACCTGTGATTAGCGCAGCGGAACACTTTAGATCGAGGCATTACCGCCGTCCCCAAAAGAGACAAGGCACAAACACACCAAAACTTTATAACCACAAGAGAGAAAAAATGCTAAACTCCAAACCCAAAACATAAGTACAAACTTATACAATCCTTGAATTTATGGATACATAAACTTAAAACCATAAGAGAACTTCCAAGCAACTGCCAAACCGGCTCTCCTGCCATTAACGTGACTTAGGAACTACCTCACGCGATTGAAGCTACTTCGGAACTGATTTGTCTTTGCCTCGGGAGCTCGAACCTCCTAAAAACAAAACATTAAAGCATTGCAAAAAGTGAATGGAGAAACACTCAGTACGTAAACCTCCAACACGTAAAACCGTTCGAAAACGGTTTTAGTGCCGGCATTTAAATTCATTTTGAAAACAAGGGAAGGGGAGTAAAACCAATAACCTGAAATAAAGTACATACATAACATACATGAATAACAAAGTAGTAAAGATAGATGAATAAATATGTGGAACCCTCATGATCGGTACAACACCTCACACACGCGCATGCCCAAATCGATCTAGATTTGGATTGGGTGACCGCTAAGCGGTCGACACTGGCCAGGTCAAGGCACTCTGATCAGGAGTGCTAAAACATGAGTACATATAAATGATAATATAAGGCGGGTCCACTTTAAAACATAAAAGATTACATAAAGCATAAAACTTGATACTACATGAAAAATGTACGCACTAAGGCGGTAAAGGTTGGACAATTTGCGTACCTTGGGATGATAAAGTTCCTGGCGGTGCGCCTCGACTTTGAGATGGCTTTGGTAACTTGTCAACTAAGACATGAATAATGGAAAATGAAGAACCGAATGAGGCTCTTAATTAGTTTCAAAAGTTTAGAAACTTAGGAAAATATAAATGAAATAACTTAGGGAGAAAATTTCAGGTTATATAAAAATAAAGTTTATAGCATAACTTGGGTTAGGAAAAACGGAATGAGGCAAACGAGTACATCTCGGAATAGGGAAAATCATAATCTACAACTTTGTCAACAGAACTAGAGGCTAAAAATGAGAGGAAGGGCTCCAAAATGGGCCCGGACAGAAGCCAAGGTAGAATAAATTAGGAATTCCGGAATGAAATTACATAGAGAAATTGATGTAGAAAGGTGAAATCAAAGAAGGGCACTTGGACCTTGGAAAGATAGCTTAGATTAATGAAGTATAAGAACCAAAGATTGAAGGTGAATATGAGATTAAAAGGGTTCCTCTAGACTTATTTAGAGAAAAACGATGTCGATGACGCGGTTGATGAAAGAAGAATGAATAATGGAGTTTGAGGAATGAACTTTGAGTTGAGAACTTAGAGGAACTTAACTTGAGAGTTATTTAGAACTTGGAAGTCATTAGCTAGATAAAACCTTGACCAACTCAAAGATATTGAACTCTTAAGCTAACACTCATTGGGAGATATATATAACTTGTGTTTAAATCACCACTCTTGGCTAAAAGACCTTAGGACATACTTAGGCTTCCAAAACCATACTTTTCACCCTTAAGACTTTAACCTAAGATTATAACATATAACCATAACTTATCAATGCTTAAAGTCCCCTATTGACTTGGTTTAGGGCCTTAAAGACGGAATTTTATACAAGGTAAACTGGGCAGAAACTTCAAGTAGACAGCCCTTCTTCCCGGGCTCATATCTCACACTCCCGACATCGTATAAATACAAACCATACCTTTCCGGAAAGCTTGCAATGTGACCTAAAATTTTCATGTTTACATCAAAAACTAAAGAGGTCTCCAAAGGGACGAAAAACAGCCCTCAAGATACTGACTCCAGAAACGTATTCCGAAACGCAATGTTACGGTTTTGGCTATATCTCGGCCTATACAAGTAGGAAATTAGAAATTCCAAAGCCTATGGTTTGCTAACACCTTAAGCTATCAAATGGAGTAAAAATATGGGCAAAAATCCCACTTTTAAAATTCTGTAAATTTCCAGAATCGAAACAGAGACTATTTTGCTTTTAATTTCAGCTCTAATGATACTTTTAGCCCTTAATTCATACTAATTCTCAACCAAACTTCACTTTGGCTATAATCCACTATATTTCCAGAATTAAACCTTGAAAGTTAACTCATCAAAGAGATTAAATTCCACATGCAACCATGGATTAAACATAAACTCAACATAAAGGACTTGTTCTTGAACTCTTGCACCAAAACCTCACTAATTCACCCAAATTAAACATGACAACACTTAAATAATAATCTTAACATATATAATCAGCCCTTAATACTCAGAAACTTATCAAGAAACTCACATGCATCAAGATTATAACAATATCCATCAAGAATTCAACAAGAAAACCTCAAGAACTCATCCAAATACACATGCACATACTCCAAACTCAAACCCTAACTTAACCAATCCAATTATATACTTGAATTCATGAATTAAGAGAGTAAAAGAGATAGAATTTATAAAAGAAACATATGTAAAACATAGATTTTCAGATTAGGGCCTAAAGGAATTGAAATTGGGGTTTGAGAGATTACCCTTGGAGTAAAAAAATGGATGAAAACACAAGAGGGAGGAAGAGGAGGGCGGCGGCCACTGGCGGCTGGCGGTTTCCGGCGCCGGCTGGCCGGAAAAAGAGTGGTGGTGGTGGTGGCTGGGAGCACGGCAGAACAGGGAGGAAGAGAGGGTAGAGAGAGATTGGGGGTGTTTGGGTGTTTGAATTAGAATGACAATGACCCTTCTAACTAAAACTACTACTATATACTCCCTCTAATTAACTAGCTTAGGACATTTAGGGGCCTAATTAAATCTGAAACTTTAATTAAAATAAAGTAATTATAAGTGTACTAGACTAAAAATAATTAGTTTGTACTCAAGAAAATTAATTGGTAACACTTTGGTTAAAATAAACTAGGACTTGGATTAAATAGGATAAAATGAGTAAAATTACCACTTGAAACAATGTAAAGGGAATGAAATTTAAATAAATTAAAATTGGAACGGTAAAATATATATAGAAATCGAGGCGGACAATTATTAACCGTTTCTTGGTAAATAAATTTATAAAACACATCGTATAACTTGAAATACTTTAACTCATTGAATGAATATGTGAAGTAAATTTTTTTTTTAAGCCGATAATTCGGCACCTTAGCCATCTCCTGCACGAGACTTGACACCGATATCAATAAATAAATAAATAGATAAATAAAGGTAAACGCGAAAAATTTATAACGCGATTTGAATAATTATTATGATTTATAGGTAATTAAACATGATTTTGGGGTGGGTTATTACAGTACTAGTTGTCGTAATTAGCTAAATTACGTTCTAATTTTTTTTCTTCTTTCGATTTTATCTAATTTATTTATGTAGCGGTGACAAGTCTCGAGCAGGAGATGGAAAAAGGTGTCGAGTTATCGGTTTAAAAATCTTTGAATTACTTTATTCACCCGATAAGTTAAACTGTTTCGGGTTTTATCGTTTACGTTATTTCTTTAACCAAAAAAAAGGGTTTAATTATTTTACTCCTTAACATTTGTATTTTATTATCCAAACCTTAATTTATTTGGGTTGTACTCTTTTTATTTATTTACAAGTAATATTTATATTCTACCTATTTAACTTCTCTTTAATTTAAAGTTCCAATTTATTGTACCGTTTTGTTATCGATTAATTTTATTCAGTACAAACTAATTATTTCAATCTAGTATACTTACAATTATTTTATTTAACTTAATATTTCTGATTTTATTAAGCTCCTAATTGTTGTCCTAAGTTCAGTAGTGTGGGATATATTAGTATTAAAAGGGGGTTATGGGTTCATTTTCATCATCTAATTTTCAAACACACCCACACTCACTCCTCCCCTTCCCTCTCCTCCCTCTGCCGAGCACCCCCCCTTGCTGCTGCTGTTTCCGGCGACCGGCGCCGCCTCCCGCCGCCGTCCAAGGGTGGCCGCCGGCCACTCCTCCCTCTCTCTTGTGTTTTCATCAATTTTCTTCCTCAAAGGTAACCTCTCAAACCCCCAATTCAAATCCAATTAAACCCTAATCTGAAATTCATGTTGTCTTTATGTTATTCTTGCAATTTCTATCTCTTTTATACTCCTTTAGCATGAATTCAAAGTTTTGGTTGTATTAGCTAAGTTAGGGTTTGAGTTTGGGTTGAATGCATGTGAGATTTGGGTTGTTCTTGAGGTGTTTTAGTTGAAATTATGTTGGATAATGATTTTCCTCTTTATGCATGTGAGTTTATTGAAGAAACAGTGAGTTTAGGGACTGATTATGAGTATTAATCATGTTAAATAAGTGTTTTCATGCTCTAGTGTTATGAATTGAAGAGTTTTCATGAAGAAGGTGCTAGTTTAAGTGTTGTTCCAAGTAGCTTGTTGAATCCATGGTTGCATGGAAGATTTATGGCTGTATTTGAGTAAGTTTTGAATGTTCATTTCTGGAAATATGATAAATGTTAGCTAATTCGAAGTTTGGTTGTGAATTGGAAGCTTAAACAAACATTAGAAGTGGGATTAAGGGCATTAAAGTTCTGTTTGGGAATCTGAATTTTACAGGAGGATTAAGAGTATGATTTTAGCCCAGATTTTTACTCCATATGATAGTCCAAGGTGATAGCTAACTATAGGCTTTAGAATTTCAAGATTCCGACATGCGTAGGCCGAGATATGGCCAAAACCGTAACGGCGTGAAACAAAATACTTTTTCTGAGTCAATGATTTGAGGGCATATTTTCGGCCACTTAGAGATCTTATTAGTTTATGGGGTAAACATGAAAGCTTTAGGTCACGTTGCAAGCTTTCCGGAAAGGTATAGTTTGTAGACATCCGATATCGGGAATGAGAGTTATAAGGTCGCGATTAAGGGCTGTTCATAGAGGCTCTGCCCAGAAAGTTTAGTAATAAATTGGGATTTTATGATCCAATGTCAATCATTTAAGGGATTCTTTTTATTGGAGACTCTTTGGTCAATATTAGAACATCCAAGAGGTGTTTCCTAAGTTGAAAATGCTATCTTTTAAAGGTTAAGGTCATTTATCAAAGTTATGATTATTATGGTCAAGATTGAAGGTTTAAATTATATAGTGATAATCGACTTTAAGTTGGGTTGCGGATTGCATCAGTAGTACAAGAGCTCTTTGAAGCCTAATGATCCTAGGATTTAGTCCTTCACCAATTCTTAAATCCAATTCATCATTCAAACACTTCTAAAGCTCATCAATCTATCTCTATATGTTCTTCTTCACTACTTAGCGACATACTAAATAAAACCAAAGCACCCCGTAATCCTCATTCTAGCTTCTCATTTCCTTAATTTCCATTCTCCATCAATATAATTACTTTAAGTCATTTCGCAAGTTAAGTTACCATTCGTTCTTGTTCAAGTCTCTTTATGAGTTTCGTATCAAAAGATCAAACCGAAAGTTTTTAGTTTCCAAATTACAGCTTCAGCTTCTGTCCTGGCTATTTTTCAGACCCTTCCCTTCATTTTTAGACCTCGGCCATGTTAACAAAGTTGTACATCATGATTTTCCCTATTCCGAGAAGTACTCGTTTGCTTAATTCCGAGTTTTCTAGCCCGAGTTATGCTAAAAACTTTATTTCTTAAAAACCTGAAATTTTCTTTCTAAGTTATTTCATTCTTAGTTCTTATTCTACTTAACATTTGAAACTCACTAAGAACCTTATTCGGTTCTCCATTTTATACTTCTCTTATCTTAGTTTCCAAGCCGCCCAAGCCATCTCGAGGCCGAGACGCACCGCCTAACATCACACCGGTTCAAGGTATGCAAATTGTCCAACTTTTATCATTCAAGCACGTTACGATGCTTATTCATATCAATTTATATCATGATCTATGTCATACATTATTATTTTCAAAAGTGGTCCCGCCATATTATTATAACTCTAGCTAGTCGCGTGAAGTGCTAGCTTTTATTCATCTATAGGGTGCTCCTGATCAGAGTGACCAGACCTGACCAGTGTCTGACTGCATAGCAGTCACCCAACCCAAACTCCAAATCGGTTTATATCTATGCCAAATCCATTTAATACATGTTTAGCCCCGTCCCCGTTTTCAAAATGATTTTAAATGCCGGCACTAAAACTGTTTTCGAACGGTTTGACGTGTTGGAGGTTTGTGTACTGAGTGTTTCCCCACTCACTTTGTGTATGTTTTCAATGTTTTGTTTTAGGCGGTCCGAGCTCCCAAAGTAAAGACAAGGATAAGCAGAGGTAGAACTTCCGCGTGCAAGGTAGTCTTAAAGGGCGGATTTTGGCCGACCTCGGTGGTCTTCATGGTTCGAAAGATTAATTTGCATTGGAGAAAGTTTAATATATATATATATATACATATTTCTTTGATGGGTGTATAAAGTGTAATATCTATGGTTTCGGTGATTGTTTATGTATGGGTTTAAGCGTAGCATTCACTTGGTGGTTTATGTATATGTTGATGGTTTGTGTGCCTTGTCCCGAGTGGGGACGGCGGTAATGCCTCGATACTTGTCTTTTCCGCTGCGCTAATCACAGGGTTATGGCATGATTAAGGATAATCTTGTGGTTAAGGGTGTTGGGGGTGTTACATAAGCAAAAACATCTTTTCCAAAACTAACTGAACCGTATTGGGTAGGCTCAATTTTGATACACCCTTGGTTCCCGGCTCGCCCCAAACCTCCCTACACTCCCAACAATCCAACCCCAACTGTGTATCCATTTCAAGGTGGATCCGGGTCCTTAGAGGGTCATCCTCATTGTGCATGGCCTTCACTTCAAGGTGGATCCTGGACCATGGGGTGAAGCTTCGGGTCCTCAATGGGACCCTCCTTGAGCCTTTTAAGGGGTTCCAGGAATGTCAAAACGAATAATGAGCTGGTTGTTTCTAGGGAAGACAAAGAAAGTGGTGTTCCCTCATCAAAGAAGCTTCTAAAGGAGATCGACAATTGTGAAGAGGCAATCGAGCCCATTGAGAAAGCTGGGATCTCCCATGAGCTCACTTCAACACTCGGTGAATTTGGAGAGGCTAAGAAGGAAAGAGGGTTAAAGGATGACGTCTTCGTTCTTGTGGCCGATGAAAGAGAGCCTCTTGAGCTCTTTGAGACCCCATGAAGATCATGGTGGAGATGCATGCCAGGAAGAAGTTGAGGAGACTCACTTTGACCTCCCATCAAACCCCACTGAAAAAGATCAAGAAAGAGCTCCATTGAGCATCTTGGCGCTACTTATTGAAGAGCCAAACAACCTCCGAGATGACTCCCTCGATGAGCACTGTAAGGGCTTCCTTGATCATCTTCATGAGGAGAGTGAGGAAACCAATTGAAGACTCACTTATGTAATTTAGTGAATTATGTTTGGATGATGGGTGTTGTTCTATGAAGTCTTTGGGTGAGTCATGCATGCTATTTGGGAGACATTAGTTGTGTAACACCCCGAGTATATGATTAAAGTGTGACTACAGAGGATTGAAATGACTACTTATATCACCAAGGTGCACCTTTTTTTATGGTAGCTCATCCGTCGAGAACTCCATAGTTAAGCGTGCTTGGCTGGGAGTAGTCTCAGCATGGGTGACCTCCTGGGAAGTTTTCCTAGGCAGCGTGTGAGTGAGGACGAAACATGCTGGAAAGACTTGTGGTGATTTATGGAGCCAGTGAACAATCCCTGAAGTCGTTCCCGGTAATGTCAACGGCTTGGGAGGGGCCGGGGCGTTACAAGTTGTTAGATGTAGTGTCTCGTAGCATTGGTTGGCATGGAAATTTTTTTTGTGATCGGTCGGAGCTTAGTGTAGGGTCTAAGCTTTGTAGGAGGTAAAAATTTATCGACAAATCAGAAAATGACACATTGAAAATAAATTAAATTTATTCGGCCAATTATTATTCGCCATGTTTAAAATTAATTAAGGCGGTCTATTTAATTAAATTTTAAATTGAAATGTATCGTGGCTAATATTGTGACACGTGCCAATTATGGTGCAGAAAAGAGTAATAATTTCTTTATTTTAAAAATAAAGGAATAATTAATTAACTTGGGTCCAAGCTCAAAACCCGACTCAAACCCAAGCCTCTAGAGCCTATAAATAGGAGTCCTCTCCCTCATTTACAACAGACTCTGCAGTCTACCCTCGGTGGCATTTGACATTCTGCACTCCAGAAGCTTCAGAAGATCGAACTGCAAGCGACCTCCAACTACCAAACGTCAAGGATCAAGGTCTGCAAAAGCTCCAAGCCTCTACCGCATCAAGATCAAGAACTGCTACAAAGTTCTTCGGCGAGACCTGCAAATCCTTCAGAAGATTGAACTACAGACGCTCTCCAGCTACAAGCGACAAGGACCAATGTTGGCTAATTGAACAACTTATGTTCTTCGCTGCGGTCATCTTCCTCGTCTGATTCATCGATCGATACCAAGCATTCAAGCCCTCACATCCGAGAACTTGAAGAACTGCAACCAACAGTCGACCTGCAGACGGTTAAACTTTAAGCAGCCTCCAACTACCAAGCATTAAGGGGATCAACGCAAGACCTTCAGCTCAAGAACTACAACAAGAGTCCTTCAGCTAGTCCTGCATTCGAGATCAAGACCAAGTGTGTGCGCCCTCGACCCACCCAAGTTTCAGGAGATCGAATCAGATGACTACTTTGTTGTATTTAATACAGAGATTGTACCCGCATACATTCAAATATTAATACAAATAATTTGTTTCTGAATTTCCTATCTTTATTTATTTTAGACTCGAAATTTGTGTTTACAGGCTTCATGGTCCTTTAATGCAAGATCAGACATTAGTTAGAGGCTTATGCCTACCATTTTGATTGACGCCCCCTAAATATTATTTGCATGCTATTGGGTTTGGTATTGACTCTGTGAAAGGGTCATACGTGTTATTTGGTTGACATTGATTATTCGATGTGCTTAAAGAATGTAGACTGAACGTTTTGTGAAACTAGGTTTGCCATGGCTGTTGGGTGTTGTGTCGAATGTGAAATGCTGGTTTGACTTTGATTTCTTGAGTCCTTTCGAAGTTCCATTGACTTTAACCTACACAAATCAGCCTAGGGTGGGAAGCGAGTTGAGCGAACCACCATTGACTTTAAATAAAATTAAATATTGACACTTATTTTTGTTTATATGTTTTTTCTAAACCTAATTCTAATTCTAATTTCTTTTTCCAGATAAGTAAGATATATGCAAATAAAGAAAGGAAAATAGTAAAATTGTTTAGGTATTGATAAGTAAAATAGTGCACAAAAGGTCACATAATAACATTACTTATTAAATATCTTAATTTTAAATTATACGCATAAATTAAATAAAAATACATAAAATAAAATAAAGTAAATTATGGTGTGTTTGGTTAGTCAAAAATTCATGAGAAATGATCAATTTTCTCAAGTTGACTTCTTTTCCCCATATTTGAATGTATATTGATGTTGAAAAAACTTTATGAGTTCACAATTTCTCACATTTTCCTAGAAAAGATCTATTTTATGAAAAACTTCCTATAAAAAAATTTCCCCGAAAAAATTTCCCTTAAATTATTACCAATTTCCCTTAAATTATTACCAAATGCTCACAGGGGTAATTTCTCACCTATCTTTTCTATCTGATAAAAGGTCAGGCCTTGAATTGATCCGGTCTGATGCAAAATAAGCCGACGCCGAATATTTACAGTGATAGCATTGCTATTTGCTGTGATAACACTCCAAAACAAAACCGAGAATTTGAGGGTGCCACCTCCTTATTCCACGTAGTCCAAACTCAGAGTCCAGATGTCAGCATGCTAGCTGCTTGAAGAAACATCACTGTTAGCTAGCTATGTTCCCGGCCATTACCCAACAAAATCCCTCGTCTGTTTTCACTCTCCTTTTGCACCCACTGAATTCATAAGGTGAATTAGGAGGTGGAGGGTTTTGGAACAAACCAAATAGAAAGAAAAGAAAAGAAAAGAAAAGAAAACATCAATGGAGTTTTTTGGTGTGTCAATTTCTGAGAATCTGGGTGACAGTGGCCACGCCCAGTTGGTGCCCATCTCTGTCTTTGTTGCTGTCTTGTGTTTCTGCATGGTTATTGGTCACTTGCTTGAAGAAAATCGCTGGCTCAATGAATCCATCACCGCCATTGTCATTGTAAGCTTTCATTTCATGGATTCTGCATGCAACGCCTCACTAACTAGGAATCATTAGGGCTTTCTTTGATTTCCTTCTTATATTGGGATTCTTGGGGAGTAGTTCAGAAGAAATGGCATCTACTGTTTGAGTTTTGCTGTCAAATGAAACTTTGTGCTATGATTATGGAGCCTTGGACTACCTTAGCCTTATTTCATACATTTTGTGGGGGCTTGGAGAGTACTAAAATGTTGTCACTGTAATTCTAGCATCCACTGGGAAAACTCTCATAAAATGATAGAGGTTTTAAAGGGTTATAAATTGCTCTTGGTTGAGCAAATGTATGCTCAAAAGTTGTTGCAAAGTTTCTCCTATTTTAGATGCTTTTCATTTGAACGAGGATAATTGCTTTATTGGAAGGACATGTAGTGTACATATGCCTGAGATGAGAACACTGCAAGTTTATTGAACTATTCAGTCTATTCATTCTTAACACGATATAGTGTACATATGCTTTTCAGTCTTCCTGACTTTTACTATGAGAATTCTTTGCTATTCTCTGCTATAAGTTTGATTCGGACCCTTCTTAACACGATATAGACTCCTAGGATTCGTTCAAGTTAGATGTGTTTGACTTATCATATACTTTACCAGAACCAATGTTCAGAAAAGAGAGAACACATTCATTTTGTTCCGAGTTTACTGTCTTGGATTTCGATTCATCTGCGATTCTCTTTGCGTCTCGCTAGGGATGCCTGACAGGAATGATAATATTGTTCATAAGCAAGGGTAAAAACTCTCACATACTTCGATTTGACGAAGAACTCTTCTTCATCTATCTCCTTCCACCAATTATCTTCAATGCTGGGTAAGATAGTCCCCTGAAGTTTTTGTTTTAGGATACAAACCATGACCAATATGCTGTCTTTTGAGATATTGAAGCATAAATCTACCTTCTGTTGGCTTTCTGTTGTGCACAGATTTCAGGTGAAGAAGAAACAATTTTTCCAAAACTTCTTAACTATCGTGCTCTTTGGAGTTTTTGGTGTTTTTATCTCAACATCCATCATTGCAGCCGGTAACATTTGCACCCACTTAATTAGTCCAGCGGCCGAGAGTGATTACTAATTCCTGCACAATCTGTTTAATTGTTCAGGCAGCTGGTGGCTGTTACCGAAAGTTGGATTTCTCGGACTGACAGCACGCGACTATCTTGGTAGGCTATAATCTCACTTTCATTCACTTTGTCCATGATTCTTCCGAAGCGGGATTTATGTGAAAATGATGTTTTGGATTGAAATTCAGCTATAGGAACCATTTTCTCCTCCACTGACACCGTCTGCACACTTCAGGTGAGTGTGATCATGTACTATTTATTTCTCTGTGTAAGAGATTCGGTATGACTTCTAAACTTTTGTGTGCTTTTCGTATACATAGGTTCTTAATCAAGAAGAGACTCCGTTGTTGTACAGCCTTGTTTTCGGAGAAGGGGTGGTTAATGATGCAACATCGGTTGTTCTCTTCAATGCAATCCAAAAGCTAGATGTTACTAGGGTTGGTCCTTGGACATTTGCGCGTGTCGTCGGAGATTTTCTGTATCTTTTCTTTGCAAGCACTGCCCTGGGAGTCACTGTAAGTATTGGTTTCATGCCTAGACTACTCAAAATAGGCCTTTTCCCTTGGTTAATATTGTTCCATAATTGAGCAGCAAATTGTTGCAAGGCCAGAATATGACGTAGAAAATCGGATCTTTGTTTGTCGAGCATATAAGTATGCTGGTCCTTGACATTTACTTTGTTCCTGCAGACTGGCCTAGTGACTGCTTATGCTCTGAAAGCCTTGTACTTTGGTAGGCAAGTCCCTAGCTCATGAACTTTCCCCTTTTTTTCCCTCTCTTTTTCTTTTCTTTTTCTTCGGGAAATGATCATGAACTTTTCTCAACTATTGTACAAGTTGCAGAAGGTAAAATCTTAACTTCCTCTCTTTTGCTTGGTCTTGATAGGCATTCTACTGATCGTGAAATCGCCCTCATGGTTTTGATGGCTTACTTGTCCTACACGTTAGCTGAGGCATAAGATTAGTCATGAAATTAGCAAACTTCCTTGTTTCTCGAGATTACATCTTCCTTCTAAAACACCAGTGCGGCTTGAATGAACTCACTCGGACACTTTTTCATTTGATTTTGGCAGCTGTCCAAGTTGAGTGGGATTCTGACTGTGTTCTTCTGTGGCATTGTAATGTCACATTATGCATGGCACAACATCACATTACTTTCAGGAAGCAGGTAAGATTACTATTATCAATCGCAATTCACGACATTTAGTTTTTAGAATAGAAGTGATGACTGGATTGTGTAATCTATGCAGGTGATTATATGGTGGGCGGGGCTTATGAGAGGGGCAGTCTCTATTGCTTTGGCCTTCAAACAGGTTTAGCTACATCACTTGTGTAATTTCTATTGTCCTAAATGAGTTATGCTCTTGTTATGTTATTTCTATATTCACATTTTAATGTGGTTTTTCTGATCAATTTTATCTGATTTTAATTCATGAAGTTCACATATTCGGGCATTACTTTGGACTCGGTCAATGCCACCATGGTTACTGTCACCATAATTGTTGTACTCTTCACGACTCTGGTGAGCATGCTTCTGACCCTAACTTCAAAACGACAAGTTTATCGGACTACAAATAAAAGCAACCCTAAAAAACTAGACCCAAAAATGACCTAAACGAAACCCCCGAACCTGGCATGATGCAATCTGATCCTGACCTGAAGGAGTCAATTGCCAGGCAACTTGAATGACCCAATCCCTGTGTCTAATTTCTATATTTTTGGACGTGACGTGAATGCAGGTTTTTGGGTTCCTAACGAAGCCGCTAGTACTTCACCTGGTTCCACATAGTCAAAGCCCGGGGTCCCGAGAGCCTAAGTCACCAACTGAAGACCTCACTCTGCCAATGCTATCGATGGATGAATCCACAGCAACAAACTTGAGTAGAGCCAAGGATAGTTTGACACTACTGATGGAGAGACCGGCTCACACCATACATTCATACTGGAGAAAGTTTGATGATGCTTATATGAGACCCTTGTTTGGCGGACCGGCCAGCAGCAGTAGAGGCGATACCAGATCTTAAATGATTCAAAGGGATCGATAGGAGGAAACTGATGAAGCCACTCTTGTTATGCGGGTAAACGGTAAATCCTTTCAATGGCCGAGTACATAGGTCTGTCTAAGAGGGATTAAACAAGAGTTATCCGTACGTTGCAGAAGCCATATGTGAAAACCAGCATTGGGGACAATGTCGCCTCAATATTATTGTACTACTGTTTTAAATTATGCCTTTTGGAAATGAACCACCCAAGGAGCATTCTGGCAATCAAATGGTTCAGAGAGTTTTCGAATGTGCTCGAGACAGGCAATATGATTTTCTATGAGGCTTCAATAGTGTATTTCTTGTCTAGTGTTTGCCTGTTCTGTATGTGACAGTAAAGAAAATTGTGTCATATGATTTTCTAAGAGGCTTCAAATAAAGCTTGGCCATATGATTGGGTTCTCATGCCTCTGTTATGTAAACTATATGATTGGGACTATAGTTTAAGATTAGTAAGCCTTTCATCATACATTTATCAGAAGTGGTCAGTAATTTCATCCTTTCAAGCCTTTCTTTTGTTTTTTCTGATTGATCAAACAATTGGCTCAACAAATGTTAGCAACAGAACAGAAACATGAGGTCTTGAAACTGAAGAGAAAATTTAAGCCACAAATGGTACCAATAATATATAAACTGGTGAAGAAAAGAGTAAGCAGACAGAATCCAGCTTGTACAAATTCCTTTTACAAAGGTCTTTGAAGATCTAGGCATCCCTAACTGAGGTGTCAGAATACTTCACTTCATTTGCTTAATAAAGAAAAGAAAAGAAAAGAGGTGCACTCTACAAAATAAACAAATAAACAGAGCAGAGCAGCATTCATCTTCTTCTAAGCTTCTTCTTCTTAACCTACATAATCATAATCCTCTGGCATCACCTAATTACAATCATCAACCCCCCCCCCCCCTACTAAGACTAACTCGCATCAACTTACATACTCATACTACTACCACTACTATCCAGTACAGCTCCCTTTCAACTATTCTCTAACATTTATCCAACTGTCAGTTACATGAGAATAATCACATCTGCTACCTGCCAAAAAAATAGCAAGCCAAGGGTTAGCTTCAATGAAACACAGCTCATGTATACTGTAATGCACAAACCTAAAACAGTTTCCCGGTCACGATTCTTTTAGCTTCCCATGAGCAAAGATGACTACCATAAGTGTCAGATAACGTAAGCTGAAATTTCTTCATCTTCTTATACTTCCAGCACATTAAACAATGGGTGTCCACGACCAAATGAAGATGCTTGCCCGTCAAAGTTAACTCTTAACTTTGTTGGTGAAGAATATAAAAGTGGTTCTAGATTGGGTTATACTACTGAGGAAACTTCAACTTGTGACAACCACTTCCTCCCAAACACGCAGGAATGTTGGATTGTAAGAGTCAGGATTCAGGAGTAAAATAATTTGCCACGAAGTGCAAATTCATATGCTCGACACTCACAAGTAACGACTGCTACATGAAGATGCCACCTAAGATGTTCAAAATCTCAAAAATCCTAAAAGGTGCTAAAAGTAGAAACTTAACATAGTTATTTTACATTAGAAAATTTCTGCATGATTTGTTTTCCATGTCAACCTCTTTCACATGCAAATCTAAAGGTTTATGAGGGACTGAGCTCGAATATTAAAACAGGTATAAATCCTAAAAGGTTATAATAAGCACACACACTTGGTCTTAAGTGCTTCAACAATAACCTAACAGGATTCGTGTCAATATGATCTAGAAAAAAGCTGGCTGGTTAAGGCTCAATTGAATAGCCAGAGGCACAGAAAGATTCAAATAAAATGGAAATAAGTAAGACATATATATCCTACAGAGCAAAATGTGAAATCGTTAGTTGGTACTTGGTACTAACCACATATTATGTCATGCTCGCTGAGAAAGATGATTGCGGGCAAGTGCTTCTCTAATCCCTGGTGTTGTGATGCTCTCACATCCAAAGAGTTCCTGAAGCTTTGTGTCACATATGATCGTAGAATTCAATGGATCCTGGAAAATCCATGAGATTGTCAGTGAGAAAATTATAAGCAGTCTGCCCACAGAAGATACTCAGAACTCAAGCAAACATGTGGCGAAGACAATGCATCAAACCCTAACAAATTTCATATGTATGCTTAACAGATGGGGAACAATCACCCACAACACTTGACTTGGCCTTTGGTTTTGAATCAGCAAATTGCGCTGTAATGCAGTAAGTCAGCACAAAGAGGCCCTGTGCTTATACCAAAGTACAGACCATAATCTCTAATTAGTCAGAGCACATCGGATGTTGAGAGGTTATCCAATTGCTTATTTGTAAAAATGGCACCCCTCATTAATTGTAAGGGAGGATTTCTCGAAAACGCATCCTTCTGAGGAGCATTTCATGTTTAGGTAGGACCCAACCCCCCTCTCATTTCTTTAAATACGCCTGACTTTGCATCAGATTTTAAAAGAGTTGAAGACAATATGACCTATTTCATTTACCAGGTTATTTCTGATCTTAAAATGTATCATAGTCTTCAAAGTTCTTTCCAGTTTGTGTTCCAGAGGGACTAGCAGCAGTTATTACTTGAGATGGATATGTTCTACTCCCTTCTCATAACCTACCAAAATATATAATGAGCAAAGAATTTTCCATAACATTAACAAGTTGAATTAAAGTCATACAGAACCTAAAGAACTTGAGAGTTCTAAAAGTAATGAAGGCCTTCTCACCATTGAAAATTTGTCTAACCACCAACATGGGAAGTTCTACTACAAAAATCACTCATGCCTAAGTTAGCATACTGCAAAACTATGAAGGTAAGACCTGCTGCAAGGACAACTGTTGTGCGACTATGAGCATATTTACATCAGACAACAGCTCTAGCCAGAAAAAGGATATGCTAATATGCATGCTACAGTAGAACTTAACTGAACAGAATGCCCCTAGTTGACATTTGGCTTTGCTTGAGCCAAATGCTGCCTCCACTTTAATTGTATACGAATATATTAAATCACAAGCAACAAATGATATATTTGCTTAATCTTCACAAACTTCAGTTACGGAAATGTCACATGATGGATAAACAAGTCAAAAAAACAAGCAATGCATCAAACAAAGGACCCACCTCCAAGCCTTCCACCTTAATGTACTCTTCAATGCGCTTATATACTTCTGATTGAAGCATCTCCTTCTCATTAGTACCCAAGAATTTTGCAAGTGCTTCAGAAATCACAATAGGAGCAGCTTCAGTGCTTGGAACTTCAGATTCTTCAATCTTAGCTTTCTTGGACTGTTGACCTGAATCCTCTGAAACCAATAGAACACCCATCAGAATAAAAATTTCAGCTTAAGATAAACTTTGTATTATGAATATCTCTCGTCACATTCTTACTTGTAGAATCGAGAGGAACAATATGTTTTGCCAGAAGCTTGTTCATCTGAAACATGTCCGTAGAATCAGTCTCAAAGACAAGCCGTAACTCATCATTGCAAACTATCTTTCTTTTGTTACTTGGATCTTGGAGATTGTGTTTCCTTATATAAGCCCAGAGCTGCTTAACAATCTGCATTGCATACACAAACAGAATTATTAGAGAGACGCAAACATGCGGGCATGAGCCAGGAAGTAAAGATATGAAGAAAAATCAAAAGAAAAGGCACAGTACCTCAGTTCGAGCCATAGTAGGTTGCCCAACAATTGCTTGGAGCAGCGGTGAAACGCCACAAAGTTTATTCAGACCACCCGGACCCCCTCTTCTCTTGGGTCGGCTCTGAGCACTGGAATTGAAATCAAGTGAGCAGGTGAGGAAATAACTCAAACAAAACGAGCAATAGAAAATATTACAGGAAGTGAAACTACTGTTGTAAACCCCACCCCCACCCCGAAAAAGGTAGAAAAAGCTCACAAAGTCGCACACAAATACAAAATGAATCCAAAAGAATGAAAAGACCATGCGTTAACATTACTTATAATTAGGATTGTAATACCCCGGCGCATGGTTAAAGTATGGCTCAAAAGGACTGAAATGACTACTTATATCCCCAAGGTGCGTCTTCTTTTTAGGAAATTTGCAAGAAAACTGATTTACAAAGATCAACAAATCAACATTGAAAAAGCCATGCCCCCACAGAAACAAAGTAAGGAAAGGGGCTAAATTTTATTGCCAGTAAACATAAGCTGCTATCATGCCAACAAGACAGATATTATGTCCTTGAGCCTTAAAACTATTGTTGGAAAGACTTCGCTAAAGAAGTATTCATATATAACAAGAAATTTCAAACTATCACTTCTCCTAGTTAGCATGCAGAAAACTGTAAGAAACATTGTTACTATCCCAGCTACGGGTGCTGATACAGCAACCTTTCATGCTACTGCTCAAAATAAACAAGAAATTTATCATGCTTGCAAACATTCCAATGAAATTATCAAGGAAGGTGTGTACAATTAATCACTCCAATTTGAAATTACCTACTGTTTAATCACTGGACAGCTTCTCACAAGTGACAATTCAACAATAAAATTCCAAACCCCAATCAATTTTATTGATCAATTACAACAAAGTTGAAAACTTGCATGGTTTAAATGTATATTGTCAATAAATGAAACCAATTTGATTCACATCACAAGAATATATCTGCGGTCCCAGGTAAACCAAGTGTTTATGCATTCAAGTTTATCACAAGTGCAAAATGCAGCAATAAATTCAAACCCCCATCAGTCACGGGTTACTCCTGGTAAGGAAGTTACTTGGGAACATTTTGTAAAAGTAGTCAGTAATTTTCTAACTTGGGTTGCCCTGAGGTACTTGGTCATTTCAAAAGCACAAAGCAGCACAGAGGCAAGAACCCTAGATTATAACTGATCCACTAGATACTCCAAATGAAACTCTGAGTAAAGGAAGAAACCCCAAATGAACCAAAATCAAGAGGAAGAGCAATTTCTCCACATAAACACTGCTTAACTTAAGGGGAAAGAAGAAAAAAAAGCAACTCCTGCCTCTTCTACCCCCATTTCCTTCGTAAATCAAATACCCAAATGTCCCGAAAATAGGCAAATCTCTGAAAATGATCCAAATGCCCAAATTTGAAGCAAAAAAAGGGGGAATGAGTAACGAAAATCACAAAAGATACTAAATTCCCCCAGCCCACCAACTTTCCAGATTAGGGCACAAAATGCGTACACATGTAATGTAACCGCATCATCGACGCAGTCAACAACAGGAGATGCACAAATTTCTCGATTTGAAGCACCCCCAAAAGTCAAATTGACAAATTCGCAAAACAAACAGAAAAGCCCTCAATTTGAAATCAAACAGATAACCCTAAAAATTGAACGACTGAAAAGAGCACCAAAACCCCAAAAATGGAGATAAAAGAGGAGGAACAAAACACAAAACCTCTCCTTTGGCGGCGCCGAAGAGTGAGAATCCACAACTGCACTCGCACAAGGCTGACCGAAACTGATCTCAGTGGGTCCCCGATGTCCGGCGACTGCTCCCCCGAAAGTGGGCGGGAAATGAGAGTGCGGGGGATGGTGAGGATGATAAACATGGTGATGAGGGACAGGGTGAGGGTGAGGGTGAGGACTGAGATTAGGGTTAGGGTTAGGGCTAGGGTTAGGGTTAGGGTTTAGAAGATGGGTTCTGGGAATAACGGGAGGGGGATTGAAGAAAAGGGTGATCTGGGCACGAATGAAATCGAGTTTATTAGAGAGATCGAAGCCCAATTTGGATTGAAGACGAAGAATAACGTCGTTGAAGGAGGTGATAGTACCAGGAGTAGTCTCTCGCAAGAGAGAAGCTAAAGCCTCAACTATTTCTTGGTCCGACGCCATTTTTGAATTGGATGATGGGGAATTATATTTTGTCTCTCTCTTTCTCTCTCTGTGTGTAACAGAAAAAAACGGATTCTATCCACCCACTACTACCCACCTTCTCTCTATCTCTCTCTATCTGAGTCGCTGTCTCTCTCTGTGTGTGTCTGTCTGTGTCTTTCTCTCTCTTATTTCTCTCTCTCGCTCTCTCTCTCTCTCTCTCTTCTCTCGGAAACATACAGGGTGGGCTTCAGAGATGGATAAGTGGTATTTTAAATTATATTTTGACAAAAAAAAAAAAGCCCATCTTACTCTTCGCCTTCTTTATTTATTCTTCGGGACATTCTCTCAAGTCTTACCCGACACAAATCTGGTGGGCGGTGGCTTTCGACTTTTTGAGGTGGATGTGTGAAAAGGAGTTTAGTTTATTTTGGATTTATTGAAAATTTATTCGATTTATTAATTTTGGATGTTTTCTTAAGGAATATGAGAAATGAGGTAAATTTTTTAAAAAAAATGTGAATTGAGTTTGATAGTAGTGGAGGATCTAGACTATAAAATTCACAGTATCCACTTTCATAGTTATTAAAATCTTGATCCAGATCTACGATCATACGATTTTATGATCCAAAATTCTCAATGCGATTATACTATCTACATTACGATCCTACATGGGTGAATTCCGATCCAAATTACCCCATATATAGATCCGAGTTAGGATCCCGATTTTAACAATTTTGTCCACTTCATAATATTTTGGATAGTTGGACTATTGTGTTGAATTAGACACTATTTATCAATATTTTTGGGTCTTTTCTAGGGTGTCTACTTAACGTAATTATACAACAACCTCCTAAAATATAATAGGTTGCTTAAATTTTGTTGGAGCCTGGGGTGTCCGTGGACGCCCTTGGTGTCAATGGGGATCCGCCCATGTTTGATAGAGGGAGCATCAATCCTATAAAAAGAGACATTTGATTAACATTTAAATTTAGGTCACTACAGGCCCTATTCTATTAAGTATAGAAAAATGTAAATAAGTTAAGGCAAAGTCATATAAAGAAAATTAAGTAAAGTAGTAGAAGTAGTAAATGTCGAATCACCTATTATATTTTATTTTAAATAAATTTTGTAAGTTAAATAAAAAAATTTAAAATTAAATTATCTAAAAATACAATCTTATTATTTTGGATGGGAAAATAAAATAAAGTAAAATTTTACTTATCTTGCAAAAAAGAGAGGGGCCTATATAAGAATTTTACAATCTTAAACAATAATTTTTCTACCCAATTCGTTAGAACTAGTGAACCATCCTTTTTATTATGCTTATACCTAATTATAATCTTGGTTTTCCTCAACAAAAAAAAATTATAATCTTGGTTGACATTTTAAGGGTTTTATTTTCATGATATAAAAAGAAGAAGAAGAAGAAGAAAGAAAGAAACCTCCTTATTTGTTACACTTCTGTTGCTTAGAATCAAATGCAAGACAAGACAACTACCACTCTAGTGTCTAAGCCCATTGGATGAGGTAATGATATGATGAATAATATTAATATATATAATAAACCCAAGTTGATTAGCAAAAGGTTGCCTTGTCCAATATTGGCAATGGGAGATCGATTCCTTCACTTAGTTTAATAGTACGTACGTTCATTTTTATCTGACATTTACTGTTTTCAGTGTCAATTTTTAATCAATAATATCTAATATAAAATTTTTACAAAAATATAATATTATATTCTTTTAATAGTATTTTTTTTATAACGAATCTAATGACATCAATTTTGTATGATGAATTGCCGTACAAATTAACATATTAACGGTCAAAGTTTTTAATACAATTTCCTAGAAGACAGATAAATAAAAACGGAGGGAGTACTAAGTTAATATCAAAAACATCAATGTTTAAATCTATTTATTTTACCATGGTAAGCAATCCAAATTGTTCTAAATAAGATAAATATTATATTAGATTCAATAAAAATATAGTTTTAAAAAACAGACCTACAAAATTTTTAGAAATACATACCGATATTGTCATTTAAGTCTTCTATTCTATAGTTTGCATATTTGCGCATGTGTGTAGTAAGAATGTAAATTCCATTCCATTAGCAAGACACTTTTAATGTGGAAGACCCAACTCGTACAACCAATAAGATCCATAACTAATGTAGTTAGAAACTTAGAATCAATTGAGTATAGCCGTATAGGAACTATACAATTTGTTTAACTTTTCCGACATTTTTACACCGTACAACGATGTTAATAAAAGAAAATATTGGATTCCTTTTGGTATATGTGCTCAAAAGTGTTTCTCTTAAAAGTGAAAACCAAGTTCTTTTTTGTCTTTTATATAAAATTGAAGATGATTACTACATATACACATACATACTAACACACATACAATATTTATATATATAACATTCAACATGATTAATTATTTTTCTTAAAAGAGAAAACTTGCAAGCTTAATGTGGACATAATGATGTCAATTAAAATCTCTTATAAACATTGTTAAAAACATGTCAAAGTGTTAATCCAGTACTTAATTATGGCATTAAAATAAAAAAAATGAAAAGAAAATTAAACATGTAATTTGAGTTTTTTGGGTTATGTTGATCATTCTTCACATTTGTTGGATCACCACATGATGAGTACCCAATTTAGTACAAACTCCCCCATTTATCTCTTTGTTATCCTAATTAGGGCTCCTTGAGTAAATTCCTTCTTTTTCTCTCCTTTTCTTTCCTTCAATTCAAGGCAAACCCCATGTTATCCAACACCTCTTTCCATCCAAACTTGCAAATTCATCAACTCTTTTTTACCCTCCCACTTTTTTCCTAATGAGTTATGTTTCTTTCACCACAATTCTAGGCCTCTCAATGAAATCATTCACATAATTTTTCTGTGGTAAATACTTAAGGAAGGAGCAACAACTTATTTTGATCTCAAATTTCACTAAGTAACTTGCTTGAAATTTTTTTTATCATTTTCTTTAAAAACAAATTAGAGGAGAAAAATAGTTTGAAAGCATAATTAATAAATGGGTGGTGAGACAGAAGGTTCCCACAGCAGACATCCCAGTGAAGTCTCATTGGCTGGAGAAGAAGATGAGGAAAACGTTGCTTTGCAATTGGGCCCTAAATGCAGTATTAGGGAACACCTTGAGAAAGATAAGGTTTTACTTCTTTCTCTTTTTCCTTTGAAGTACTTATTCTAATGATGATGAGCATCCAAATAAATTAACTTGTTAATTTTGTTTTAAATTGGTTGGATGAAGGATTACGATACGATTTGAATCAACCTACAAACGATTATGTTTGTAAAGGATAAGATTGTCTATATCTAAATCTCTTTAAATCCGTAAGATTTTGACCCTACCAGTCCTAAACTGTGGCAGTGTTATAAAATTATGTTTGTCTAGGAAAAGGGTCCCAAAAGAATCAAATTACTTAATCAATTGTAAGATGTTTTAGTAATATGGCAGGATGATGAGAGTTTGAGGAAGTGGAAGGAACAACTCCTTGGCAATGTGGATATCAATGCAGCTGAAGGTATGTGTTAATTATTAATCACTATCGCACATAGCAACATCTGTCTAGATAAGACTATCAATATCTAAATCATAGAAAACCTATACAAGCGAGTGTTATATTTTCTAGCACAATCTTATATGCATTGAAAGATGGGGATTACAATATGGTGTGTTTTTTAATGTAGAAAATGTTGAGCCAGATGTGAAGATATTAAGCTTGACAATAGTTTCTCCTGGTAGAGAGGATTTAGTATTACCATTGCCTGAGGATGGGGATCCAAAGGGGTTGTGGTTTACTTTGAAAGAAGGTAGCCCATACACTCTCCGCTTTTGCTTCCAAGTTAGCAACAATATTGTGTCTGGCCTTAGGTACGTCAACACTGTCTGGAAGACTGGTCTCAAAGGTACCCTAATATACTCTCCTTAATTATTACCCCAATTACTTATTTATTTACACATTTCATTATTTCCCCCTTAATTATTATATGAACTAATTAGATTTTTACCCATTGAGGTTTTGTGAAACTAGAATTTTAGTCCCAAGGTTTTGAAAATTAGTTTTTTCCTATCTTAACTTTGAATCAACTAATAATTAACCCACCTAACCTTTGTATTAAATATTAAATACAACCTTTTCATATCAAACTATTGATAAAATTAATGTTAATAGACAAAATTGCCCTTAACATAAATACTCACATTAGAAATGATCTAACCCATTGAGGTCCCTTCGCTCTACTTTTATATGGTCATGATGATATATGGGAAGAGGAGGGCAGGTTTATATTGTCATGATGATACAAATAGAAAACAAAATCAACAGAAAAGGCATACCAAATAGAAACAATGATTCATAAAAACCTAGAACAATACATATCTTCTCTCCTATTACTTGGAGTTCAGTAGAGGAAAATTTCCACAGCAGGGGAAACATAGCTTGAACACAAACGAGGCAGCAACACATAGGCAACGCACAGTGAAACTAACTGATTAATTTTTTAGAGGGATAAAGTTGTCTTTTCATACTTTTAATTAAGGTTATTTTAGACTTTTCACACCATCTTACAAGGGTAAAGTTGTCATTCACTGAAAAATGAGTAAAATAATAAAAGGTTCAAACTTCACATAGGATAAATCTAATTTCCCAAACCTTGGGGATAAAATTCCACTTTCACTAAACCTCAATAGGTAAAATCCTAATTTGTTCTTTATTATATACTGCAAATTATGTTATAAGACGGTCTCACGATGCATTACCTACAAATGAATGAATAAACTTATAGTTGATAGCACCAAAGAAATGCTTGGGACCTTCAGCCCTCAGCCAGAGCCATACACACATGAGATGCCAGAAGAGACGACTCCTTCGGGCTATTTTGCAAGAGGCAACTACTCAGCCAAATCCAAGGTAGATCAATCCTCAATTTGAAGGTCTTTTTTTGATACTTATTTACCTCAACATTTGTGACTTTCTGATTGTGCACCTATGTTTTTCAAAGTATACATTTAGATAAAGACTTGTTTAATTAATTAGTAATGTCAACATTAATTCCTAATCTATTGTATCATGATTTTGTGTGTTTTCAGTTCCTCGATGATGACAACAAATGCTACCTAGAGATCAATTACACATTCGACATCCAAAAAGATTGGCCATCTAAATGATGAAGGATCCAAGTTTATTTATGCATTTTTGTTTATCTTCTTCTTACTGTCCATCGATCCCCAGCTAGCTAGTTATCTGCTACTGCATAGTAATTTCATGAGCCAAGCTTTTGTTCAAAGTCCTCTCTATTCAATTATCAGAAGAGGAGTATATCATGAGGAAGATAGCAATTAATGGAGAAGCTAATTAAGCTAGCTAGGTAGAGATATATATCACATGGTTATTGGTTTCAATAAGAAGCTCCAATCCATATATTTTTATTCAACAAATTAAACTAGTAATTAGTGTCATATTTTACCTAATGTAATGTACTTCTTGTGTGTTTTTAAGTTTTGGGCAATAGCCTTACTTTTTCTAAACAAGATTCATAAGCATTTTTGTACAGGAAATACAAGTTTTTTTATTAAATAATAATTACTCCAAAAAAAGTTTCCATCTGTTTGCTTTTTTAGTATTTGTTTTATTAAGCAACCTGACCAAGGTTACGTTCAGAAATAATGAGAACAAGGCAACATAAAAACAAAATAATCAAGCTTTGCTACAATTGCAGTAAACCCCAGGACCTGTTGGGTTTGATGGCCCTTTTTTTAAAAAAAAATTAAGCCACTTAATTGGATAAATCGTTAATTAATGATTTATTTATGTGAGTAATTATAATTTTTCAAGTGGATAATTTAATTCTACATGTGCAACCCACAATCCTAGCTAACAAATTTTGCTCAAGGTACAATGATTTCAAGATTTCTATTATGTCAACGAGTTGTATCCCTATATCTCATGAGTGAGTTTGTTATAAAGACTCCTAATAAAAGATATGTACTAGACATGGCTAGATCAAATTCTTAGGGTTATTTTACGGGTTGTATTTCTACTATAAATATGGGTTAATAGACCTGTTCAAAGGTCGGACCGGGTCACGGGTCGGGTCGGAAGTTTTTGACCCATTGGCTCGATCGAGCTCGACCCGACCCCACCTTCAGGCCACGTACCTTCGGCTTGAGCCCTGACCTTACGGGCCATGGGCCGGGTCAACGGGCCTAAAAATATATAAAATGAAATTTTTTATTAAAAAAGCCTAAAAATTTACGCATTTTATTTATGTATTTAATTTAGTCGAGTTGTCGGGCCGGTCCGAGTCGTGTCTTCGGGCCCCTTGCCCGACCAGACCATATTTCGGGGCCTCGACTTTTTTCGGGCCGAGCCTGGTCACCTTCTAAAATTGTGGCCTTGACCAACATTTTTTCGGTTCGGAGGGATCCCCGACCCGTTGAACAGGTCTAGTTATTATCAACCTATTCAAGCACACTTGTACGGAGAGCTTCTTCACCTCTATCCATCCCTAGGTTGTGAGAGTATTTTGAGAGTTATTATTTTGCCTTCAGATTATTCCTGTTGTGCTATACGCTGTTTGGGATCTCTCTTGTAATCTCTCTCCTTATACTAGTGGATTATTGTTGCATTGTCGTCCGCGGTTTTTTCCACTTTAGGTTTCCATGTAAATCTTGTGTCACTCTCTATTTTAAGTAGTGATCTTGTCATTTTTTTTTCTCAAAATATATGTCCTGGTAATTTTTCTTTTGCGGCAAATACTAGGCTCTTTCTTTCAATCTTAACAGATCCAAAAAGTATTACACAATTTCTACATCATATTTATATAGGTTCAGCAGTAATGAGAATAAGGCGACATAAAAACAAAACAATCAAACTTTGTGGAGCATCTGAGTATATGAGGTGTCATTTTAGCAGGGTTGACCATGAAGGCCACAATCAAACTATTTCCATTGGAGGTGCAGTTACTCCTGGGGTGGAGAAATTTCAATATTTGGGATCTGTCTTGCAAAATGATGGTGATATTAGTGAGGACATAAGTATATAACTCACCAGATTAAGGCGGATTGACACAAGTGGAATGCAGCTTTAGGAGTATTGTTCGATAAGAGGATCCCACCAAAACTTAAGGCTAAGGTGTATCACACAGTTATTAGACCAACTTTATTGTATGGTTCGGAGTCTTGGGCAATAAAGAGAGGGCATTGTCAACAGTTGAAGGTGACAGAAATGGGAATGGTCTAAAGGATTTGTGTGTTTACCAAGTTGGATAAAATTTGAGAACGAGGTGTGCCGCAATATCTTAGGGTTGTCCTCTATTGAAGATAAACTATGTAAGAACAGACTAAGATGGTTTGATCATGTGCATAGAAAGGGTGTGAGTGCTCCCATCCAGAGATGTGAGAGATCGATTGTGCTTTCATTGCTTTGTCGTAGACGTGGAAGGCTTATGAAGTATGTGAAGGAGGTGATTAGAGCTGACTTGAAACACATGGGTTTAGTGGATGAATGAGACTGGAAATGGGTGTTTAGTGAGCTAAGGTTAGTGTGTTAGGGTGAGTGAGTGAGAGGTTGCTGGTAGGTTGCATTGCCTTTTCTTGTCTATGCGTTTCCATTGCTCTTCATGAGTATGTTTGTGTAGGTGATTTCCAGGCATGTGTGATGTCATAATCAAACATTCATTGCTTGGAGTACACATGTAAATAGTTTCCTTGTCCTTTGATTGTCTTTTTCTTTTAGTTCCCCAAACGGTGTTCAAATTGATTATTGACATGTTCATTTGCAGATTGCAAAAAGGTAATTATTTTGAGTTCATCGAAATCAGCTTCTTCATACCCTTTATGCATGTGGGGAAGACTGCTACATATGGATCTCCCAAACCTCGTATAAGCAGGACTACATTGGAATATGTTATATATCTCAAATTTAACTCGCTTTAACGGATTCCGATCAGATTTAACTGTGAGTGAGAGGTTGCTGGTAGAAACCTACCAATTTAACGGATTCCGATCAGATTTCAGGTTATGAATGTGGAACCGCTCACCCCTACTTTTTCTTATGGGTTTAGTAATATAATGACGAAAGCTTAAAAGGGGTTTTGTTTTGGTCGGCCAGGACGGTGGCTAACACCAAAACCTATAATATAAAAATAAACCTAAGCCAATAAAAAAGGAAATAAAAAAGGGAACACATAAAAGACGAAAAGGCCCTTGATTGTGGTGCTTGATTCAACATAGGAATGAACGATGGGTTTGGCATTTTCCAGGAGAAAATCCGACGGGATGTCAATAATGTCATGTGATGCATACAGAGCACAAGGCATACACGTCGGTGTCACTGTCACAAAGAAAGCTCCCCCTTACTTTCTGCAATCTTGCAATTGTACAGTAGTACATAACAATCTAATATCTGGGGGGGCCTAATTGACATTTAAATCAATTTACAACAACCACATATAAACCTGGTTGGTTAGTCATGGAGGAGGTGAGCCTCCCCCTTTTTATTATGACCACAAACAACTATCAAATACAATCAAAAGGGCAAGACACCAAATCTCCAGGTTTCAGCAAATTAAGTTTGCATTTCTGAATGTGCCTCAAAAAGTAAGTACCAGATCGAGTACTATTGTTGCTTAATGCTCCTGATGAATGATGATTGTGTGCATCATTGATCTGATCAAGCTCTGGAGTCTCAACGTACGTTGATTCATTGGCTTCATCATTGCATATCAACATTGGTTGGCTTCCTTCTCTAAGGTAATACCAATATTCTCTCCATCCTAAACTATCATATTCTATCTCTTTTACCTTGTGTATTACATTAGGGTATGTCCAATTTATGGATAAAAGTTAAATTTTGATCAGTAATTTTTAGTAACTTTAGTTAATTTTGGTAAGTACTGTCAAATTTATCATAGGTTCCGTTCTTTTGTGTGGTTCCACACCGCGCTTGCCATATTTTCCACACTTTACTACAATCTTTCTGTATCATTTTACATTTTACCATGACAATCATAATGTTCTCTATCCTCCATTTTCTCTTTTGTTACTATTCTTCTTTATTTTTCATATTCTCTCTCCTCACCTATCACATCAATCGTTTTTACCACAAATTTTATCATATCTTTCCATATCATATCACATTTTCCACAACACTGTCATACCGTACCATTTACTGCACCAAGTTTGCCGCACAAAAGAACAGGGTCATAATATATCAAAATTATTTTTTTTGATTTTTTTAACTTTGGTAAATGTTGATAAATTTAAGTAAAAATTACCTAACCCAATTTACTCGTCAATTTGACACACTCTAAATTAGAAATTGTCAAAGATATCATCAATATGAGATAAAAGTTTTATTCATTCTGAATAAAAATAAGTATTATAATTGTTAAAATTGTAAAATTAAGGTCCTGTTCTTTTATGCGGTATTCTGCGGTATGTCGGTATGGTGTGATGAAATTGTGATGGTTATGGTGTAATTGTGGCGGTTTATTGGTATATTGTGGTGGGTTTTTTTGTATATATATAAATATTGTATTGGTAATTGTGAAAAAGTAATATATGGTGGGTTGTGGTGAATTGTGTTAGAATGATATTTTGTGGTGTGTTGTGACAAACTGCGGTAGGCTGTGGCACCGCAGTTTACCAATTGCAGAAAAGAACAGGGCCTAAGTAACAAATAAAAAGAAATGAAAAAAGTTAAATAATTCAACAAATAAAAAGAGATAAAAGAAGTACCTCTTTAATTAACGATTTTATATGAATGCAATTTGTGATAGATAAGTTTAAATACTTCCATAATAAAAGGTGCAAAAATGTCTAAGGGTAAGTTTGTATTGGAAAACAAAGAGGGGAAGGGGATATTTTTTTTTTTTGGTATGGGAGGGGGAGGGGATTAGAAGGGAAATTATTAAACATTCTCACCTTATTTATTTTTTAAAATTATTAGAAGTCATAAAAGGCTGCAATTCACACCAAATATATTACAAATATTAGCAAAAACAGTAAAAACAACATAAAAAACAGCAAATCAAAACCTAACAGCTAAAGATACAATAATCACCTAAATTAATAAACACTCCAGGTCAAAGGTCTTGTTTGGTAACCAGCTGGTAGCTGTTAGCTGTTAGTTTGTAGTTGTTAGCTGATAGCTTTTTGGATTAGCTGTTTGACTTTAACTGTTTTTATCATAAAAGGATGTAAATAATAATCCATGATAAAATTTTTAAACTATAGTTTTTATCATAAAAATATGTAATACTTTTGTTAAGGTCCAAAAGTTGATTTTATTGGCTTTTTTAAGAACCTGGTTGAACAATTAAACACAACTTATAACAACAATTTATCAGATACTACATGCATTAGTAATTATCATTTTGACTTACTCAAATATTAAATATAAATATCTATTTAAAATTAGAATTCAATTGTATATTCAATTATAAAGTAATAACAAAAATTCTTATTTTTCATAAAGAGATTCTATTGTTTGCTCGATTAATTGGTAGAAAAAAATTCCTAAATTGGAGGGAAAAACCAAAAAAGTCGATAACTACAAGGAAAATGCTATCAACATGTTGACAATCTGGCATCATCACAAATGGTAAAAAATAAACATGCTTGGAATAAGAAGATAAAAAATAGTAAAATCGATGTGGTGCCCATAAAATGTGTAATGGTCAAAGAGGAGAAAGAAAAGGAGCTGTAAAATTGGACGGAAGAAGAATTTAAAGAAAATGAGAACATAGAAAGAAAATTGCTAATTTCTTCTAGATCCAAAAATAGTATATTTTTTTGGCACCAAAAATAAAACCCAATAAACTCAACAATGAAATCCTGCCTTTAGCCGGCCCCCAATATCATTCATTACAATCGTTTTTCTCCTTTGCTCTTTGCCTACGCATTCCCCCCCGCCCCCCTCTTCTCCCTTCCCTTCTCTCTTCCCCCCCCCCTGGTTTTTTTTGTTCATTTTTTCTTTGGGGGATATTAAATCTGATAGGACAACAAGCCAAGGGTATTTGTTAATTTGGTATGTTGATTATTGATGATTTTCTTTGCTTTTATGTATCTGGGTTTCATTTATTTTCATTCATTGTCGAGTATGGCCAAAGAAAAATTTTTGATTCTCTAATATTATTCGAAAGAAATTTTCTTAATTAGAGCAAGTGGACTCCGTAAAAAGAATCGCCAAAAAAGGTATCAAATTTATCAACAACCCAAAAACTCTAAAATAATACTCCCTTTATCCCAAATAACTTGTCCAAGTTGACTAATTAGGTCAAAATTTTTAAATTTTGATCGTAAATTTATCAAATTATGTGTTGAGTTATTATATAAGACTATCACTATTAGATTTGTGATGAAAAATATTTTTACCTGAATAAAATTATTAGTCTTGCTAAGATAAAATGTGAAAAATTAGTGGTGAAAATGTTGTAGACGGTGAAAAAGTAAACTGGAAAAAGTTAATCGGGATGGAGGGAGTATCAAATTATTTTTTTATAAACAAAAAGTGTAAGTCAATGAATTGGGTAATTGGGTATTAGTATAAGTTTAAGATATAAATATCTAGTTAATGTGAAATTTCAATTTATTTGGTTGACATATTTATAATGATGATGTGAAATTTTGTTAAGTTGGTGAATATGTCATTTAATATTTATTTTTATTTTTATTGTTATTTATTTAAATTTTATTATTTTATTTTTCAAAATTACTTATGTAATAACAAGTGTATTGGACACCCCTAAATTGAATGTTTGGACCCGCCACTGTTGTCAACTGAATAATGTATATAGGTTTGTACGTTTGTGCATGTTAGTTGAAACAAACCAGAAGTGTAACTAGTTTTTTGATGGATTTGACCCTATTTACGTACGATGTTTGATGAAGTTTGTAATTTGTGGTGACTTTGTTTTGATTCTGGAAATATTTACTGCTATTATTAGATTGGATTGGATTGGAATGTGTTTGACATTCTGCTGAGACTTTCTCAATTTTATCTGTGATCAGATTTGACAAATAAAGAGAGAGAGAAAGAGGGAGGGAGGGAGGTAGCGAGGGTGATACTATAATAAGATGACTGGGTTTGATGGTGTTGTTGTTTCTGATCCGGCTCTTCAGAGCCAATTTACTCAAGTCGAGCTTCGCAGCCTAAAATCGAAAGTGAGTACCTTTCATAACCAAACTTATCCATTTTATTGTTCAGGGTCACTGTGATTCTTTGATATCTATAACGGGGTTTCATTGTTTTTAATAGTATACTGCTGTCAAGAATCAAAATGGGAAGGTTACAGTTGCAGATTTGCCACCGATTTTGGCCAGGTTAAAGGCATTTAGTCAGAGTTTTAAGGAGGATGACATTAAGAGAGTTTTGAGTGAATCTGCCTCTGATATGGAGCAGGAAGTTGAGTTTGAGAGCTTCCTTAAGGTATTGTCCTTGGTTGTTGTTTTTTCAACATTGTATAATTAGACATTAATGCATCAATTAGGGGAAAAAATTATGGTTAGAAATTAAATATTCTACAAGTTATAATTTGGAGGAGTTACAAGTGTATTAGTTTACATTTTGGGTGAAATAAACATAACTATTTAAAATAGATGTATGTAAGGTTATATTATTGGTAATGTCAGGTTCACCTAAACTTCAAAGCCCGAGTAGCTGCCCAAGCTGGTGGCTCAAAGAATTCCTCTGACTTCCTCAAGGCCTCAACAACCACCCAAGTTCATACAATTAGTCAATCTGAGAAAGCATTGTATGTTCATCACATCAATAGTTATCTTGGGGATGATCCATTTTTAAGGCAATTTCTTCCCATGGATCCGAATAATGATGATTTATTCAACCTAGCAAAAGATGGAGTTCTTCTCTGGTAATTTCCCGAAGTTCAATTCGAGGGTGATTATCACTACTATACTTTGTAGTTGTTTGAGTTGTTGATATGTTGAGTTTGGTTTCTTTTGCAGTAAGCTTATAAATGTGGCCGTTCCGGGTACAATTGATGAGAGAACTATAAACACAAAGAGGGTACTTAATCCTTGGGAGAGGAATGAAAATCACACCCTCTGTCTTAATTCTGCAAAAGCCATTGGATGCACTGTGGTTAACATTGGTCCCCATGACTTGGTTGAAGGCAGAGTAAGTTTACACGGGCCACCTGGTTGTTTCTTTGAATTGCTAATAAATCAACTTGTTCTCATGAAGAAAACTTTTGTTCTCCAATTGCAGCCTCACTTGCTTCTGGGGTTAATTTCTCAAATCATTAAGGTATGAGAAGCTTGATGTTTCTTATCAATTAAGACGTCAGGGAGATGATCTAATGGAGGAATTATAACACTTTTTTTTTTAATCTCCTTGATGTTCCAGATACAACTCTTGGCGGATCTCAACCTTAAAAAGACACCTCAACTAGTGGAATTGGCTGATGATGCTGATGTAATTCCTTTAGTTCAATTTTTGTTCTTGATAATGTTGTCTTAGCTAGATTATGAATGATACCTAATAATATGGCATTTCACCATGCTTATAGGACATTGAGGAGCTTATCAGCTTATCCCCAGAGAAGATCTTGCTGAAATGGATGAACTTCCATCTTCAAAAGGCTGGGTACAAGAAAATTCTTACAAACTTCTCATCAGATGTAAAGGTATCGTCTTGAGTTTTTTTCGTGGAGTTGGTAAATTATCATATGGAGAACATTACTTTAAATTTTACATTCTATGTCGTAGAAGTAATTCCTTGTGTTTGGCAAGTGTAATTTAGCATCTACTTACAATTGTTGTGTTGTTGACTTTACTTCTTTGTTATATGGGATATCAATTGCTAGAAAATATGCTTATTTTGGGATTAAGTTCCAGTTCTACAATCTAAAATTCAGAGTTTAGTTATTATCTTGCGACGAATTGTTCAATGTTTGTGTCTGTAACTTCGCATATACTACTGTATACATGTTATTTTTCAACAGTTTTTCTTGTATCTAGAATTTATTTACTGCTTACACATGTTTCGTTTTAATGAGGCTGAGAACCTCTTGTGTCATAAGTAGGCTAAAGAACTTGGTGTAGTCAATTTAGTTCCACTGTATACTCACCATGAACTCTCCCTTTGACTTTTTCAACCCATCAAAAACAAACTAGATAATTTGTCGTTATGTAGTCTATCAACCTTATAGTTGCACTAGTGTTATTGTACTTTATTTTTCTGCATCGTTTATTTATACGTGTTTGATGCCTTTGCAGGATGGCGAGGCTTATGCGTACCTGCTAAACGTTCTTGCTCCAGAGCATGCTGATCCAGCCACATTAGATGCAAAGGATCCCATTGACAGGGCTAATCTGGTTCTTGACCATGCAGAGAGAATGGGCTGCAAAAGATACTTGTCTGCCATGGACATTGTTGAAGGCTCTTCGAATTTGAACTTGGCATTTATAGCTCAAATATTCAAGATGAGGTGGGTGTCTAGGATTATGTTTATAACCCACGCTGCTTGAGGCTCTGTTTATCTCCAGGTCCTATATTATACATGCTCACAAATGTGGACGTGTATTGTAGGAGTGGTCTGTCGACGGATGGCAAAAAGGTCTCTTTTGCAGAGATGATGACTGATGATGTGCAAACTTCCAGGGAAGGAAGGTGCTTTAGATTTTGGATGAACAGCCTTGGCATTGCCACATATGTCAACAGTGTGTTTGAGGATGTCAGAAATGGGTTAGTGTTTCCTTCTACTTTGTTTTCCTTGTCTTTTGGGGCTGGGACATGTGGGTTCCTCTCGAGTACTATCGTAGATTCTTCTGTCGTGTTGGTAATTGGATGTGAAGACACTACTCTTAGCTTTTAGAGTTCTCTGTTATAGAGTTCGTAGAACTTGCATTATAGCTCGCACCACCGAAAAAATATTGTATTTAGGTAAAATCTTACATTCTGAGTATGAGGTTTTCCCCTATTGGAGCATATTCTGACTGCATTTTTCTCAATAATGTTTGATCTCTCAGATGGGTGCTTCTTGAAGTTTTGGATAAGATATCTCCAGGTTGTGTCAACTGGAAGCATGCAACAAGGCCTCCTATTAAAATGCCGTTCAGAAAAGTGGAGAACTGCAATCAAGTTGTTGACATCGGGAAACGATTGAAGTTTTCCCTTATCAACGTGGCTGGCAATGATATTGTACAAGGAAACAAAAAGCTAATCCTAGGTATTATTTTCTTTGCAAACTTGCCCCAGTTGTGGTTGTGCTACTCTTCAGCAGTATATGTTTTCTTGGATACTGCTCCATATTGCATGTGTATTATGTAAGGGATTTTTGAACTGTTCTTTCATCCCGTTTTCCTCATAAGGCTCTCTGTCTCAAATGAGAAATACATAGTTTTCCCATGCATAGATTGAGACAGCCACTTTCTTAGATATAGACTTACCGATAACATTTCTTGTACTTGTCAGCATTCCTTTGGCAATTGATGAGATACCACATGCTCCAACATTTGAAGAACCTGCGATCTTACTCCCATGGAAAGGAGATCACTGATGCGGACATCTTGAGTTGGGCAAATAATAAGGTGAAAAGCTCGGGGAGAAGGTCTCGCATAGAGAGCTTCAAGGTTAGTGCCAATCTTCTCATTCCTCTATCTTGCGGTGTAATTTATCCATAATTTGAGTTTGATTTAAGGATTATGTTGTTCACAGGACAAGTCCTTGTCAAACGGATTGTTCTTCCTGGAACTTTTAAGTGCTGTTGAACCAAGGGTTGTCAATTGGAACCTTGTCACCAAGGGTGAAAAAGGCATGGCCATCGCGACCTTTGATGCTAATCATCTATATCTATGAGAATTAGGATGTAGTTACTTTACTGATATCCTACTTTTCATGATTGCAGAGGAAGACAAGAGACTAAATGCTATTTACATTATCAGTGTTGCTAGAAAACTTGGATGTTCTATCTTCTTATTGCCCGATGACATTATGGAGGTAAGTTTGTGAATCTTCCGTTGACCTATTGTATTTTGTATATTATTGCTCAATGACATTTTATTGGTATGACTACTCTTTCAAAAATTTAAAATAATATAGTTAAAATATAATGAAATGTAGTTTTAAGTTGTAAGTTGGACTACAATTTTCTTCTTTTTCTTTTTTCAGTTTTTTTGAAAAATAAGTACTGAATGAATTGTGCAAAGAGCTTTCACAGTTTTTGAAAAAAAAAAATTCTGGAAATGAAAAACCGAAAGAATAAAGAAATGTCCTATGGGAGCGTCTTGGTAGAATCCTAGTTAAAAAAAATTCCCTAATCCAATTTTTGTTTTTTTTGAGTGTTATAATTTGTAATGATGCAAAATTTTTTGTCCCACTCATAACTCGAGGAAAAAAAAAATTTGGCAATCAAACGCTCCCAGCTAATGAAAATATTGTTACGACTACTTATGCTTCACAGTTCTAAGTGATATGTGTAGCCAAAAACATAGGTATACTGAATGGAATATCCATGAGGAGTTAAGGAGGTATTATTGGTCAACTTCAACTTTTTTCTTTTGAAGTTGATTATGTTTTGTTTGTTTGAAATGGATAGGTTTATTGGTGGGCATTATTTATACTCACTCACACTAAAAAAAAAAATTATCGATTCTATTCTACCATCCCTCTCTCCTCTTCTTCGTAAGAAAAAAAGGTTAGCTCATGCATGTTTGTTTGAGGCTAAAATGATATTGGGGATTTGGTTTGGTGTTTGATTACAGGTAAACCAGAAGATGATCCTAACGTTGACAGCGAGCATCATGTATTGGTGTCTACAACAGGAGGATGCATCTGAGGCTTCTGCATCGGCCTCCCCAGCTCCCTCAGAGGCTGCCACCACCACTGACATTTCCTCCTCGGCTCCGTCCATCCACAGCGAGGACGAGAGCTCCATTTGCGGTGAAATCGCATCCTTGAACATCGACGATGTCGACTCTGACTCCATCGCCTCATCTGTGGCTGAGAATATCGAAGATGATCAATGATACAATCAGAAACAACTCGGGATTGTGGGTCCAATTCGTAACCACAAACCCACCCCCGGCCCCCCTCTATCCTCACTCGTCTTTTCTTCTCTTCTTTTCTAAAGGGACAACAACCATCAACCAGAGTCAGATGAGTTTTATAGGGGACAACAACTTGGTTAAATTTAAAAAGGGTGCAAGAGGGGGACGATGAGGGTCTTTTTGTGTTTGTTGAGAAAGGATAAGGATTAAGGAGCTATGTAATTTGCTTTCCTCTACTGATCCCCAATATATACAAGTCTGTTTCCTGAGTTGCAACTTTTTAAACAGGTCTCTACATATGATAATTTTGTACTCACCCTGGCATGGCAGACAGATTGAGTGTATGTTCATTTATACAACACGCGCATTATCATTGGTGATGTATGTGTGTATTTCACGGTCCTCTTATGAAATGGGGGAGGGGGTCTGCTCTAAATTTCAAGCTGATTTTGTTCTTATCGCTATGGCTTATATGTATGGTGTAAACCTAACTTTTGAGAAATATTGGAATTGGAATTTTATAGATTTAAATGAATGAGATTGAGGTTGCTTTGTTATCTTCGTGTCATTCAAATATGCTCCTTCAGAAGTTTGGTATATGGCGACGGGGGGCCATTGGTCTTGAATGACACTCTAATGCATGAACTACTTTTTTTTATTTTTTTGTTTTTGTTTTTTTACAAAGGTAGGATGTCTTCTCACAAGAAATCGGCCCGCCCTATCAAGATTAACTACATTACAGAGATTGGTATTATTAAGCATTGTCGTATCATCACCATCCCTTCTGGAGTGTCCTTGATTCGCTAACCAATCAGCAGCCGCGTTAGCCTCGCGGTAGATATGAGAAATTTTAACTTCTTGAAATCGTTGAAGAATAGTTTGAGCATCCAGAATAAGACTTTTAATTTGCCATGGAATTTTGTAGTTACCCTTTAGCGCCTGTATAACCTAGACTTTCAATGTAAACTTGCATGGAAAATTTTAACCGGAGACTCACTCTGGGCAAAAGTAATGTTTCAAAAATACCTTAGATCAACAGATCTATTTAAGAATACGGATTCTCGGTTTGGAGAAATGAAATTCGGATATTCTAAAATAGAGCTTAAGATGGAGAGTGAAATGGTAAATCCATTAACTTTTCGAAAGACAATTGGATCAATGACAAACCACTGCAAGATTTGTGTGGGCAGAGAGGGGAAGATGATGAGGATATAACTGTTGATAAGTTTATTACTCAAGCTAAAACTTGAGATATAGGAAAACTGAATAGCTTAATTGGTGACCCTGTTATTATTACACTATGACCTTCTCTTGTAGTCCTATGTTATAATTTAATTTCCCTTATTTTTTAATTTTTTTTTGTAATTTCAAAAAGCATATTTCCAAAATGCTTATCATATTACGTTTGTGATTTTCAGCTTTCTCAACAAGAATAATGTAGAAGTGTAGGGGTTGGCCTTTAGGTTTTATTTTAAAAAATAACTTAATTATTTTGATAAAACATTAATTCTTGCAATAACAGTTCTTTTAGTATGAATCTTGCATACGTGAGATTTTGGGAAATCTGAATGCAAGTAGTCTTACTTTGATAATACAAGCATTACTGTTTGCTTGGGGACTAATTATAATAGCTAGACCAAGAAAGATAAATATCTTCAAGAAATAAATAGAATACAAAAATATATATTAATGAGCAATAAATAAGCACTAACAGATAAAGGAAATTAAATACGAATCTTAAAAATAAAAATATTACAATAAATGGAATAAAATCAATTAATAGTTGTATGAAACAAAGTTCAATTATAAAACAAATAACTAATATAAATAATAAATAAGTAATAACAAGGCATAAAATAAAATAAAAAAACTTTTGGTACAATGGCATGAAGATTGAAGATCTTGTAGAAGTAACAATATACAATGTCGAAGCATTGGGCTAAACAACTGACTATCCAATTTCCGCAACTGTAATTCTTGTCTTCACCGAATTTTGATATGCGCCGTATCTATTAATATATAAAAGTAATATCTTTGAATTTTGAAATCATAACTTGTGAGTGAATTTTAGTCTTTCTAGCCAATGAGAATTTAGAAAAATAAAAATTAGTAACCACTTTTCCCGCCCATAAAAAATACAGTATTTTACCCAAAATCAAACTCTAAACCTTTGCACTTACTATCCCTTGAATTTTGCAGTTATAACCACCTTCAATCTTTGATTTTATTATCCCTTGATTTTTGCAGTTATAACCACCTCCAATATTTAATTTTTTTCTTTTGCAATTATAACTCTTTACATTTATCCCCATCAACAGAGATAGGCTTCTTGGCAGTTTTCGAGTCGTCTCCCCATCTATGTCCTTTCACGCTCCTCTTTGTCTCACTCCTCTTTTCAGACTCGTCAAAACGCCCAGTTCAGAAATCATCCATCCCATTCCTGTTGGTGGCCATTAATGACAATCCATGAAATATAAAGTCATCACCATTGTCTGATTGTCGGTGCTTATTTGTGTTTTGCATCATCATTGTCTGATGATACGATGGGGTTTGGTGAGGGTGATGATGACGACTTCCCCAACACAACTATTAAATTATAAGTGTTGACATTAAAGTCGCAAACTACTTCCATTTTGGTGGTTAATCTTAAAGGTAATTATAAGCTTAATAAAATGTCAAGCATCAGTGCTGTTTTGAATGGGTTTTGACAAACAAAATTTCGTAAGATTTTGGTGCTTACACATAGTTTTATTTTTGTTTTCTTCTTAGTTTTTTTACGTAATTGATAAGTGCATTATTTGCACCTGTTTCTAGGGTACTTTAATGGTAGAATTAGGGTGGTTTTAGGCCGAAAATGTATATAATCTTCCCCATTTCTCTATTTATGCTTGGTCTTTGCGTTTTTTGTGTTAATTTGCAGATTTAGGAGCAAAACGTGGGCTTTAGGAACAAATCTGGCAAGACCAAGAGCACCACGGGCTTCAACTACTGTTGAACAAACCGTGGTAAAAATTTCAGGAGAAACCGACCAAGAAAGTGCAAGGCAACGCCTACCACGGTCCCGAGGTGGCCACCACGAACCGTGGTGGCTGATGACTTTGCGCAGTGACGGTTATTTCTGGTGTAGATAAAAGGGGAAGAAGAGAGAGACAGCAGATCATCAAATTTTCCCAACAAAAAGAAGAGAGTTCTTGAGTATTTTCATCACAAATTACTTCTATCCACCATCGAGAATCGAATCGATGAACTCAAAAGATCGAGGTTCGAGAAGAAACGCGCGACACTTGGAAGACATTTCCGTCCGGAGATCGAGAGACTCTACGGAATCCGCCTCACTGTTTGCTCTACTCTTTCGCATTTCTTTCTTAGTTTCAAGATCTGCTTGTCATGATTAGAACGCATTTCATATTTTCAATGACTATTAGCGAGTAGATTTCGTTCTTTCTAGAGTTTTACGAACCGAAACTATGGTGTTTTGATTAGAATGTTATCAGTTTGTGTTTGAATTCTTGATTGAATCAATAGAAGG